>JAZHYW010000493.1:0-392636 GCA_037355805.1 Ixodes ricinus
CCTATGATTGAACCGATCTCCGCAACCAGTTTGACTACGCCACCGCTGCCGCAATGCCATCGAGGAACTTGGTCTTTCTGCGCGCAACAGCCTTGCTGGAGCTTTACGCCGTGTGGAGCACGAGACGGCGAAAACCCTCGCCCTGGGGCTGTCTGCCTCCGGAGAACTAAGATTATGGCGGCGTCACGCATGCGCCGAACGCAGCAGGATCGGTCTATTGGGCGGCACGTTCGTTTCTTACATCTTTCTGCACGATCGCAGTCGAAACATCACGTACCTAACTTTTTCAACCATAAACGTTCTCACTTCACTCTTACGCTTATTAAAACCATATACCAACCGCGCAACATGGAGCTGACGGTTTCTCGCTACCACCGCTACGCGGTCACTGAACTTCTGGTTGGCCAGGGGAGCTTAATCTATACTTCGTTTCGGCGCGGGTCCAGACGCAGGCGATGCTGCGAGCGCGAGCGCGTGGCTGAACAGTGCTTACGTGCACGGCGCGCGGCGGCCTTGGGGACATAAAAGCGGAGCTCGGCGGCGTCTGGACAAGCTGGGCAATATAACCCACTATTTCATCTGGTACACCCTGGCTCTGCCCGCGCCTCCCATTGACCAAACTCTCTGTATACAGGGCTCTGATCAGCGTCAGAGCCGTATATATGAAAGTTTGGCCGATCTGTTCTGCGATATGGAGACAAATACTGAGCGCCATTGGCCAACGGGCTGGGCGTGATGGGGCGTCTTCAGAAATTCGATGTGACAGTAAAGCGGAAATAACCCTGGCGGTGGTCGCAAAAAACAAACCTGATAACTGCGTGGAGTAACTCTCGATGACTGAAAATATGGTACACGTGACATTTCAATCCGCTCATCCAAAATGATAATGAAGTGCGGCTAGCGGAACGATCGACGCCAACATCCATTGCGCCCAGCGCCGAGGGGCCAGTAATCTGCCGTCAGGCGGTCACACTCTGTCCGAGCAAAACAGAAGTTGAGCAGTGCATTGTTTCTTCATCTTTCTGCGCCAGTCTTCAGTCAGCTCTTCCGCACTATTTTGTTCAGGAAGTTACTACTTCACTCTTACGCACGCTGGCTAAAACCATTTACGAACATGAACCACAGTCAGAACTGTTTCTCGCTACCGCTTCAAAGTTCTTTCGGCTGGTTGGTCAAGAAAGGCTGCAAGCCCTCTTTGAGTCTGCCGCACGCTGGCTCTGCCCGCGCCTCCCATTGACCGTCTCTCCATATACGGCTCGCAGTCAACATCCATCCATCCATTCACCCATGCAGCGCCGCGTGCACCTCGTGAGCTCCAGCAGCGCCCCGCAGCGCCTCGCAACGAACACGAGACTAGGCGCGGCGTCGAGTGTGGGATCGACTCAGAGATAGCTCCTTCCGGCGCAGAGTAGCGCAACCCAGGAACGCTGCGCGTCTCGGCGACCGGCGGCGAACGCCCGGAGGTTCCAACCCGGTCAGAAATGCATGGGGAACGTGAGAAAATCGTTGTTTCTTCAATGTTGTGGAGATGTACGGAACGACAATAGTTTTTGACATAATAAAGGAACATTTTAGAATCATTTGCGCTGAGTTGTGTGCCAAGTAAGGACGTAATTTGTTTTAAAAATTGCACGAGCGGCATCATGCAGCAGACGACGCGGCGACGTCACAGCGTCCACGTGACCCGCTCCGGCCAACCCAAAGAGCCCATCTCCGCTGCGTGAAAAAATCGTCTGCTTCAAACGCCATTGCCTTGGAAATTGCCTTCTCAAAATTTGCACACGCATCCGATATTATTAAAACTTTGATGAAGTGTTTAGTGCTTTACCAACTTCACGACAGACTAGTTTTGAAAAGTGTGAACTCGCCGTTTATTTTTTAATTAGCCGTGTTGCGTCGATTTCCATGTATTCTCCCATAGGGCGGGCCGCCTCCTGGAACCCTGAGTACCACGTGACTCGCGCCGAGCTGCTCTGTCGGCCATGTTGTCGGCAAAACACGCGGATCAAAGGATTGCGCTACTCTGCTCCGTAGGCGCTTATGGTAAGCTCGTAGGATCGATAGCGTAAAGCGCCTGCCTTGTTTCCTAGAGGGCATTGCGCACGATCGCTTCGGCTCGTTCATATCCTCTGTCGGCAGCAACCTGAACGCGAATGATCTCACTCGAATTCTTGCACGCCGTTGGTATTTATTTTAATCGCAGAGAAGAGACGCGCGAGCTAGTCAACTTTCACACTTTTAAATTTTTTCCCCCCTTTTTGTTAGTCAAATTCAGTCATTACTTGCGGTCACATGTCGTACGCCAACATATTTCGACGCTGTCAGCTGCAGAGATCCCTTCAGCCTTACCGATTGCGACTTTCCATTGAAATACGTCTTTCACTTCCATCATTCTACGAATTATCGAGGGACTCTGAGGCAGAGCGAATAATGAAGCCTGTGTTGCACGGCGTGCCAATGTTCGAGGAGCGAACGCTCAGTCGGGCGATCCAGCAGACGCCTCGCGAAGAAGTGGGCGGAAGAACCGTCCCTTCCGACCGGTCCGGCGGAGCTTTCCGCAAAGTGCAGTCGCCCGTTGCTCGCTGCTTCGCGGGGCTGGGAAAAGAAGCTGCAGCGAAATAAATTGCCGAGAGAAAGGGGGTTTGTTGCGGGAGTGGTCCTTGCAGCGGCAGGCGGCCCCCCCTCTGCGGGGCCCAGAGTTCTTCTTGCTTCGACGAGCGGCCGAGCAAATATTGGCTCCGGGGGCCTTTTGCCCGTTGCCTCGCCACGGCACCTCCTCCCGCCTCCGGGTCTTCGCGGAAACGACCGACAGAACTGCTGCTGGGTTGCGCGATTCCCTCCTCGGCGTCGGGCGTCCCCCTTCCGTGAACGGTGTTTCGTCTCAAGGAGACGGCATTCGTACGAAGACCGATGACAAGATAGAAAAGGCACGATTCCTGGAGCGTTTGTCGGTGCTGCAGTCTCGGAATCAAGGACGTGGACCTTCATTCACCTCGAACCTGGGCCACTACGGCTTCGAAAGTCGCAATCGCCGTTCGTTCGACAGCGGAACAGAGACGAAACCGTGCTTTTAAAAGGGACGTCGCGAACCCTCCGGTATTAATTACAATGCGACCAGGTTCGACTTTGTCCAACTCCTAACGCGAGCCTAAACTGAAGTTCGGCTCGCGCGAAAATCAGAAACTAACTGACGCAACCTGGGTGGAGAAAGTCGCAATCTTTGTTGTCTAATTAAAACTTCAGGAAGAAAACGAGAAAGGACGGACAACGACAACTTTCCAACTGCCAACAACATTTATTGACACCAAAGAGTTTGCTTATATACAGGAAAAGAGAGGAGTGTGTTGTGTATATCACGTTTAAATCCGAAACACTCGTGTAGAAGTTGGGCGACGCTGTCCGTAAGTCGAACTTGCTGAAATTTTGCTGTAGTCCAACCTGGGGGGAAGTTCGACGCCAAGCCTTTGTGACATCGGTTAGGGATGTCACAAACGTTTGTCGACACGCCTAACCGTGGCGAAAATGAAGCATCTCTCATTTTTACACAAAGAGAGAGAGAGAGAAAGAAAGAGAGAGAGAGAGAGAGAGAGAGAGAGAGAGAGAGAGAGGGAGGGTGAAATGAAAGTGAAGCCTATCTGTGTCGATGAACGAGGGCCGGCACTCGAAGCGGGCCGACTCGAAGGCGCAACTCTTATCGAGCTGCATCGGTGTACGGGGGACGCGTGGTGTGTGCGTGCCTTGGCCAACGAGGATGTGTCGCTCACGCGGGCCGACTGTTTTAACTCGAGATGAGATTCCTCCGGGGCTTCGTTGCTTTACGCTTCTCGATGACGCTCTCTCTCAAGTTCGACGCCAGGATTGCTCAGCAATCACGTTGCCACGGGAAACCGCTTTCCTTATACGCTGCGCTATCACTCCTGTGTTGAGGAGGTCGCGCGTCTCATAAAACGTGGCAGAACCAAGGCAAATTATGAGACGTCGGATGTTTAGACAGCAGCGTGGGGTCGATCTGCCAGGGTATGGCGACACTGGTTCACGCATGATACGTTTAGCCAGTGCACTACTTAGTACTCGTGGCTTATTATTATGTTCAAGCCTCTTCATGATTCGTCCTCCACTGTTTCTTTAAATGTCAAATGACAATCAAACGAGAAAAAAAGAAATTTTTTTTAAGACTTAGATTAAGCAACTTCCTTTTTCCTCTCAAAATCAGATTTATTTAATTTAAATCACCGTAACTAGATAATTGTGATGGTCGCTAGATGTGTTTTTTAAACGGGAAAGATTGATCAGTCTGTCCTATCATCGAAGACAACGCGGAACAACGAAATAGTTTAACCTAAAGTGCAGTATAATCATCGACTCGTTATTGATGTAAACGCAGTCAGACTAAAACGAAAACGGCTTATAGTTTTCGCAAGTTAAAGAATTTTTTTTCTTTTTATTTCGCGTTTTTATTTACTTCCACTTGGGCGTTTCGTAACTGGCGAACGAAGTGTGAGGTAGAAGGAAAGCTAAGCGCTCCGATTTGGGCAGAAGAGCAACCGCTTTCTCCTCGTGTTCAGCCCAATGTAAATCTTCCTCGCGCGATGATTTTTTTTTTTTAAATCTAAATACAAAACAAATGCATGTAGAAAACATCAAACTGGACAAACGGCAAATAACAAATATATTCGGGATAATTTTTTTGCGGGAAACGTTCGATTTCAATCACGATATAAATCATCTTGACTTTGGTTCTTCGCCCTGGTGACCATATACTTATCCATTTCAGGAAACAGTTCAGTACAATGCTTGGCACGCAGATAAACGATGGTACTCAATGAAGGGGGGGGGGGGCAGGGCAGAGGAGCATTTATGTTCGAAGTTCGAAAATGCTCGCTTCTTTAATCGTACCGTCGCCGAGTTCCCCTAGCGTGCAGAGTCGGGCTGCCTGTTCCCGTTCCTTTCCCCGCGACTGCTAGCTCCCCTTGCACCGGCCCGTGTTCGAACAGCCGCGAGAGTTCTTTCTACAGGTGTCTGGGAGTCGTGACCGCGTCAGAAAAGAAAGAAAGAAACCGAGTCTGGCCACGGTTCCTGCCCATGGCGCAGCCTGCTCCCGGTTCGAACGATGAGAGCTCCGCTGTGTTGTTGGCGGTTTCTCCCCCCGGTCCCGTGTTGGCTGCCGGCGGCGGGCGTTGCGGCAGGTCGCACGAGGAGGCGCGAGGGATGGCGTGCCGCCGTCGCGCTTGGCCGCCCGTGCGACTCGCCGGCTCCCGCCTCCCCTTCACTCGGCGAGCGTTCCGCCTATCCCGGAGCTAATCCGCGGCGGATACCCGAGCTGGTGCCGAGTCTGTCGGCGTGCTCAAGTCCTTGCTCGGCTCTGTGCTGTGAGATCTCTGATTGGAATGATTCGTGGCCTCCTTTGTCTCTGCTCGCTGTTTGGACGCGAGACGCTGATACGCCGAGCGGACGACGCTCTTGTTCCCTCTCATTGGAGGGGAGAGAGTGAGAGACAAAGACAGCTAGCCTTTCCGCCTACCCACTAATCCTTCCAATCAGAGCTCGGCGCTCTGACGGCCCTGCGAGCTCTGATTTCCTCCTCTCCCTCAATTTCTCTCCGTGTTACGTGACTTGCACGTTTCGTCATCGTATCCTGCGGGTATTTTTCTGCTTGTTCTTGCTTTAAAAAATAAATAAAAAATAAATGAAAAAAAGTAAGACCACGGCTAAGACCGCTGAGCGACGTCAGCGCAAGATCTGTATTGAAACAAACCAAATTAACTCCGTGTTTTCTTTTTTTTAGCGTGTTTGTGTTTGGGTGGTGGTTGATGTTACATGTTGAGGTACCAGGTACCGCCCTCTGCGTGTTCTATGGAACGCACCGACATTGATACGAGCACTTGTCACGCTAAATACGGAAGAAGACTTCTATACTTGGAATGGGGAGCGTGCTGGTAAGGGTAATAAATAAAGGGAAGAACATAAAAGACAAGGAACGGACAAGGCGTTTCTACGTTGTATCTTGCGAAACGACGGCGAGCTTGGTTCTGGATACGTGTGCAGGCGTGTGTTCGAAGTCTAATAACGCTTTTATTATCAACGACAATCGTCGATACAAATTCGCCCCATGTAAAGATGACTGATGTCTGGACTAGGGTCGTCGAGGGCATCAGCTGTGCACGGAGAGAGCGGGCGTCTTTGGCGGATCGGAACGCCAGAAGTGGCACGCCAATCAAGGAGGAGCAGCGCAGAAAACGGACGGGGAACCAGCGATGACGAGGCAGCTGAGCAGCCCCCCCCCCCCCAATTGGTTGAGACCGGGGGCGGGGGGGGGCAAAAAACATGGGGTGCACATCTGGGGCTCTAAACTCGCCAAACACAAAGTTTGAGCCGAAAGTTCCCGGAGCGCGCCGATTGGACGTCGGAGAAAAAAGCGCGAAGTCATCGTCGTGCTAGGCCAATTGGAGCGCTCCGTCATCTTTGGCCCCAACTTTGTGTTTGACGAGTTTAAAGGCCCTGGACGGTAAACAAGCGGGGTTAAAATGAGCAGACGAACTTGCGCGCTGTATGCGAACCGTCGCATCGAGCCAGCTACAAAATGTCCGAATCCGATTTGCGAGCGCGCCATCCAATTTCGAAACGGCCTCGGCTGTATTCTGACGCCATGCTGGGAATAATGGCCGCCTGTGGACGCAGATAGAAGGAGCGAGGGCAAGCGCGCGGGCAGGCAAACACAACACACGGGCCACGAGAGCACGCGTTCACGCAGGCATAAAGTGCGAGCTCCCCCGCTGGTTGTTCCTGCAAGCGTTTTCGTGTGTGCCCAGAGGAGAATGAAAATTAAAAAAAAAAAAAGGGGGGGGGAGGCAGTTTTATTATTTTTATTTCTTGCTTTTTGTTTTTTATTTTGCCACCACGACCCTTTGTCTCGAGGTTTTCTTAGCGGCGCGAAGGTCAGGAGGCAGAGGAGCGGTCCATTATGGTCGGAGGGGTGTGCTCGTAATTTCTCGCAGACGGCTCGTGGGCGCACGCGCGCTTTCGGAGAAAAAGGAAGAGGATGCTCATATTTTCATGTTTGCCGAGCGTGGAAGATGCGGTGGCGTCCTTGAATGAACGCGTTCGATGGATGCGGGTGGGACGGACGAACGAACGAAGCGGCCCTTACTTGCTCTTGCCGAGAGAGGGAATAGTGATGGCCTTCCCTCTCCGCCGTGTACCACCTGTAACCGTGTTTTTTTTTCTTTGTGTCGGACGCGACGCGACTTTATTGGTTCGACGTTGTCTTCGCTCTTCTCTTATATTTCTTTTTATTGTCGCCATTATTTTATTAGTTGCTTGTGTTTTTTTCTTTTCTTCTGTGTGGTGGGCCGATTTAGCAGCGTGCCAAGACGTCATTGCTGTTTCGTTTCTGTGTGCTGGGTTCTAGTACTGCACGTTGCTTGTTTCCTCGCCCAACTTGTATATTTCAGACGCCTCCGTGGTTTTGGGTTTCTTTGTTTGGCACTGTCAGGCCGGGCGCCTCAGGATTTACGACGGAAACGGACTTCTGCACTGGCTCGCTAGAAACGACGTCCTAACGCGGATTGCTGGGGAGTATTGTTTACGAATTCGCAAAACTGTTCGACTGTTCTTTTTTTTGTTATGTAGTATACAAGAAAACACATCAATTTTAGCTCATTTGTTTTCGAGCTTTCGGTCCGCTCGTCTGTCAGACGCTGGAAAAGCGGTTGGTGGTCAATTTATTGAACCCAGTTAATAACCCACCTAACGGGACAGGTTGGCATTTGAGAGCTGTGCTTCGTGGGGAGAGTCAATCCGCGTGAACTAGAGTTTGTGCGCCGCGTGTCTTGAAAGTAGGTTCGAAAACACTATAGGGGAAAATCGCCAATACGTGGCGCGTTCTGTTTTTGGTCTGCATGCAAGATTTGGATAGGACGTACGCGGGGCTGCCGCCGTCGCAATATGCACACGCTTCTCGGATGCAGACGAGCTCGGATCAGTGGCGGTCAATTCTATAGCCAGGCCGCCCTTTTAATGCCGGTTAATGGCGCAGCATCGCAGTGGTCACCGAGTAAGAGCTTGCTTGGTTTGCATTGCACCGATCCCTCCGACTGGAGTTTAACGTGGATTTCGGCCAGGTGTGCCTATAGCCGGGTTTGTCTCCGTATTACCGCGGTACGATATGGAGAAAAGTGCCACCGAAGCTACTGGGGTTTCTAATTTTGATGCGAGAGCATTAACTGTCCCATGGGGCGAACCGACGTCATCGAGCTTTTGAAGCCGCGCCAAACGGCACTTTCCCCTGTCCCAATGGAGCGAAGCCTGTCGTCTGTAGCAGCGATTTGATGGGTAGGCTCCCATTGGCTGGCGCGCGCCATAGTGTCAAGGAACGAGGCTACTATCGGCTTTCGCGCAGCGTAGTTCTAAGGAACGCCACCAGAAAAGCCCTCTCCATGGCGGCGCAGCGCACGCGGCGACCCGGCCGCCGGTAAAAGGCGCGGGCCCGGCCGCACAGCCCGCACGGGCAGACGCCGGAGGGGCTGCACGGCCGTGCTCAGCGCGGCGCGGCCACTTCACGAGAGCGCGCGTTCGGCCGGCGGCCGCTACCTCAACAGTAGCGAAACGCGGCCGTCCACGCCACTACGCCGCAGACGAACTAAGGGAGCGGAAGAACGACATTCATGCTTTCGCATTCGCAACTCATAATACTCACAAGAAGTCCTTAGGTGTCCTAGGAATTTTTCGTTCGGATTCAGTAGACCCCGGATGTCCTTTTTGTTACCCCGACTGTACTGCCGCGTGAAGTATTGAACCGGATTGACGCAATGAAAGTGGACGCGTGTGCTGTTTGCTTGGTTCACGTTTCGCTCGCCGTAGTACGCGAAGACGCGGAGGGACGTCTCTTCTTGTTAGTAAGGTGTTCTAGTATAGGCGTTCCGATACCCCCGATAACGGCACAATGCATGCGCAGAGGCGTCAGTGGAGTGCAAGGGTATCGTTATCAGAGTCGTCGGAAAGATCTTCTAAAATTCCCTATTGAAGCGCAGCTAGAGAGACGCGGGTGTGAGGTTTCTGAGTAAAGCATGACCGACTTGCCGTAGGTTTCTTATCAATTTCCACTTTCTCACGACCTTAAGTGGCGCTGATAATTCCCTAAAACCATGGACGGCCGCCCTCGTCCTCATCTTTATCATCAGTGGAAAACCCGACGAGATTGCAGCACCGCTGGTTAGGGAGAATCGGTAACGGTTATCAAAACACACGAACCGCCTCCTACTGAGTCGTTTAATGTTTTGTTAATGCGAATAGCATTCTTTGGATACTTCACGCACTTTTCGTCTATCTATGTATCTATCTATCTGGCTATCTAACCTCTTACGCCGCGGGTCGATAAATAAATAAAAAAGACCGGCGCCGGCTGGGATTCGAACCGTTGACCCTTTGATCAGCAGGCAGACGCGCTAACCACAGAGCTATGAAGGCAGTCATTCAACGCACTCTAAACGGTTGTTTATATCTTTACCATAGGACGCGCTTTACAGCGCTGTCACAGCTACCGGTGCGCGCGTTCCATGCACGAGGGCTCATTCCGCTCTCGTGAGGCTGAACACGGCCGCTAGCTCACCCTCTCCGCGCTCGGGAGAGGGTGATGTAGCGGCCGTGCTCAGCCTCACGAGAGCGGAATGAGCCCTCGTGCATGGAACGCGCCGCACCGGTAGCTGTGACAGCGCTGTAAGCGCGTCCTATGGTAAAGATATAAACAACCGTTTAAAGTACCGTTGGTTGAGACTAGCTGAGACGCCAGAAAGTCTGGTCGGTACCATTTTGAGTGTTTGTGCGTATGGCGCGTGCTTTGCTCGCCTTCCTAAGTGACACAAACGCACGTGCTGGGCTGCGGAGATCGTGCGCAGGGCTGTGAAAGTGTCAACAAATTTAGAATCGCCTCAAGAGTGGGCTGGCGTATCTAGAGTGTGCCGGCCACCTGACGAACGCGCATAACTCCGCACCGTTTGATGCTATTCGCATTAGCGTAGATAATCATCCCCAAAGGATGGGTTCTGCTGATTTTTTTACTCCCATTGACGTGGGATGGCACAAATGCAAACCATACGAGCGACCAACTTTTCGAGTGGGTCAAGGTGGGGCAGTATGAGCTCGGCCAGCGGCGTCCAGACCAGGGCGGCGCAGAAGCCACGCGGGGGACGTTAAGCCGTCAAAAAGTGGGTGGAAATGGACAGCCACATTTGTCACAGTATTGGCACAAAAAAAAATAAAGACTCACGTGGGAACTAAGAGTGAATGTTAATAAAACGAGCTTGTGCCTACAAACTAAATGAGAAAGGTATCATGCATATTGCGTCGACGGGGGGATGGCCAAAGTAGCGTGTTAACCGCTGCTTCTGTACAGGCGGTACGTTCGGAAATGTTCCGAACCAGAACACACGATGCCAGCCGAGAAGGGGCTAAAACTTTCCAAAAAAGCAAGCACTTAAATTTAAATTAAAACAAAAAACAAAAAACAGTGGGTTGAACGGGGTTTGCGCGCGTTGCCAACTCTGCCGCGCACTCGGCAACATGACAGTCTGTTCCATGCCCGTAGCATGCCGGAGACAGTGACACCTCGTGCGGCATTCGGCTCGCTTTCGGCTAGCCCTAAACTGGGCCAGCTCGTAGTGCCGCTGACTTGACGTCCTTCCGTCGTGTTGTCGCCGTGTCGAATACGCGGCGTCGGGTGCGAGAAACATGCTGTTCGTTCTCAGCGCGCGGGAGACGGAAAGGCTCTAAGCTCGCCTACGCCCTTCCTGCCTTCTCAGCTCGGAGGAAGAAGAAGAAAGCGGCCGTCTACGGCGTCGGAGGGGCGTCCCTGAAAAGACGCGGGGGCCACGTGGTTTCCGGACGGCCATTAGCGGGACGGATGCTAATGGAGGGACCCTCGGCTCCCTCGCACATGGCAGGGAATCACGCCCGCTGGCTGTCGGTCTACGCTGCTAGCGGGCTCCGATTTACGACGCGAACGAGAGAGAGACTACGTTTGGCGTCACCATTACTGCGTCCATTGTGAACTGCCGTTGTTGGCAGCCGTTCTGCCTCCCGGCACCTGTTCGCACCTGAAAGTGCGGACCGCCAGTTTAAGAAATGCCAGACATCGTTAGCTCAAGAGTCGCGTTATTTCTTTATAATTTTTTTGTTTAATGCGGAGTTTTTTTTTTTTTTTGTTGCTATGTATTGTTTGTTGATGGCTACGCTGTTGTGGAGTATCCGCAATTGGCGTGCGAGCTTCTGTAGAGGCCGTGTTGACAGCGACTTGACGTAGGATTTACATCATGGCGCCATCCCTGTTTGTTTTTGATCGGCAGTTTTCTTCGAACTCGCATCTCGACCTGTTCTTCTCATTTGAACACTTTGCGGCGGAGCCAGAGGTATACCGCCATTACAACTGTACTGCTCTTCCTACAAATGGCGCTCCAACTACACTGCTACAATCCAGTACTGCCGCTAGCAATGTTACTGCTGCTACTAATGCTACGGTTACCGGACTACGGTGAACGCCCAGCCTCGTAAGCTCCTTCCCGAAGGCGGGTTGGTATGGCCTCCTCCTCCCCGTTTCCCTCTCTATCCGCGTCGTAAACAGATCTCGTCACCGACACGTTCGTTAATACGCTTCATTCGCGGCATGAACGACGCCTCCTCCTCTCTTCGGTGTTGCCACCAGTATACGGAGCGTTGTGCGTACGCGACCGACAACCTCGAAGAACGCGCGTGTCGGGAGTCCCTCGGAGAACGTCCGTGCGCGAGAGAAAACTGCCTGGCGGACCCTGATTTATACGGTACGCAGTCGACCGGGTTTCGGCGACTGCCAGCTGTCGTTCCCGTGGCGCGTTGTCTCGATTCGGCGTCCTCCTCCGCAGCGTCGAGGGTTCCCCGGTGCTGCGATGGAGTCGTAACTCCTAATTCAGACACCCTTTGTCTCGCAAAGCGTTGCCGCCGCAACCGACACTGCCGCCTTGTTTCTGCAACGGCTGTACGGAAGAGAAGAGCAGCGCGCGCTGACGTTTCTATCGAAGACTGGGCTCTTTTGTGAGGGCTGAAGGTCTCATCGTGGGCCCCTGGGAGAATGTGGACGAGAAAAACGATGTGTCGGTGCTGAATACGGGGGACTTTACGAGGTGTACATCGCGGCGGTATGAATGGGGCCGGGATTGATTGACGTGGCGCCGCGGATGACGTCGCATTTTGCGACGCCGTGCCGTCGAGTGGTTAACTCGAGCATCCTTCGGAGTCCTTCTTCTTCTCCTACCTCCCGGGGTTGCTAGCGTTCCGCGTTGACCGGGGTTGAGGAGCCTTCGTACACACTGAACTCCTCCGTTCACCCTTATGTTGGCGCGCGCCTTTTTATCTTTGGAGCTTTTCTGTCCCTCTTCTCACCCCCTCGCTTCTTTTTATTTGTGACGTGATCGATTATGAATTTTAGAAGCTTTGTAAGTGACATTTCTATAATATTTAATAGCGGCATTCGTAAAGCGTTCTTTTCTGACGCAATTGCAGAACGCACTACGGTCCTTTTTGGAATACCCAAAATCAGAGTCCGGATTGATGTCGCCTCCTGGCTTTTTATCCTCCCTCGGAAAACATGGCGGCGCTCGACACATGTAGCACTGGGGATGAGTCGGGGAATCGGACAAAGTTCTCTTTTTTAGGTGACCGACGATTTCTCAGACTTCGAAAAGGAAATTTTCAAACGGTCCAGGTAACTGGGTTTGCTGTCTCTGTACCGTAGTTCTGGCTGTGCATCTGTCGGGGTAGCCTTTCACGCAGAAACGGCTCGACGTGTCTCCTCACGCCGCTCCTAAGTGTTCACCGCGCGTTCTCTTCGACCTCACACCGTTTCAAAGAATTTGAGATCTCTGAAAGGGCCCTAAAAGAACTTCATACTCGAAAGTATTCTTACAGCGATAGGCCGCACACACGGAGAAGAGGGTTGATCGCGGGACGCGGGCGAACACGATACTTGGGCTCGGGACGGTTGCGAGGCGGGAGAGCAACTCGAGTTGCAGGACGACTCAATCTTTGACGTCACTGCACTGGCGCGGATCGCGCGGGAACTTCGAATTCGGCTTTGGGAAATGTTGTTTTACTTCACAAATACCGAGTTCCCAAGTTTAAAATTTTGGGGGTAATGTCCAGGCATCGTTTTCAATCGTTTGAGATAATAGTAGAAAAATAAAATAAAGATACGATTTAGACCTGTCAAAGGTGCAATACAAATTCACGCGCAGTTGATGATGAAAACGAGCGGATCCCCTTCACGATTGCGATTCGAAAGCCAGTGTGAATGAACCTTAAAGAGAAACGGAATATGTAGTAGCCGAGTCGCGCAGAAACAGCCCGATCCGACGAGAACGTCGTGTCAAATCCGTACGGTTCGCGCTTGGAATCGCTTCCGCTAGCGTCTGTTTCGGCGGCTTTTGAATGGAACCAACTCCGGCGTCGGACGGGCGATCATTGCGCGGGCGTTTGTAGGAGCAGCACGCGCTAAGCCTGATTGATACGGCGCACTTCCTCAAAGGCCACTTGTCGCGCTGCCAGGGGGAGCACGAGGGGGCGGCGGCGGGCGTCAAGGTCGCCGTCGGTGCCGTTGAACTCAGAGTAACTGCATAGCTCTGCTTGCAGAGCCGGAGTATCGCGTCCTTGCCTTTCGCCGCATCTCCGTATTGGCGGAGGAGTAGTCGCGCGGGCAGAACTGGGCCGTGCGTGCGGGAAAGCGCAGCCAGAGCGCCGAGTTTCGAGGAACATATTTTCCGCTTGGAGCTTCGCAAAATATGGATCCTAGACTGAAATCGAACGAACCAAGCTTCCTAAGTCATTAAGCATTATGTGCGTCAGCTGGGTACAGTACAATCCTCTTTTTTTATAACGCGAGCGCATGTTTTAGGACATTCGTTCCAAGGTATCGGAAGCAGACGACTACGGACGACGATCGCGTTGCTCGCGTCTGCACGGTGCGGGCGGTGCAGCTCTCGCGGCGTGAATACGCGATTACGCGACCGGTACGTCCGGCACATCTTGGCGAGTCGTGCAGGATCTCGCCGAAAGCGAGCGGGACGGCGTTTTCGTCAGTCGCTGCGTCGTATTACCGCAATGATCGAGACTTACTTCACACGCATCCGCAGGATCCTGCGGGTGCGATTTTGCAATCGGGGAAGCAGGAAACGACGGGACGGACGATGACGGCTGAATGCGCGGCTCGTCGCTCGCACTATTTTCCTTGCACTAGCGCGCCTCAGCACGCCGCGTCTCGATCATGCGCCTCCGCGTCCGCTGCAAAAACCGACCGTGGCTTCCGCAGAGCTTGGCTCCAGAATGGCACCATTACGGTACTCTGCTCCGCAAGCGGAGCATATACAGTTGCTCTGGTTGAACTTGGCGCGGGGCGCCCCCGGCGGTGCTCGGAGACGGGGGAAGGAAGCCTTGGACTGGAAGCGCCCTGAACGACGTTCGCTGCCGATCGAGACGGAAATACGGGAAGCTTCGAGACTCCCTGGTGTCACACGTCATGCTCCTGCGGTGGCGCTGCTGTCGACAACACTGCGCATGCGCAAGCGCTTCGTCTCGAACGACTCTGGTTTCTGCCGTGACGATGCACTTTCGGTGCAGCTTGATGGGCCCCCATCGGAGTATAGATAGCCCGGGCATTGGAATGTTGACGTCATCGCAGTGAGATCGAGCGCGGACGCTCATTGGACTACGAGCGCTCCGTCATCGTTCGGCTGGGCCTCGCGTCCAATCGGCGCGTCGAAGGACGCTCGGCGTCGGGCTCCGGGTCCAATCGTCGAGTTCGTCTGCGATGATGTTTCGTGGAGAGAGGTCGTTCGCGGGCCTCGATTCTTCGGGTGTGTTCACCGGCTGCTTGTTGCCGCGTGCGCCTGTGGGCGGCTGAGAAGCGCGGTTCGAAGGCAGATCGTTTCACGTGGTCGTAGCAGCTGTTTTTGACAGACTATAAGTTACTTTTACGCGCTGGTCGGATGGCTTTCTAAGGGCTTCGCTCGTCGCACGCCAGAACGACGAACAACAAAGACGGCTTGGAAACGCGTCAAATACGATCTTGTCAGCAGCTTTCTCTTTTACATTTCTTTTTTACTGGCTACATTATAACACGTTTTTGAGCTTGTCACACTTGTAAATGCATCCATGTTTTTCTTTTTTTAACAGTGTTCTTGCGTTATTTAGGACAAGTTATTATTATTATTTTTTCACTTCGAATGTTCACCAAGAGCGTCACGGCCCACCGGCGGAGCATCTAACTCGATATTTTATTCCGATCACTGGAGTGGGCTCCAGTAGGCGGACTTGGGTGCACCATCCTGTACACTCGTACACCCTCACGCTTAGCTCACAATACTAAGTATTCTGCTCGAGAAAACTATCATACAGCACCTTTTCTGCAAGCACGCCGCCATCTTGGATTGACCTCACTTCCAGTATGGGCGAACACATTGTTTTGCCTTTGCCACGCCAATAGAGGGCATTTAGGATATAAGCGTAACCGTCACACTTTCTCGTTTTGCCTCCCCTTTATTTTTTTACTATTTGCAGGTTGAAACGTTAGATTATTTTTTCGTCGCCCATACCGGATACGCCTATTAGGTGGCTGGGGACAGAGTATCACAGAAAAGGTCTATAGTGACTCATTTTAACCTATTCTATACACACTGTGTGCTAGCATTAGCGCCTGCCTATTAAATGCGACAAAAATCATCTGAAACCAACGTTATTTCCACACGCTCCCATTGCCTTCCATAGCGGCCGCGGCGCTTTTGGTGTTGAGCTAGGGCGGCGCCTGGCGGGACGTTCGGTCCCTCCAAGCCGTTCACGCGATATTTCTTGGCCCGCGCGCTCCCATAGGGAAACGCGGAGTGACCTGGTCGCCCCTAATAAAGTCGGTCGGCGGTCGTGATGCAAATATTCTTTCTTCTATTTCAAATATATGACAAAATGAAAACAAAGACAAGCACGAATGATGAGCGCAGGCTGCCATGACATCACTGCCTAACACATGCAGCGAGATAGTGAGGGAGAGGAGGATAGGAGAGCGCGCGGGGAGGTCAGAACCGCGAGCTCTGATTGGACTGATTAGGGGTAGACCTAAAGCTAGCTGCCTTTGTCGCCACTGCACTCGTCCAACGCGCTAGAACGCGGAGCGCCGGCGTACGGCATTTGGCTCTGGCATTCGATCGCGTTCTGCGAGTGCAGTACAGACAACGTCAGCTAGCTTTCGATCTACCAACTCACTAATCATTCGAACCAGAGCTCGGCCTTCTGGCGTTCCAGCGCGCACTCGCAGAATCGAGGCGGGTCTCGTTGAGTGCGTTTCTCACGGAGCACCTGCGCACTGCGGGAGAGCGGTACCCGCGAGCTCAGCGGGCATGGCTTCCCCGTAGTGCACCGGAGCTCGGTGAAAAGCGCACTCAACGGGGCCAACCCGGCGCGATCAACGCATGGAAAAGTACGACTACCGCAGTTCACCTCGAAGCGAACACCGAATAGCGTATTATTCGAAACTTACGATTTGAAAAAAATAAAAATGAATATTCGAGAAACAATAGTTGCAACAGACTCTGTAGTTCTTTTTTTTTTATTTTTTCTAAAAGCCGTGACATTTTTATTTCTTACGCACGTTTCGTTAAATTTTTTTTTTTCTTCTGGGCGGCGAACGGAGAGACGATTCCCGGAGACAATAGCGGGTCCGCTTTGTGGGCTCGGTGGCAGTCCCTCCGCGGCCCACGGCTCGCGGCCGACTGCCGTGGGCGTGTCGGACGCGGTCAGGTCCGCCGCCGCTACGTCGGAGCACCATCAGCGGCCGCTCAAGTGGCGCGACGAAAGTTCGGAGGGAACCCCTCGCGGTCGCGTCACCCCTCCGAACGAACGTACCACCCCCCCCCCCCCCACACACACACAGAAAAAGAAAGAAAGAAAGAAATATGGTTATGCCCGAGGGGAAGGTTCCTCCTAAGCTGACAGCGCGGTAGGAACTCGCGCGCTCTCCACGACCAATGAACCGCCTCCCTTTCACCACCCGACTCCACTCTCTGCGCGCGTGTATGGGCGGGAGGTCGATCACGTGACTAAAGATAGACGTCTGACTGGTCCCAAGAAGCACGTGGCCTCGACCGCACATTGAGCGCAGATGGAGCGAGATGCCCCCGTGAAACGAACGAGCCCCTCTTCCCCGGGCCAGAAGAAGAAGGGCGTTTTCGTCTGGCGCCTCACGCGCAACGCTGGCGTCGCGAATTGCAAATGTTTGAGCTGGCAGGCCCCCCTCTCGATCGGGACGGGCTGCTCCTAACAACGTGTTGCTGCCGCTCTCCGGGCGCGCCGAGGGGGGCTCCTCGGGGAGCCAGAACCTGTTTGGGGAAGGCACGGGGGCTTCGGCCGGAGGGGCCTGCATCCTAGTTCCGTCCGCGGCTGCCGAGTTGAGGAGCGGGGCGGCGGCCGTTCCGCCGATGCTTTTTGCTGGCCGGCTCTGCTGCTGCTGCAGCCGCCGGTTTTCCGTTTGCCCGCGTTCGGCAGGTTCGGCAGGTTCTGCACGCCGGCCGCGACGGGCTCGGGGAAAGCGAGTGGCCCACTGCCGCATCGCTTTGTCTCCAGGGTTCTTCTTTGCGTGCTTTTGCCGAGTTTCCGGCTGACGTTTGCTTACTGAGATTGCAAAGTGAGAGGGATTTCGCCGAAACGCTGCCGCGTTGGGCCAACTCTCGATGCGACGGCCGCGGTGCTTGATACAGCCTCTGCTGAGGCCAACGCGGTGCACGAGTGACACGAGTGCGCTCAACTTGGACTCGTGTTCTCGACGATACAACGCAGCACCACTCGTGCGCCGCGTTGGCCTCGGTAGGTGACGTGGAAATGCCAGCATTCGAACACCGTTCCGATGTTTACAAATCCACAGCTCAGCGTGCGATCTCCACGGGTCAGCACGTGCATGTCCGTCGCTTTAGAAAGCGAACGCTGAAAATGGCACCGGCCAGAAAGCTATTTTCTGAGATGGTCTATAAATGAGCATCCTACTTACCACCTCGGCGCGCGTGACATTCGAAGCTCGCGCTCAATGCGACGGGAGACTGAGGGAAAGGAGGAAACGAGATCGAGCGGGAACATCGGAACGCCGAGCTCTTACCGGAATGATGAGTAGGGAGACGTGAAGGGGTGGCTATCATTTTGAGTCCGTTCTCGTTTCCATCTTCTCGTTTGGACTCTCTCAAAAGGGCCATCCTCAAAGCGTCGGGCCCCCGCATTTGGTCCCTTCTCATTAAATCCTTCCCGTTTCAACATTAAAAAAAAAAAAAAAAAAAATTGGATGGGGGCATTTTGAGATGACGGAGCTTGGTCACCGCATATCCCCGAAGAAGCTTATTGGAGTCCGACCCTCAGTCCTCCTAACTCGGCTGCACGCGCGCGCACATACACACGCAGACGTGCTTTGGTCCTGCGGTTTGGCTAATGGTTCATGGAATACGTCCGTTCTGCTCTTGAAAGATGCAGCTTAGGTCAGGGCCCGCTCGTTGGGTTGTCCGGAAGTGATTGCGGGCGATGGCTGAACTAAACACCGAACTGCGCCTTTGCGTCAAAGAGCGGCCTCTGTGCCCCCTTTTTTTTTCGGTCCGCGGTAGGGTACAACTCGACACGGTACACGAGCCGTCAAAGCCAACCCAGGACTAAGAATGCACCACGTGCCACTCGGCCGTACTGCGAATGCGAATTAATAAAACTAAATGTAAAAGAAACCGTTATTTCTTTTTTTTTTTTTTGGACAAAGTTACACGAGGATTTGGCGGAATGAGAGATGGCGAAATGCGAATGGGACGTTTGCGAGACACACCCGACCCTTCGTCTCGTATTCGGAGCGCAACTTCGTCTGCTGTTGCGAAGGGGTTGCGATGATGTCAGAGTGTCGAGCTGTTATTGGCTGATTGAAAAAAAAATAGTGGGTAGACATTAAGGCACCTAGCATTGAGCTCTACCCCCTATCGCTTACAATCAAAGCCAATCAGAGCTCGGCGTTGTTCTGACGTCACCGCAAATCATGCGCAAGAAGCAGCCGACTTGCTCTCCGCACACTGACTGTTCGAACGTGAACGCGGAACGCTGGACGCCGGCGTTTGTCAGTCGCACGCGTTCCAAGTGTGAGTAGAGACAAAAGACAGCTAGCTTGGCGTCTATCCCCTAATCGCTCCAACGAGAGCGCGGCGATCCAACGTCCCGAGTGTGTTATAGTGCCTCTAACGATACGGATCATTGTAACATTTCTGCTCTCTTTCACAGTTACAATCATGCGCATCATGGAACGTTTAACCCGACATTGCTCGGGCGCTTTCGAATTAAGAGTGTTTGGTGTTTAGAGGCGGTAATGGTGTGGCTACGCTTGCCGCCGGCTCCGTGACGCTGCGTGTACCCCTCGTGGCGCGGACGCTCATCGGCGCGTGTCGACGTCCATTCAAGCGCGACTAAGTGCGTTGCCAGCGCGCTCGCGGGCCTCCTTTGCCTCTGGCGACGACCGCGGCGCCGCTGCACCCTGCCGCTTCCCGGCGTCGGTGCGACATCCCGATGACTATAGCAAATAGATTACGCCGGTAACAGGATTGACCGGTGTTTGGTGGAGTTCGAGTCAATAGACTCGAGTCTATTGACTCGAACTCCACCAAACACCGGTCTATCCTGTTACAAGAAATGGCGGCCGCCAAGGTTGCTCGATGTGTCTTGATCAAGACCGCATCGAGCAACTGGCGGCCGCCATTTCTTGGGCAACGAGCGTATGGGATCCGGGCCGTCGCCGAGCGCTAACGCACTCCTCGTGTCCAATGCATGCTCAGAGTACGTGCTCAAACACCGGTTGGCTCGGATAATTCCACGAGATGGCTCGCACTTCTGAAAATGGACTTTTCAATTTATTTCACTTCCAGGCTACGCAATGGGGGAACGGAGACAAAGTAAAACAGGAGAAAAAAAGAAGAAGCTACAATAGGGAGGTTAGTAGATGGTTCCGATGACGATACTCTGCCGACGCCTTTGAGCATGCATTGTATCGTTATTGGACGTATCGGAACGATCTCC
This sequence comes from Ixodes ricinus, assembly GCA_037355805.1. Taxonomy (NCBI): domain Eukaryota; kingdom Metazoa; phylum Arthropoda; class Arachnida; order Ixodida; family Ixodidae; genus Ixodes; species Ixodes ricinus. Next base: position 20,089 of record JAZHYW010000493.1, read on the forward strand.
TGCCCCTACATTTGGCAACTTGGCGGACTACAGTGAGGTAATACGTATCCTTCAACAAAAAATAGCAAGTTATGAACGATAATGGTACACGAATACCCTAGTCACGCGGGCACCCTTAACCGCACTTAAGGCTGACCTCAGTGAGACTTAACAGCGGTTAAGGCTGCCCGTGTAGCTAGGGTATTAGAGATAACCTTTCTGTTGCTCGATTAAGCCTTTCTGTTGCTCAATAATCTTCCCGTCGCCCGACTAACTGCTTGCTCGATTTAAAAAAAAAAGTTGTACGGGTATGTTGATTTTGAGGCATCTCTACCCACTTGTTTGTTCGAGGACGTGGTTGCAGCGCCCGCGATCTTTTTTATTTTGGTGGGTCGCAAAGTAGCGGAGTTCAGGAAGCTCCGCAATACGATCAAGAAGCCGATCGGGAGTCCACTATTGATGTCTCCCAGTTGAAACGCTACGGGCAACGCAGCAGGTTCAACTCGCGTGTGTCCGAGCGCACGTTCGAAGCTCACGTTGCGTCACGAAAACCCCGGCGGTGTCGTCGTGCGCACCACGTGTCGTCGTCGTCTGCTCAAAGGGCCGTAAACGAAGTGCGTAAAAGAAAATCACGCAAAGACGACGAAAATCGCGCGAGCGAAAGCAATTGTATGCTCGCGTGCGCGCGTGCTTGCGCGGTCTAGGTTTAAGTTTACGAACATGTTTTTCTTTTTTCTTTTCTTTTTATTTTTCCCTCCCCGAAATGGCTACACGCACTCTTTGTTCACCAGCGACGACCAGGCGTGCGCGATCGTGCTGCCCCGGCCAAGATTTACAGTCTCTCCGGTGTTCCAAAGTCCGCGCGCGTCTTTGGCGACTTGTTTACGAGGCCCTCGCTTCGCAGCCCCCTCCTCTTGCGTTTTTGTTTTTCTCTTGTTTTCTTATCCACTGCATATTTCGGTTTGGAGGACGCTCGAATTTACTACGGTTTAAACCGTGTGTTCCTTGTTGGCGGTATGTTTTCACTCTTTCTCCAGCAGTCACTATCGCTTGCCGCCGGAAAACGGCGGCAAAAGTTCATCGCGGCTTTTCTTCGCGTCTACGAGGCTCTCTTCGTCTCGATCGAAATCGGTGGGGAGTGAGTTATGTATCGGCGCGGTTTGAAAGCTGTTGGGGCCGTTGACAACATCCGTTGGATGCGTTCTCTCTCTTTGCTCTCATTCTATCTATTTATTTCTTCGATTCGGTGTGTCTCTTGCCGCCTTTCGTCGTGGAAGTCTTTTCGATGCGGGCCTTTTTATCTTGACTCGTCTTTTGAAGCTAGCCGAAAAAGGCTTTGAATCGTTTCTTTTTTTTTTTTCCCCTCTAAAATTGTGGACTTAGAATCGAGTGCAATTTTTCAGTAATTGAGGAGCAGCTGACACGAAGTGTTGCTGATCTTTTGGTCGGAACGGCTTTTCTTTTTTTTTTTTTTTTTTGCTGTTGTGGCCGCTGTTTGATGAACGATTCGAACGAAGGTGTCAACGACAGACGTCGTCAATAGTGAGTTTGAGTAGATCGGTACTATAGCGATACCCGATACTCATCTGGCACCTTTCCGCGTACATCTTATCGTTTTCGGGTATCGTTATCGGGGTTATCGGAATGACGTACTCAAGCTCCCTGATAACCCCGAAACTTCTCCGCCCATCGGGAAGTGATCTTGACCGACTGCAGCGCCGATATTCCTCTGCTGCCTCTCGCACGGTCATAAGCAAAACCGAAAGTGTAATATCCCCCTTCGCTTTCCATTTTCTCTGTGCGCGCGAAGCAGTTCGCAAATGACGGCTTCGCGGCCCCAGCGTTGCTACGATTTTCATGGGCACCTCGGGTCGGTGGTTGGGGGTCCTCATGCGCAGTCGTCCCCGGGAGGAACTGTTTCGGCCACCGTATGGTTTGGGGGATCGTCGGTTGTCCGCGGAGAATCTGGGCCAAATATTCGCCCCGGGGAAGAGTAGAGTAGTTACCGTGCGTGGAAAGGTGCCTTGGACTGGTGCGTTTAGCGTCCTATGCCGCCCATGCATGAAAAGTGGTCTCGAAGTGCCCACAAATGACGTCACGGGAGCAGGCTTCTCACGTTGTCAACTGTCGTTTTCCTAACGGCTAATGCTGAAAGTCCTGAAGAAGAAAAAAAGTACGTGTGAACGCGAGTGTCGCAGTCGTCGCGGAGCCCCAAACTCCAGACTGTGAAGCTGGAGTGACAGCGACCCGTAGCACAACAGGCGTCTGCCACATACACCAGCGCCGTTGAGACATCGCCAGGATTGCGGACGGGATAACATGACGCTTCATTGACGTCATCACGTGGAAATCGAGCCATCACTACACTTTCTTAGGACGCGGTAGTCGGAGAGGCCTTTCCAGGCAGCATAGAGTAGCCGAGTCGGTGGATAGCGCGCAGACTTTCTAATTTGGTGTGTGTTCAGTTTTTACGTCCATCCGTCGGGTCTATTTCGTTCCCGAGGTAACCCTCGGATCTTCCGAATACACCGGTATTTTATCGCGTGTCTTCACTCGTGACGCAGCACTGTGCCCCGCACCGGCATTCGGAAGGTGAGGTAGAAACTTCCGGCACTTTACGGCCTTCTTACGTTGCATACGTGAGCTAGCTGATCGCTGAGGAAATCGGGTCTCGCGTTATTTCAGCGGTGCTCGCTGGAGACCACAGACAAGCGTTTGTCCGGTCACATTCAAACTTCCGAAAATAAATTAAAAACAAGTACCTTCGGCTTTTGCTTTGTTCATAGGCGCCTGTGGAGCGTTGTGCGGGAGGGAGCGGGGGTTAAGAGAAAGGCCTCGTGACAAAAGAGGCCCTCTGTCGTGAGTCTCCCGAGCGTGTGGTTGAGCGGCTGTGCTACCGAAACCGCCGACTTTGGTCTTTCCTCGCCGCCTGGAGACGGATGTGGTCACGCGCGAACGAGTTCGCACGTGCGCGCGCTTTGTCTTGCAGCTGTCGCACTTTGTTCCATTCGCATTAAACGCCTTAGCAAAAAAAAAAAAAAAGAAAGAAGAAAGTATTGGTTGGTTGTCTGAAACGGGACGCTAACGGGTCGCGGCAATGACGCGGAGGAGCGGCGAGCTTCACCTGCGAACTCCCGCGTCCTCCGGTGCAGCGCGCTTTGGGGAAAATGTGGCTGGGAAATACGAACCATCTTTTGGGGTAAAGCGGCACTCGAACTTGTAGTGCTACGCTCGTTTTCGCTTCGAGGATCGTCGTAAAAACAAGTTCGGCTCCTCGCGGAACGTTACCAATAAAGAGTTTTATTAGTAAATCGTTCCGATGACTCCGATAACCATACTCGATACTCCACCGTCGCCTTTGCGTGTGCGTCGCATCGTTATCGGAGGTATCGGACGGATCTACTAAAACCCCTGACGTCGGTGACAGGTTCAGAGTGTAAGCGGAAGCTGCTCCCACCTCTTTCCACTTTAGCGGAGCGAACACTGCATGCGAGAAGGCGACCTCCTCCTCTCTAGCGTTCGCTCTGCTAAAAGGGGAAGAAGGTGGGACAAACTTCCCCGGAACTCTTAACCTGTCACTGCATACGAAATCCCCCGATATGTAGGTGAATCACCATACTCATACATCCCCTATTTCCTATCTTATATATAAAAAAAAATCAAACGTTTTAGATTCAAACGTTTTTCTCTGGCGACGTCCATTGCTTATACTTTCTCTACAAGGACAGCACGCCTTGAGAACCCTTCGACCTAAACGCATGGAAAGGGAAGAGGTGATAAGGGCTGAAGGTATCCCTGCCTCTTTGTCCGTCTCTTCCTTGAGCTTTGCCTCGCGGTAAACTTGGTCCATCGTGGAGCCTCCTGTACAGTGTTTCTATGCGTTGCAGGCAGATTTTGTTTTTTGTTAGAACCTGGCCGTTGACAGTCGTTGTAAGAACGCGAAGGATGCTTCTGTGTGTGTGTTTGTGTTCGGCAATCCCTTTATCGCTGCCGTAGCCGAATCCTCACACGGTTGTTGCCTTCTCTGTTTTCCAGGTGAGTTCTGCCCCGGTGTCCACGAGTCTGGGTGCGGTGTGGGAGTCAAGCTCCCTGGGATTTGGATACCAAAACACATTGAGGGCAAGCAATGGGTATGGCTGCGGGGGTCTCTGACGGGGACCTTCTTCTCGAGCAAGCGTGTCTCATGGCTGATATATATACTCGGAGTGATAGCTGCTCAAGCACTCGTTTTTTTCGCGTGGTCACCGGTCACCCTTTGTCACAGCCCTACGTTCGCATCACGTTTTGTTTGTTGTTGTTTGTTTTAATTGTAAATGATTGTAGCCTGACCACCAATAGGGAAAGGAGGAGGAAATGAGAGCTCTCGGTACTCAGAGTGCCAAGCTCTAATTGGGAGGATGAGTGGGCAGACGGAAAGGATACCTGCCTTTGTGTCTCGCCATTGTCTCCCTCAAATCAAAGCGAAAAAGAGCGTTGTCGTCCGCTCTTCGCGCTGTGTCTCGCGTTCGGCGGTCGAACGCGTTCAAACAGTGAGCAGAGACGTACGCAGCTAGCCTTACCGTCTATATATACTCACTATTCTTCCAATCAGAACTCGACTCTCTGGCATCCCTTCGTGTCCTCCTCTCCTTCATTTTCTCTCCGCATAGTTCGGTTAGTTTCTTCTCGGTTCCTCATTGGGGAGTCCCCTTGGAGGTTACTCGATTGCGCAAATGACTACCGGTTGCGCCGGGCTCTCGGCGATGCTTCGAATCAGGTGGCTGATGCGGGATGATAATGTGCTGCCGTCATGTTGGCTTCGACGTGCGACCGAGACTTCATTCGTTGCTTCCATTTGTCGCTTGTACCTTTCGGCTCCTGCTAACTTCGTCCGAGAATTAGTTGAACTGCGTTACGTTGTTTTGTGGGAAACTTGCCACGTTTATCTTCGTACTTGTTCTCGCATGGAAGTATCACCTAACGTGCGTGCACGGACACCGTTTTTTTTGTTTTGTTTCTAAGTTAACTGCGGAAAGAAGTGCGTTTACCACGCGTCTGCCCGTTTCATGCACATGTTACTTTCTATATTTATTTTCTAGCTCGTGTAAAAAGGAAGTCATGCGTACTGTTCATACGCCGCGCGAAGCAGTTCTATAATATTTGGTTGTCTGAGGAAGAAGCAATATTCTTGGCTTTAGAAGCGTGTATGTCTTAATATATATATATATATATATATATATATATAACCGCCACCGGCACGAGCCACCGCCTGTGCCGGTGGCGGTCCGTACCGGATGTGCAAAAACGGTTCCCTAAAACTCCTTATTAGAGAGTTTTGGGAAACCGTTTTTGCACATCCGATACCGATAGGATTGGTCCTCCGGTACGCAATGCGCATGTGCGAGTCCATGCGGTAGCACAGGCGCAGTTGGTACCGGAGGGCCCATCGTACCGTACCGGATGTCTCAGAAACGGTTCCCTAAAACTCCCTATTGTTATCGTTGTTATCTTATGAAAACTCCCTATTGTTATCCTTATGAAGATGAGACGAAGGACAGTCGTTTTCCATATGGTCTTTGCCTTTTTCTGCGAGGACGAATAACTCCGAGTTTTGTAAGAGACATTTTTTTTTAGTCATTGTGCTAAACAGTGCATCGAAAGCACAAGACGGGTGGGTCCGTGCCTCTCCTCCGCAGAGCCACCCATCCAGGCGATCCGATAGAGGGCGTAAACCGGGGCGGGCGACGATTCCCATCCCCGATGCGGGCTTTCCTTTTCCTTCCGAGCAATCCGTTTATTCCATTGTCTATCCCCGTGTGTGCGCCCCCGCTCCTTTGTTGTGGTCTCGGGGACTGCATCTGCGGTCGTGTTTCGGGCTGCGGGAAACCCTTTTAGCGGCTTAGGCGGTTTTCAGGGTTCGCTAGGAAACACAGTTTAGTTTCACGTCATTCGAATCGGTCTCTCTTTCTTTATATATAGATGTATTTCTGCGGGTCGGGTGGTGGTTCGTAGATGGAACCGGAGAGATAGAGGTGCGGCCCGCGTTGCTGCCGTCATATACGGCAGTCCTCGTGCATTCTGCAAAGCCGCGGCCAGGCCGCTCGTACGTACTACGAAAGACGCGGAGTTTCTCTGCACACACGAAATGTCTGCGGAGACGCCTGAGGCATCTTCCAGGCAGGTTTGCTTCATACACACTCGAATATTGCAGACATTTTTTTCTGTGACTGGTGTGACCCGCCTAAACAAGGAAGACAGTGCCCGCAGAGACTGTCCCCTGCGTATGGTGAATTCGCAGTCTGACCGCGGTTTAAGAAATCCGCTGCGTTCTGCTTTCCCGCTAAGCACTTTGTCGAACCAGCTACTGCAGTTTTAGGGAGAGAGCCGGGCCAATGACGAGGATGCGAATACTCCTAAAGACAACGTATTGGCGCTGTTTCACCGTGCACGACGTAAGCACGTGAGACGTACGGCGTGCTCAAAGTCACAACCAGACATGTACGTAACGCGTTACAAGTAACGAGTTACTTGTATCTAGTTACTATTTTCGGTAACGAGTAACGTATTTAGTTACTTTTTCAGAAAAGGAACGAGTAACGGTATTTAGTTACTTTTAAGGCCAAGTAACGAGTAACGGTATCTCGTTACTTTTGAGGAGTAACGTGTACAACACCGCTTTAACGGCCTTGTTTTTATTCTAGCCTTAGTATGTGTCTATTGCGACAAAGGCAGATGGAAAACCCGAAAAACAAATAAACAGTATGACAATACAGCAACATGTATCGCTGAACACGTCAGTCGAACAGTTCGACTGACGTGTCCAGCGATAAACGTTGCTGTACTGAACTCTACAGCTGAGAATGTCCTTCACCCAGCGAGCACAATCATGTTCGTTAATTGAACTTTCTAGAACCGGATACGGACCGAATGTAAACCCGGAGGTTGCAAACACGGGAAGGCACATAACCCCTTACCCGCTGTCCTCAATGAAGGCGCAGTTCCCGAAGATTCACCAGCTCTTGCTGAAGCACAACACTGCCGTTCCTTTGAGCGCGTCAGTAGAGCGACGCTTCAACGTCACCGTAAATGTATTTTCAAGGAAGCGGGAAACATAACTGATGAAAACTTCGACAGGCAGTTGCTGCTTAAGGGCAACGACTACTAAAAAGAAAACAATAAACCATGAAACAAAAACATTTGTGTATTTGGTCTTCAAAGTAACGTGAAAAGTAACTCGTTACTTTTGAGGTAACTCACGCGTTCCTTTTGAAAATCGGTAACGAGTAACGTATTTAGTTACTTTTTGAGCGAGTAACGAGTAACGGTATTTAGTTACTTTTTTTGGGTAACGTGTACATGTCTGGTCACAACGCAGGACGTGTGTGTGCGTGCGTGCGTGCGTGAGTGCGTGCGTGCGTGTTTGAGCATATTTATAGCGTCGTCATTGGCCGAACAATTCTTCCGTAGATTGCAGTGATTGAGTCAACCAAACGCTTTGTAAAAAAGTGAACTAACTGGATTTCTTTTTTCTCGAGTGATATGTAACAACAAGCATCGTAAAAAAACGTAAAAAAAGAAGAAGACAGCGCATGTAGCGGGGCAATAATGTAAAATTGATGCGTATTGATTGAGCAGGGGCTCGTCAAACGAAATATTGGAGCGGAAGATTCGCAGAGCTTGCCGATGGGACTTGGTGGACAAAAAACGCGTCGTCGTGTTCGCGATAGTCGATTGGGCGCGCTCCGTAAACTTCGGCCCCAAAGTATCCATTTGGCGAGTCTCCCTGGTCTATCATTTCCATCGGTTGTTCGGTTTCATCTTCGCAACTTCCGCACGAAACCCGGGCACAGGCGTGTTGTTCTCACACCAAGGTCTTTAAACTCGTCAAACACAAAGTTGGGGCCGAAGTTCACGGAGCGCACCGATTGGACCATACGACGACGATGACTTGGCGCTTTTGTTGCCGGCGTCCAATCGGCGTGCTCCGCGTACTTTTGGCTCCAACCTTGTGTTTGACGAGTTTAGGGCCCCAAATCCCCCGTCGGCGGAGTCATTCCACAGATGCGTTTTGGAAGACAGGCGGGCGGTGATCTCTGCCATTCTGACTTCCTCAGGGTGACGCCGCCGTATGCGGTGCTGAACGCGGATTCTACGACACTCGTGATTTCGGACGACAATGGGCAGGACTCTTCGAGCCGGCTGGTGATTTCGTTTTCTTCCGACACGGGCTGGCTCGTTCGATGTTTTTTGTACAAAGTATCGATTTGGCGCGTCTGGGAGCCTGCTGCGGGCGCGGCGCCGCACAACCGAAGCACCCCGCTGCGAGAACGCAGAGCGTGCGTCAGTGCAGCAGCGGGGAAGATGGGGACCACCCATGCCGCTCTCTTCCGGCCGGACCCCACGTGTTCGGTCTATGGGGTACAGACAGGCCCCGTCCGTGGCTAACCATTCTCGGGGCCTTTGCGAACGGACGCGAGCCATATTTGCGTACTGGTTTGCTCTTTTGGGTGGAAATTTCTTCGCGGAACGCGTTTGTTGGCGCAGAAAAAACTACCACACGGCCATTCTGGCGGCAAGTTAAAAAAATAAACGGTGCTGGATTTTTTTTTTATTTTGCCAGGAGAAAGAAATATTGCATGTTTCATGGGTTTTAGATGTGAAGGAATACTTCTATGCGCTATTTACTGAACGTATGAACATCGTTGCATCGCCCCTTCAATGCGTAAACTAATAAAAAAGGAGCAGCGCAGTACCGTTGCCACGACGAGGCGACACTCCTCGCTTTCCGAAGCACGTGTTGTGGCAGCGGGACGCCCCGACTTTTCGGCAGCCCCTCGAAGACAGTGCGCGACAGCGACGGGAGGAACCCGCGCTCAGACGTGATGGACGAGCAACCCCCCCCCCCCCCTCCCACCTTCCTTCCCTTCCCCCGAACCCGACAAGCTTGCGTGAACCGGCCCAGCCACCGCGCGCACACACACACAGCCGAACAAGGCCGCCCTCCGCACCGTGCGTGCGTCTGCACTGCCCTCCGCGTGGGCACCGCGGGTTTAGCAGCTAGCACCACAATGAAGCGAGACGAAAAAGCTTGGCGGTGGTCACGTCGTGCGAGCACCACACACCCAAGCGACGAGTTCCTTTCTCGGAGCCTCGATGCGTCGCAGGTCCCTCGTAACTTGGCAAAGGACGAACGTTAGGGCTCTCGCGAGCCAATCAGAGCGACGGAGCGAACCGCGTGACACCTCACCACTGGAAGGTTGCGCTTTATGCGATAATGTGCCTCACTGCGGTGCTCAGACTGGCGCGCTTTGGTCGTAGAGTTCGCCGTTTGCCAGCTTGGGCTGAAACGGAGAATATCTGTCCCGATTCCCCAAAGGGTGGGTGGGAAGGTCCTCTTTTCTTGTGGGTTGTGTTGCCTAAAAAGGGAAAAGGTGGGAAAAAAGAAGGGGAGGAATAAAAAATATTGGTGTTGAAAAATGTTCGCAGCTTTTAGCGCCTCCGCGTTCAATGGCGCCAGTTTGGTTGTGGTGGGGAGGACGACATAATGGCAGAATGAGGTATGGCTAAATTTCGCTGAAGGGTTTCTGGGGGAAGCGAAGGATTTATGCGCTCCTTATTCTCAAAGTGCGGTTGTGGTTTTGAGGCCCGGAGAGACGCGACGGGCAAATGGCCGGGGCCAAATTAAAAGGGGCGGACGCGGAGGTGTGTGGGGGTGGGGGCGACCTTACAATGGCCGCCTCTGCCGCCTGCGAAGGAGCGTAACCTTCCCGGCAGTGCTGCGTCGCGGTCGTCTTGTGTGTGTTTGTGTGTGCGTGGGTTGGCGGGCTTGTGGACCAAAGGGATTTGCCTGTTTGTCCGTTGGTTGATGGAACTGTGCGACCAAAAGAGGTTGTTTCTTTTCTTTATTTTTGGCTTTGGAACTAGTTTCCCCTACGGGGTGTTTGTTGTGCGCGTGCGTGACAGGAATGCGTCTTGGCTTTTCGCGGCTGAACAAAAAGGTCGGTGGTTCCGGATTCCGATGAGCGGTGCTAGATGGGGCAAGACGGAGGGAGGGGAGAGAACGCGTCGCTGAACGTACATTAAGTGTCCGCTGTGACGTGGACCAGCATTCGTACGAATTCCTCGTTGAACGCAGCCCGCTTTGTCACGAGAAACGTTTCCGATGCGATTTTTCCTCTTGAGCTTGCGTCGCGAAGTTCTCTGCTTTGGTCCGTGTACTCTCCGTGAGCTCTATGAGCATTTCAGTAATGGAACTGCTCGCGCCAAACTGCGACAGAACGAACAACTTGCTGCCTGCTGCTCCATAGGCTTTATTAATGCACAATTTGTGTCATGTCGAACAGGAAACTGAAAGTGTCTGGCACGTGGCATTGTTGGCCATGCCACTGCAATTTAAGAAAGTACGGTTGTTTTTTCGGATGCCTAAGTACTATGTGCGAAGAGTAGGGTTGCGCGAATATTATGAATTTTCAAATAGTAGTTTCAAATAATGCGCTATTGGATAATCTCTTCAATATTAACTGGGCTATTCGTACTTTTTGAAGTGTTGATCGCGGCGGGTTAGCACCCTTGAGTGGGCTTCTCCTCAAGCACCGGTGCACTGTGGAAAAGCAATACCCGCGCAGCTAGCTGGCACCGCGATCTCGCGACTCGCTTCGCCGCAGCGGAGCGGTGCGTTAGGCGGAACACACACCTTCAAAGCGGTCTCGGAACACGGGCGCGCCTACCTTACCTTACCTAAAAAAAAAAAAAAAAAAAAAAAGTGAATGTTGATGTTAACATTGCAGTAAAACCTTCAAAAACTAACAGTGGCTATTATGCTAAGGTATATGTCAGGCAGCGATGTTCTAACAACGTGTTCATTATTTGTGATTGTTTTTATTTCTTTTTAATTAAGAATCGTAGAATACATTTGCATATAGCAAGAGTATTTATAAACCCCCTCAATGAGGTATGTCTGGGCTCCTTTATAGGTTTACTTCTATGTAAAATCTGTCGTTTCGCTCGCCATCCCAATGCAGGTATTGGGATTTCTGATGCTAGATTAAATATAAGAGCTCACAAGTGGGCAAAATCAGGCTTAGGAACAACCTTCGCGAGTTCAGCTGAATTTTGGTTTAAGCATGTTGTAACAACAGTAAAAGTCGCGGAGAAAGGTGCAGCGAGTATTCAATATTCGATTAAAGAATGTGCGACCAAGACCACTATTCACTTTTAATATCGTTCGAACCCAAAATTTATTATGTCCACATGCCTAACGAAGAGTTATCGGTTTGTGTGCGACCATTGCTCACACCAGTCGCAATGAATAGCTAGCGCAACTCATTTTGATCGGTCAGAATAGCTATGTACTCAGTTTAGCTTCTGTATGAACAGTAGCAGGTGGAATACGAGCTAGAACAGCGGGACACAAACCCTACGAAGTAGCGCAAAACCTCTTTTTACGTCAAACACAGACCGAAGACGCCTTCAGTACTCCTAATAGGTTATGAGACATCAAAAATTACCGGCGTATGATTGTTCAACAAATAAATAAATATCCGTAGCGGCCAGGCCTGTATGACGTCTTAAACAGTCCCCAAACGATCCAACAACTGGAGTATTTTTTTCTCTTCCGTGGGCTAATTTTAAAGCGATCACTTTTCTGACATGAAAGCTCAAACTTGTCTGGTCCAAAAAGTGGAAATTTCTACTCCAAATCACCACTTGTCAGCTCCACGGCTGACTATTCCTTCTTGCCTCGTATGTGCGAACGGCAACCTAGGAGTCGCCCTGTACGGTTGTGCCTATAGTTGGAATTCATTGTCATAACACAAGACACTACTCTCAGAAATATATCCTTTCGTGATATCGTGATGTGACGTCATAGTGTAACGTGATTCCACGACTTGATGACACCGTGAGTTCGCGTCACGTGACCACGTGGTGTGACGGGTCACGTGACCACGTGACGTGACGTGGTCACGACTTTAGTTACTGGCGTTACTGGCAGTTGTTTCGCAAAGTGCCGGCCTGCGGGCGGCTTTTTGCGGAGAAGGCGCGCCGTGCAGCCGAGATTTCGGTTGCGCGTCAAAAGATCCTCTGGTGCTCCAAAGTACTCAGCTGGGACGCGCCAGATACTCTTCGCTGATTTGGAACGTAAAAACGACAACAACAACAACAACAACTCAATTTGACCGTTGCCAGTTGTTTTCAGTTCATAGTTATTTGAAAGCACCGATTGAAGGGACCGAGTACCCGACTGGTTTGGGGACACTTTCTTCGACTGACTGACTGACCTTCAGTAGGCGCCTCGTGGATGTGTCGCCACGGCGCCGCGAGCTGGTGCCTTATCGTCGCTCATTGATTATATCCGGGTGTTTGTTTTCTGCCCGAATGACAGCGCGGATTGTTGCGAGCTGTTCAGCGCGCGTTGTTTCTGCACCCGTTATCGTCCTCCGGCCTTGCCTCCCGGCGAACCTCTCGTCAGATATCTCCGGCAGGGTCGCGGCTCGTGCACGCTTCAATGCCATATCGAGATTCCTGTACGTTTCTCAGAAAAAGCGCTTCGGTCTTTTGAAGAAGTACTCTTGAAACCCGTGCAGTTGAACTGAAGTATTTTCTTTGACCGTGCTACGTGCCCCTGCCTCGCACGTTGTTTGTTTGCTTCTTTGTCCATTGCATATAGGGAGGAGTGCGGCTAAGGGCCGATGCACACGATGCGATGTTTCCCAAAGATGCGTGCGCGACGCCGCATGACCATCATCATCATCATCATCGTTGGAGCCTGCGGTTTGGTCGCATATGATGAGGCACGCTCTCGTGTGCTGAGCTTTTCTTGATGCTGCCTTAGCTGCACCTGCTGAAATGGAAATGCGCCTGCACGCCTTCTCCGCGCTTGTTTTTCGATTGCTACTTATTTCTCCGCGGACCGCGCGTGTAAATTTGCTACTTTTTTTTTTACGTTCGTTCTTTTAAAATTTTGTGCGCACTTTCCGCCTTGATTTCTCATCCAATGCCCTCGCGCTCGTACTGTCTGATACTTCTTGATTCAAAAATCCTACTTTGTTTTGTCCTTTTTTGTGTGTTTGCATTTGTGCAGAGGTGTCGGGAACGCGACGTTGTTGATTTGTTTTATAACGAATTGATTTATATGCGACGAATTCGTGCGTGTAATGTTCCTTCTTGTATTTCGCGGCGACTCGTAATTCTCGCGAATTTCGCGGACAGCAAACAATCGCGAGGCTAAACAGTGGGTGTTGTACCGCCGTGACTGAGCCCGTTTCCGCTGTCAGTGATGCGATTGCTGCGCCATTTTCGCTGAACTGCGCCAGAGTGCTAACCCCGCTACATCCTACTTTTCGCCAAAAATGTGACGAATTTCTGCCGCGGCATTGCGCCAACAACGTAATTTCCCTTTATTAATACCGAATATATAATTGCTCGGGACTCGCTACATGTCTGAATATAGTTGTAATCGTCTTGTTCGAATTTTCGAAACTTTAAATTATCGCCTCAAATAACCTGCTACTCGATTTGATCTCTGTATGAAACGCTAACAGGGCTCGGAAGTATCGCGCTATTCCTCGTGTTCCTGGTTTGTTGTGGCCGGTTAGTTAGCTTCGTTGAGTGCGCTTCTCACCGCGAGACTCGTGATGGACTGCTCTATAGGTTAATTTGTTTATGTCAACTCTCTCGTTTAGTTTTCAACATGATATAGGTTCTATCTGTGGGAGGATAGAATGAACACGGTCAATTAAATCTCAATTAGGTGGAGCTAGTGAATGGAAACTTGGGAATAACCTTAATGAGATTGACTAGATTGTCTTTTAGAAGGCGTATTTAGCGTTCATTAGCCAGTGTGAATTATTATGAAGTTGTACGTAAAAAATAATATTGATGTTCGTATTCGGATGACAGAATCGCTTTTATTGGTATTAAAAATTTCAATTTGACTTCAAACACCTTACTTCACTGGAACGAAAACATTCGTTTGTGTGCTTATTACTCTGTTCTAACATTTCCATGAAATATACTGTTTCGGTTACCTTTGACTCTGTACCTAAAATAATAATTCACAGCAGTTTGTGCCTACCTTCATCTGTCTGTACAGTCGCCTGCAATATGGAAGACCCACTGGGAGCGCGTGGCCGAGGCAGTGGGGATGCTCACTCGGGGCTCAGCACAAACTGATAAGCGCGTTGCGTTTTAGCTGAGCCCCGAGTGAGCGTACACCCTCGAAGCAGAATGGAATTGCCCGGAGCGCTCGCAGCGCCCCCGCCAGCCACTGCCTCGGCCACGCGCTCCCAGTGGGTCTTTCATATTGCAGGCGACTGTACATTGCTGCCACGCCTGGTGCTTCTACGTGCAACGAAACAGCTGGTTCTGTGTTCGAGCGAATCAAACGTGCATGCAACTGATGCTAGCAAAGGGTTACAGAGACGTGGGAAGACAAAAGAGACGATGTATGTGAACGGGGTATCACATTAACCTTAATTAACATGTAATATTTGGAGTCCTATCAATGAGAATGGAGTGCATACGCGTATGCTCCGGAAGTTGTGTGTGCGTCGCCCGCTCGTCGGCTTCGTGGGAACCGTCCTCGCCGAAGATCGGCAGGGCCAGCGTTCTTCCAGAGGGTCGCCTTTCAGACATGGTTTACACTAGAGCACAGCACGGGCCCCTCTTTTTAGGCCCGGCCCGGGCCCGGAAACAATAGGCGCTACCCGACCCGGGCCCGGGCCGGGCTTTCGGCTTCGCCCCGTGCAGAGCTCTAGTTCGCACATTTGCGTTGAGTGTTCTGGGTACTCTGTTAACCGCTCAACACACTGGCGCCATCTATCGGATAGCACTGAAACCCTTATGATATAATATATATATATATATATATATATATATATATATATATATATATATATATATATATTGTTTAGATTTGATCTCGCAAATACTGCCAAACCTTCAGTCTAATTAATCGGAGCTTTACCAGATTTGCGAGAGAATTTGCAAACAGCCCTAGATGCGATCTAGGGCTGTTCGAAAATAAATACTCTCTCTCTCTCTCTCTATGTCTGTCGTTACTGTCCTTTCTGAGTGTCCAACACGGTTCAAAACAAAACTGCTGACTCTAGGATACTCATTCGAAGAACGGCACATCTAACCATGCAGAGAAAAGGCGACACGTATATAGGCCCGCAGAAGCATATCCACCACCAACGAAGAAGACAAAGAAAACCGAAGGAAAGGGAGGTTCGGCCCCAGCGCGGGTTCCGCGAAGCCTCGCCGATTTCGGGAATCGCTTTGCGTAAGGTTCCGCCGCTGACAGCCCCCCATAGCTCAATCGGGGAAAAGGCTTCCCAGCTTGCCGCGGAACCTCGGCAGTGTGCGCGCGATTCGTGTCTAGGGTCGTGTAAGCGCTACGAAGGATTCATTTCCTAAATCCTCCCCCCGTGGTTTTGGCACTTTTTGACACACCGTGAGTTACAGAATATTCCTCGAAGCGTGGAGGTACTTACTGCTCGTGGGCCGTGAAACGTCCCTGTTACATAGAAGGGGTTGCACATACACACAGAAGTACAGACACACAGACAGGCAGGGAACGGGAACGGGGGAAATAGTGGTTCATCTTACCTTACCCGCGCCAAGGACGGATAAAAGAAATGACGGAAGTAAATTAATATATTATATAGGGGGGGGGGGGGAGGATTATGGTGGTTTTCTGGTAGAGGAGAGTTGTTAAAGTTGTGGATATGGTTTCTCGAAGTCGACTGGTGCGGGTGTGTTGTGATGCCATCACGTAAGAAGACTGGGAGACTGCGTGTTCTCCGGCGCCTACATTTCGGGACTGCAGCGTGCCGAACCCGACCGGTGGTCGCGAAGGAGAGCCGCGGGCGGGCGGGCGGGCGCGGTGCCTATCGTGCGTGCCGATTCCCCGCGGGTGTCGCGCAGCGTGGCCTCGGGTTCGGCGACGCGGCGCCCGAGCCCCGGTCGATGCGACCAATAGAAGCGGCGTCGCGGTTTTGGGCCGGAGCTCGCACGGGGACCCGTCGCCACGCGTGGGGACGGACCCCACGATCGATCCGGGGTGCGGACTCCGCCTTCCCAGCGGGGGACTGGCCCTCTCCCTTCCCCTCTTCCCTCCGAAGCCCCGCTGGTGGGGCCCCGGGTTCAGCTTGCAGGTTCGACGCGATTTGAGCGCGTGCATTTGGTAATGCGTGACGCAGTGCGTCGCTAGGCGTGCATCCCATGGTACGGAAAACGGGGAGTACTCGAGAAGGCTCCGTGGAAGGACGGGAAAGAGGCCTTCCCGTCTTTGCCCGCCTTCAGAAACTTTATGGGGTTGGTTTGTTTCGGGCTTTAAAATGCGTCCTCAAAAAACACACTAGGCATTTTTTTTTTCAAAATCACCATCGAGGGCTGTATGAGCTGAAACAAGCCTTCGTGCTCATTGGGCGTAAATACCTGCAAGCTCTTGATAGAGCTGTGGCCCAAACCAGGATGGACAATTGAGGTTCCGCCTCTGCACTATTTGCCAAATTGAGAGACGATAGAGTTTGGGGGGGCCGCAGACGGAGTAAAAGGCCGGTTCGGGTGTTTCCGCCCAAGTCGTTACTTATCGCAGAAAGAAAGAAAAAAAAAAGTTTTATGCTTAAATTATATTGTTATCTCTAAACCTCAGGACCCGGAAAGCTTTCTTTTGCATTCTCTGCAAGAGGAGTGCGCAGCTTTAATCGGAGCTCAAGCAGTCGCTCCTGTAATTTTTAGTGCGTGGCCAGATAAAATAGTACCCGGGCATACACAGTTCGAGACACCTGCCATCTGTCAAACTCTATGCAGAAAAAAAAATCGTTACTGATTGAAAGGTAATTAAATGCAACGCCAGCAACAGCGAGAATGTATGAGGGAGGTTAGGTGCGCGGAGTCAGACGGAAATGAAGTCGTTGCCTACCGCGGAACGACGTTGCGCATTTTATAGACACCTCTCCCGGCTTCATTGGTTGTTCAGCTGGTGTATCTCGGTGTCCGCCTCGTACTCGAGGTACACCGTATCATTGAGATTTTTTCCTATACGTACACGAGTTACCAATACCTTGGCCGCCTGCAATCAGCCTAGCTCAGGAAGCGGCCAACGTGCACCTATCCCCAATATCCTTTGGGGTGCACGTTTCCATATCATATTGCCGTTTTTACCGAGATAGTTTAGCACCGGCAGGGCGCGGTGAGTTTCCAGCATTTTAATATCGCTGCGCTGATCTTGATATCTGCCGATAAGAACACCGAAGAACGAATCACGAAGTAAGCGTGGTCACTACTCGCTTATGATCACACCTATTTTGTGGTTGGTCCCTTGGGTATTCTTATCGAATGATGTCGCAATCTTAAGGCTGGTTCAGACATGTGCAACGAGCGCTGCGTGCGTTGCAACCGGAGCGACCGGAACGACCGCTCTGCGCCACGCGTACACACACCTGCAGCCACTGCAACAAGCGCAGCGGGTCGTCAGCACGGCGACCGCTTCTACGCCGCCGTCAGCTGTTTCAGCGGTGCCTCTAAAAAGGGGACGCACTGCCACTCAATGCCGTAACAGAATATAGACAGACAGTTTTCTATAGCCTAATGCTTTTTTTTCGTGATATACTTGCAGGGTAAAGTGGATGAAAAAAAAAAAGAAAAGAAAAAGATGCAGTCTTGGACGATCACGACTCTAATACACGACTTTGCCAATAGTATAAATCTCGCCAGACGCCTTTTCTACGATCATAAAAGACGATGTAATCTTAGCAGCGATGTAGCAACGTAGAAATATGATTTCGTGATCAGATAGACGTGGCGAGCGTTCAGGATTGCTAACACTAATCACTTTTCTCCGGTGATTGAAACGCGTGAAAATTCGCATCCATTATAAGGTACGTGCCAGTAATACCTTGAACTTGAGCACACGCATCAAATGCGCCAAATAAGAAATCTGGGCGATGTTCGAGGACACAAATGCTTAGAAAGCACCACTGCAGTGGAAGTAAACAAACACGACGGCACGGGCGTTTCTGCTGTCTTGAGAGTGCCACCACGACATCGCCGCACGAGTAGGTGGATCTTCCCTTCTAGTACGTGCTGGCGCGACACACGACGAGAATTCACAGTCAAGGATAGCGCTTTTACGCGGAACGATGAGCTTTCACCACGCCGTCCCCGTCAACGATCACCACCGACGCCATGTTCGCAAATAGGAGGAGCCGGCCCACGACCGGCATGCAACGCGCGCAACCAGTTCTCTTCGACCTGCGATTGGTCTGTCGCTGCGGTTGTTTCGGTTGTTTCCAACGCAGCGGGGAAAGTTGGGCTCGCTCCAACTCCTTGCGTCGTGAACGACACATGCGTGCGTCCCTCCGTCGCTATGGCAACTGATGGTTGCAGACCCTTGGAACGGTCGTTTCGGTTGTTCCAGTCGTTGCGGTCGCTACGGACGCACGTGTGTGAACGGGCCTTTATTGACTGCAAAGCGGTATTGCCTCCTCTCCAGTGTTCGCTCTGCTAAAGTAGAAAGAGGTGGGAGGAGCTTCCACTTTAACCTGTCACCGACCAGCAGGCAGTTATCTGTCGCGGGAAGAGAGAGACCGCTTTTGAGAATGTCGCAATACTTAGTGGAAACGAGAACGCTCCGTTTGACGCATTCCTGCAGCAGGCGACGGGCACCCGTCTCCAGGCGCGCATATCCGATGCGGGAATCCAGTTTCCTCCGAATCCGTTAGCGTAGAGAGAGCTCTGCGCAAGATTTACACGCGGAAGTTGGCTGAGTTACTCGCATACTTTCAAATCCCGACATTATGGAAAAACAAACAAACAAAAAAAGCCTCTTTTTTGTTTTTTTGTTTTGATTGGTTTATGGCTGCAAACCTGTCGTGACCTATTTTACTCTCGGTTTATTTCGCCTCGTGGGCATAGCGATATCAATAGGCGCTTCGATTCTCGAGTTCAAACAGCACCCGCGAGATGAACTGTCGCCGAGTCGTGTTGTAGTACGTGTTCGTGTGGCTTCGAGCACAAAGGCTTTATGGATATAGTAGTGCGTTTTCTAGCGCCCCTGACAAAACCTCAATCGCTTCTTTCTTCTCTCCGTTTTTTTTGGGTGCGCAGCAGAACACGTCGCGGCGTTCTTTGCTACCATGGAACAGCCCGGTGACAAAGAGACAGTTAAGCCCCCCCCCCTCCTCCCACACACACACACTCACACGCACATACTTTTTTTTGTCTCTTTCTTCCTGCTCTTCCCTCAAATCGACGAATTTAATAAGTTTTACATCCGTTTTAGCACTCTGCTGAGCATAGAATATGGAGTGCTGAAAGACGGAAAGCAAAATACCTGAACAACACAAAGACGTTTCGCGGGCTTGCGCGCACACACACACGCACAGGCACCCACGTATATATATACACACACAAAACACGGTGCCTGCTTGGGGGTTACACGGCGCAGTTGTTTGCGGGATATGTGCGTGCGTGCGTGTGGTTTGAGGGGAGGGTCAAAATGTTTCTTTTACGACTGCGGGGTTCCCATTCGCGGGAGCTGTTTAGCCTCCGGCCGTCCATTGAAACTCGATCGGGCATCGCCTAATGCGCTTTCGGGGGTGACGGAACCGGCGGCCCGCATTCGGGAAGCCCAGGGACGCGCGCGCTAAAACCGTTTTCTTTTTTCTTTCCTAATACGAAAAGTGCTTTCGCTCCTACCCTCCTTCTCCCGTCTCTCATTGTATAAATACAAGAAGAAAAGTAGCGCGCGTATAAGAGACATTAGAGGAGACAGACGAAATAAAAAATCTCTGGGTGCAACGGGCTCGCTGATGCAGTTGTTGAATTCTGCCACCCCCGGGTCCCAGTGTGATCCGCCCCGCCGCGAGTTGTAGGTCTATTTTCAATCGAAAGCGTTGGTCTCTGTCGGATTCAGTCGCTGTGTGATTTCCAAGCTTCCCGTCGCCTTTCTTGTTGTTTTTTTCTTTCTTTTTTGTTTTCGGACGTCGATATCGTTTCGCTTTTTGTGATTTTGTAAGTTCGTCGTGGTGATGTCTGCGAAAAAAGTGAGTGAGCGTCCCACTCGGTTTGCAGACCCCCCTCTTCCCCCCTTTTTTTTTTCTCTCCTTTTTTTTTAGCGAGCGATCGTTTTTTTTTTTTTTTTGTTTTGTACGCCCAAGTTGGCTGCTTGTGCTTCGATGCGCTTTGCGACAAAGTGACCGCGAAGAACGCAGGAAAATCGTATGTGTGCCTGTACGAGGTCTCCCGAAATATTGCGCTGTGCTCATATCACATAATCACGAACTTGCAAAGTAGTGACGCTGTTCGAATATCAGCGATTCTGCTTACATCCTGGAGGAGCTCGTATTTTTCTAAGCGCTTTCGACTTTCGTCACTTTACAAGACTCTGCTCTTGTGAGCCAGCCCTCAATCAGCTACGCCGCCGCCTAGTGTTAGCCGCGGACTTTGGCAGATTACGTCACGCCGCTTAGTTCGTCTCTGGCCATGTACATACGTGCAAAGTTCTCAGGCGATGATACTTTATGGTTTCAAAGGTGTTTTATATTAGTTGGATTCACTGGAACGGTTGTCACATGCTTTTGGGGACATTGCACGGTCACAATCAGCAGCATTTTTTAGAGGAGACGCTCGGTTGAGTTACGACGCTATCGAGGGGCCCCCGAAGATTAGTCCGCTAAGTGTTTTGTCGATTTTTCACCAACACCTTCGCTTGAGACAAGTGTTACTCCGCTAAAGGCCGATTCACACGACGGACTGATCCGCGGACGGATTGATCACGTGATGACATGTCCGCGGTTCGTCTGTCTCCCAAGCGCATCCACACGAGGAAGATGACGAGCAGACGCCTGCGAGGAAGGACCGAACCTGGTCGCCACCCCACAGTGCCGCGAAACTCCAACATCGCACCGTGGCACCGTTGTCCGACAGAGAAATCGACGTTTGCTACCGCGTTAAAGAATCGTACGCCGCTGTTACGTACAGATCCGGATCGAGACAAAACAGTGGGACAGGCTTCGCGCGAAGCTCCGCTACCTTTACTAACCCAAAGCATGACAGTGACACACACGGCATGGTCCTGTTCGAGAACGCTTCGGCGTAGACGGGACGATGTTCTGGGCTCGTGTTGGGGCGTTTGGAGATGCCTTCACGCACTCCGCGCTCGTGCACAACACTCAAGTTCACCACAGCCACAAGAGAGGTCTTTCTCGGTGAAATCCTGATTGGACGTGCAAGAATTATCGCGGCGTGCTAGGACGAGTTTTGACGGGAGCTTTTTGACACGGACCCGGAGGAGTACCGGAACCTGCGTCGCGTCAGCCGGACAAAGTTTCTGGAGTTTCTTTCACGCGTGGAACCAAGAATCGCGCGACAAAATGAACCAGCGAACGCACAAAACACAACGATGCGCCATTTTTGTTTTGAACGCCCAGAAGCAAAAACCAAGAAAACCTTGCACCGTTGCCAGATTAAATGCAAGTCAATCCCCCGCCAAATGTCCGCGAGTGAAAAAGGCGCTCGACTTTATCAGTCCGCGCGTCCGGACGAGGCGCGGATCGCAGGAATTGGTGACGTGACGGTCACATGGTACAGGGTCCGCGGACGAAAATCGCGATTCGGTCCGTCGTGTGAATCGGCTATAAGGGCCACGCAATTTGGCGGAAGCTCGAAAGCTGTCACCGGCGGTTTGGTGCCAAAGGATGCCTCACAGATTCCAAAAGCTGAGACTCTAGGAGTGTAACCAACATGTTGATGGTCGATGAAACCTGGATCTACCAGTGTGAATCCAAACTTAACGCCAGTCATCTTTTTGGGTCATCCGTGCGGAGGCTCCACCTCCGAAGGAAAAGAGCCCGAGGAGTGTCGCGGAATGAAAATGATGGCAACCTCTCTCTCAACCGATGGTCATGTGGCGAAGGTTGTTCTCGAACACCAAAGCACAGGGACTGCACAGCTGTCCAGTTCAGTTTGCCTGCCATCGGTCCTCGAGAACGTCCAGGAGAGGCGACCAAGCTGCGGCTCGATGGAAATACCGCTGCACTATATAAGCGCATCAGCGTACTCTGGCATGGTGACACTCGACTTTCTTGAACGCACTTCGGTGAAACTGGTCACCCGTCCGCTTTATATACCGTCCAGACCAGACTTCACGCGACTTCTTCCTGTTTTCAAACGTAAAAAAAAGAAAAAAAAAATACATTACACTGGAAGACGATTTTTAACCCCCAGAGCCTACCCAGAGTCACGGCCTACCAAGAACACTTAAATCCGGTGCTCGGTACCCAGTGGCGCCAGTGCTTCCGGGGTATAAGGATGGGTCCTTCTGTGCAATCTCAGGGAACTACAACTTCGATTAGCGACGAGTGTCTTAAAACGTTTCGATACTCCGTTTCAACTTTCGCTCCATTATTCGATCGTGGCAATGGCTGCATTCGAACTTCGAATGAAATATGATATAGTAACGTAACCCTCCTATCAAACAGCGCAGCGTCGTCCCTGTCGCCAGCGTGTGCCATTCTCGAGTCTTCAGTTGGTTGTTCAACTTGTAGATCTTCGGACGGCGCTATACGTCTCGGGGTGATGTTCGAAATAAACGTGCCCCGCACGTGGCTGAACAGAGCCTCCTCTACACTAAGAAAGCCTGGCCGATCGCCACGAAAAGCGGCCGCCGAAATTGAAAAGGTAGAGTGGAAGACAACGGGGGGGGGGGGGGGGGGGGGAAGGGGGAGGGGGGGGAGGGGGGGGGAGGGGAGGAGGAGAAGGGGAGCCAGGTGACGGTCGTCCCGCTGCGGCGAGACGCCGAAATCCTTCTCCAGAGCGATGGAATGTCCGCTCGTGCTCTTTGCGTTCCTCGCGCTCCCGCTTCTTTTCTCGTCGGGTATGAAAACCATGTTTGGGGTCCTCGCCGCTGCAAAAGCTGTGCGCTGACGACCAGGTTCTCCGAGGAAAAATGCTCTGCGCTACCAGATCCTCGCGATCAAAATCTGCGACCGGGCGCTCTATGGCTTCGTCGTCGAACTGCCAGGCTTTGTGAGTATAGAGGAGGCTATGGGCTGAGGTGATCACACCCCTGTCGACAGCGTGGCCTGACAAACCAGCGTCCCAAATCCTCCTGGGTACCGCCTCCGTCCTATCTCAGGCGGCACGACAGCGGCGACCGTACGTTTTCAGGGAGGGCGACAACTTGGACAATGGGTATTGATAGCCTCGACAGTTTTCTTTTTTCGTCTTTTTCAGCCCTCCCTCGTTGTTTTGTTTTGGAGCGCTAAGGCGTTAAACGAACAGCGACGTTTTCTGATTCATGCGCTGTCGTCGCGTGTCCCCCTCGAACGCATCAGTGCATTCAGTTTCTGCGGACAGCTTACCTCCTATTTCATGGCGACAACCGTGGGGTCGGAGTGCTTCGTGACGCGATGTCATCGGCTGTCGTATTGTCTTGGGTCTGACCCGCGGTCGCATTTACGGGGTGTCACGCTTTTGAATTGGGGTGTGGCGGTCCAACACCTTCTGGATATGAAATACAAGAGGCTCTGGGCGATCACCTCTAGATAGAGCGCGGGTGTAAAAGGGAAGAAGAAAAAAGTGTCTGTTTCTCGGGTCCCATACTGTCAACACGCTGCAATACGTGCAATACCTCACACCTGAGTAGGTTCATGCACAGGTTGTCGTGCGGGATTTCTTTTCCAACGGCAGCCGTGGCGAGTGACTATGCCGGGGCTGGCCAACACTTCCTAATAGCAGGGCCGAACTTTCGGCGTCGCCTGCACCGCAGGAGACAAACGCGGGCACAGACTGGACACGAGCGTTGCGTCAATGTTCGGCTGACACTCGCGTCCAATCAGAGAGAACACGAGTCCCAGCCGAACGTTGGCGCAGCAGTCGTCTCCTATCGGTGCCTCGCTTTTCCTCGTCGCAGGTGACGCCGAAATGTCGGCACTACGGCCTTGCAATCCTGGAGGTGTGTGGCCGGCTCCCTGGCTCTTTGAACCGCGGCTGCCAGCAGCCAGCTCCGTTAAAATCGTTGTGGACTGTATATATTCATCGTTCCCAACAAGGTGCATTTTTGCAGGGTAGTTAACTGTGGCGGCGATGGCACGCGCCACATGACTTGCGTGCAACTCACTGGGATTTCTCGCAGACGTCGGAAGGCTGCCATTCGATTCCTTTGTTTCGCTTTGTAGAGTATTAATAAGGTTACTCGCAGTTGACAGCGATTAATTGACGGCACTGAGTCAGTCGTGGTGGAGCGACTGGAATTGTCTATTGTGCGGTACGTTCTCTATTGATATTCCGGTGTTTGAGTGGGGGACAGAATCCCTAAACACGAATTGTTCGATGAAAAAAAAAATAGAAAAATAACATAAGGAGGCGTGATGTCGCCTCTTTATAATTCTGGTATTTGACATTTTCTTCCCTACGTTTCGACGTTCACTTAAAGAAATAAGAAACCGAAATTTGGATTTAAAAAAAAACAAAAAACAATGCAGGAGATATAGACGGGACGCTACAATCCCTACAACACTACTCGTAAGGCGATATCTCCAATGGACGGCCGTATTTTTGGAAAAAGAGGTCGAGATTGAACAAGGCCGACGAGGCGCGAGACGTCAACATATCTCATTTCCTCCTCTTCGCTTCGCACCCTCAAGGCGGCGAGGCGGAGAAGACACGAAGCCGTTCCCTCTACTTCTTGGAGAAACATGACGTCAACAAACCTGTCAAATGCGCCTCCTTTTCTTCAAAAATACGGTCATCCGTTTGAGATATCGCTGTATGAGGGATGTTTTGGTGTTTGTAGCATCCCGTTGCACGCTTTTGCCGCCGTGTTTTGGGGAATCCAGATTTCGGTTCAGCATCCCTTTAACGTTGCGTACCGCAATCAAAGGGGGCGATGCGTGTGTCTAGTTGATGCATCGCACTTTGAGGCAAGCTTTCAGTCAGTCCCTATAAAAAAAAACACTTGCGTGACCCCCCCCCCCCTCCCCTCCCCTCCCCGGTTTGAGGTTACGAGTACGGAATAACTGATTCGTTATTTCCGTTTAGTCATCTTGACGCAGGCGGCCTGCCTGCCTCCTCCGCCACCTCTCTGCATGCTGCCCGGCCGGCGCCGCACTGCCAAGCTCGTTTGAGCACGACCCCTTCTTCGAAGCCGCACGTGCGTTTCAGCGAGCTCGGGTCGACAGACGTTGTCACGCTTCCGTGCAATCCGACGCGGCCCCTCCGCTATTAAAAAAAAGCGGAGAGAGAGAGAGAGTCAGCGCGGAGTTCAAATCGCGGCCTGTGCACGGCCGACACTGGTGCACGCTCTATTTCGGGCCGGCCCCTCCTTTTCCTAATCTTTATTATTGAGGCTCGCGAAGCGCTTCCGTTGCTCCTGGGCGAGCACGTGACTTCGTTGAGGAGCAGAAGAACGTCTCTCCCGGACCCCTCTCTTTCGTTCTCGAGCGACGACGACGCGCGCGTGTTCTTCTCCAGTTTTACGGCCACTTCCGTTTTTATGGGGGCCCATTCGGTTTCCGGCTTTGTCAAGGAACTGTCTGTCTCCTTCGCCCTTCTTTGAAATTGCGTCTCTTTCTTCTTTTCTTTCTATTTTTCTATCGCACACAGCCGGGGACTTGTCCCTTCTTCTAAAGTTGAAAGTCCCTTCTCGGCTCGACCTCGAACATGCGCGAAGAACTGTTTTTTTGTTTGTGTTTTTTGGTCGACAAGACCTCGAGTGTGGAGAGGAGGCGGTCTGAGAGGCATGCGGCAGCACCGACTGCTGCGATTGATCAAAGGGACCATTAAAACGTCCCATTTTATCGGCTCCACTTAGCGCGTCGCGCTCTGCCCGCGCTGCCCCTGCTGCCAGGAGATGCGTCCCCCTCCTGGGCCTTCGTCGTCGTCGTCACCGGTCGCCTGCTCGGCGGCGTCGCCGCGTCGGGGATCGCTGCACGCGGGCACACCGACCGACGGTTCTCACCTTAGGTCAAACCCGGAGGACGCTTGGGGCAACCGAAGCCGTTCCACTATCTCGTGACGGCCTCCTGAAGGGGTGCAGTGATACAGGGGGGGGGGGGGGGGGGGACGGGACGGACGGACACGCGTATTCACGCATTACGTTCACAGCGCTGGATCGCCTGCGATGGCTCTTAGCGTCCGCTATGGTCCATCGTAGGGTGAAGGGCTCGGTGTAGGCTCGGTGTAGAGGACCTCCTGGCGCCCCCTCCCTCTTGTCTCTCTTGCCCACTTTTCCTGCGCGATCGATCGAAGACTGAGAGGGAAAGAAAGCAATTGGCATGAAGAACTGACGGCTCGCGATTCCGGAGTTTGACTACTAATCATGATCGTGTAGCGTTTCCGTTACTGCTGCTGTCACCACGGAGGGACTGGAGTTGACCGCATCGGGTGTTTCTGGGGCCCTCCGTATACCTCGTGGTCTCTGATGTCAGCAGCGGCGGTGCCCCGAACTTTCCGCGGAAGGCTGCTAGTACCGTAACTTCCGGGTCCGCGCCCGGTGTAAGTCTACCAAAACAAATTTCGGCTGAAAATATTTCGTTTTCGCTTCTTTTATATATGTTCTTTTGCTGGTTCATAGTCAGCATCATGTGCATACTCCGCACTTGGTGCAAATTCTGCACTTCAAAGAATTCTGCTACGCGGTACTCCTTGAAAAATGACTGCTTTATTAAGGGGGCGATGCAACAATTTTTGTACTTTGCGCAATTACCACTTAAAACGGATCCCTGACGTTAATGACCTATGAAACACGTCTTTGTTTTTCACCCCACGCAATAGAAGTCCCAGAAAAAGATAAAGAAAAACGAGCGGCGTTCATTCCCTCAACTCGCAGCCAGAACAAGCGGCCACGTGATCTGAAGCCGATTATATGCCCCCAATGTTGATCATAGCCACGCGCTGGGGTTGGCAAAGCACAGGACACGCGCTGAGTTCCAGACATTGTTATGGCTCGGCTATTATCGTCGTTGCAGCGATTGGACACGGGCCACTACCCGAATGCTTCTCGAGCTAGGAATTATCACGAGCCCAAATCGAGTGCCCACGCAATGCTCGGGTCCAATCTATGAACCGCATTCAAATATCGTCACTAGAGGATACTGCGATCCCCACGTTACGTCATCAAATTTTGCAAAAGAGAGATTGAATGAAAATGATCGCTTTTGTCCTTGAAATTACACCGCAACAAAGGAGTTTTTTGGCCAGTGGCGTTGCGTGTGAGTAACCTTGAGTCCCACTAGAGCCAGTAAGCTCGTGTAAAGTGAAAAACATGACAATTGAATATCGTTGCACCGCTCCTTTAACTCGGAATGAAGCCCGTCTCGCACAGAAATTAACACTAACCTAATATTTCGCTCACAAAAAGCCTCAACTTATCTTCAAATAAAAGAATAATAAAGAAAAATCATCGTATAGTCCGAATTTAAATAAGTCCGCACCGCATAAAATTTCAACTTTTAAACATGTCTATATTGATCGGGGACTATAGTCCGGAAATTAGGGTAGAAACATTCTGTGGGAAGTTCAATCCGTGGAAGGTCGAACGCTTTCGAAGAGAATGGAGGTCCATAGATTCTGCGGGAAATTCCCACGCACGGTTTCCTCCCATCTGCACGAGTGTGCAGAAGCGAAGTTACTCACATCTAAAGCCAATCTTGGGTACCAAAATCGGCGCGATCGAGAATTGACGGATGAGACGCCGACATGAAGTGCCTAGGGACATGCGCATTCTGTGTACCCGCATGATCATCAAAGTTTCTCCGCTTCCCGTAAGGCATCGTCATCTTGTCGTTTATCATCCTCTTTTGTTATCTTCGTCCTGCCGATCTCAGCGTCCTCGCTCTCCGCTTGCAGAGTCGCACTTTATATGGCTCCCAGAGCTGCGCACCATCACCTCCAAGCCGCTGCCACGCGATCAACCGGTTTTGACGGATTTTGCGCTATTCTTGCGACTGCCGAATATGGATCGCTCGATAAATTCCCACCTTTCATTCACCGCCCCGGGGGCGTGGTCCTTGAAGGACGGGCTGATTACCGAGTAACCGTCAGTCGCTTTAGGGAAGTCGCGGAATGGCGTTACGTTGGGGGACATCGTACGTCTCTATAAACTCCGTTCACCTCTAAGCTGACAATGCGGTGGAAAGCCATATACGTACTGGCCGTTTCAATGAACCGCCTCGCTTTCCTCACCAGAATCCGCTCTCTGTGGGGGCGGGTATCGTGTGCCAAAATAACGACGTATGGGACAGGTTCAACAAGCGTGCTGCTTCCACCACACTGTCAGCTTAGGGGCGAAGGAGTAGCTCGAAGTCCGAACTTTGACGTCGCCTACATATGTGGGCACCACGAAAATGCGCCTCGGTTCTCGTGGGACGCCTTCTCCGCGATTACTCGGAATCATGCAGAACGGTGGAGGGAGATCCTTCCGTTCACTTAGCTGGCAACCTGCTACCTATAGCCGGAGACCGGAACGTACTGGACGGCATCCAAATGTCGCGTCGACATCCAACAACCCGCAGACCCTCGAGAATGTCGATCCCGGATATGGAGCCTTTGTGTTCGCGACCGGAGTTGTGCGGTCACTATGTTAATACATGGTTAAAAAAAACAAGTTGCAGACATGTATGATGGATGCATGTGTGACATGCATCTGTCATACAGGAATGCTCAAAACATGTTTGCCACATGCCTCTCAGGCAATGTCTGCAGACTGTCTTTCGCAGGCTGTCTTTTGCGGAATGTAGTAGCGGCTTTAAGCGTTCCAACCCCAGGTGAATGGTGTGGCACCCGGGGGCGTTTGAGCGCCGTTGCTTCGTTGGTCGCGCGCAGCTTACGACGCTGTCCCTTTGCTCACATCTCCGGTCTTCGTGGGGAACTGTTGAGGTGGATCGCGGTTCGATCGAGTCTAGTGGCCCCTGGCGACCTCTCCCTGTTGACAGAGAGAGGAGGGGCTAATCGGAATGGAAGGCCGTTGGGGGCACACGGTCCCCGTACGAGTCGACCCGAGGGCGGCGCGGACAAAGGTGCCCCCTCCGCCCGTTGTTCGAGGTGGCCGGTGCGGAGCGGTGGCCGCCGCGCTGCCGGTTGACTCCTCTGGGTCGTTCTCGGCGGAGTCGGCGCCCCCGATCCGTCTCCATCACGGATGGCCGGAATGCCTCCCCCATTAGGGACACTTCCGTTCCCCCGGACTCGTGTTGGCGAAGCGGAAATCGCCCGCGATAAGTGGACGCCGAGCCCGCTACTGCTTCACAGCGCCATTTTTGTTTTGGCGTAGCGTCTGGAGCATGGCAGCTGAGCGTCGTAGGGGGTCGCCAGACGAAAATTGCGTTCTCAGCCTCGGCATTTTCGGATATCCCCCCTCCACTTCAACGTAAGCTTCTTAAAAGCGAGACGTCGGCCATGGAACTGTCTGACATCGCGGTGTGGGCCAAACGTGGTTTGAGATTGACTCAAAAAAATCCACCACAACGCCAGGTCATTATGGCACTTACAACATAATGTGGCATCTATAGGGGGCATTGACCTTCCTATACGGTCACCTCACTGACAGTGTTCTGTGACTTTAGCGGTAGCCGCTCTGTTCGCCTTTCCCAACAGAGACCGGGTTTCGTCTTTCATTGTGATCGTGCTACGGGCTACGAAATCCGTCACTTTTGCTTCCCAAACTCAATACCCTGCGACCCCCCCCACCAAAAAAAAAAAAAGAAGTATTATTGATTTCCAACTTCTTTCTCCGCCCTTTCCCTCCTTCTCGCCTTCCGTGGTGCTACAAGCTTCTCAATTTAAGTGCACGAACGCGAACCTGACGCTAAATGTTATTTGCCACTCATTATGTTCCGAGTAATTCAGTTAAGCAAGCTAAAAACCGTCTAAGAACCGCGTACGAAAAAAAAAAAAAAGACGCGCATTAGCGGGAACAATTGGTCCCACGGTTTAATATAGGATATTGTTTATTCACTTGAGCGTGCAGGTCGCACTCTCCGATTGTTTCGTTCTGGCTCGATGTTGAGCGGCCACCGGTATATAATTTTAGTTCATGGCCTAATCTCGTGTCTGAACGTCGCCAACTGGGCAATGTAACGATCCCCATGGTCACACCGTATGGCGCGTTCGTCGTCGTCTAGCTTCACTGCGACTTTTGGCGACGGTGGATCGTACCAATGCCTCCTGGAAGACAAGACCCGCGAATGACGTCATCGTTTGTTTCATCGACGCGAGCTAAACGGCGCTGCGTGGATTCACTAATGATGACGTTCAGGGAAAAAAGGGCAAAGGCCTTCTCTATGCATCGTCCCATCAGCGCCCGGCGCACCGTTAGAAAGCACGTCACTCCGTCTGGGGCAGCTAGCAGAGGCCCGTTTCACGCTGATGGAGCATAGCGGCACGACACCTTTCTCGATGTGGGGGAGACTTCCGCGCAGCAGAAGTCGGGGCGCGCAAACGGAAAACTCCCTCCGAATGTTCCCTCTTACTCACGCATCAAAAGCGCGCCAGTTCACGCTAAGCCAAGTGTGAGATTCCGTGGGCCGACGCGCTGGCCGCCCTTCACGCTTCTGCGCGCTCGCATCCAAACACACGCTGCACAATTACGGGGCCGGGGAGGGGAACAAATACAACGAGCGACGGACACGCAAAGAAGTAATAACAGTAATGAATAAAAGAATCGCTTCACCCTGCGCGCGCGCTGCTCGCGGTGGAAAGACCTCGTCGCTCACTGTGTGCGTCCAAATTGGGCGCTCGAGTCGTGCACGTCGTTTTGGTACCCTCTTACGACGAACCACTACGACCGCTACGACCAATCGGAGGCCAGTTCAAACGCCGCGAGTGTGTCACGTGACCCAGGGAACGGGGTGCAGCGACACGTTGGTGAGCGTGGTCACGTGTGATACGTTGCCGGCGCTGGATTGGCTGGCGTGCTAGGTATGGCGTCCACTGGTGTCCATCCTAAGGCGAGACGGGGTGTCGCTCGAGGGGCGAGGGTTCCCCCTCAACAACAACAACTCGTCGCCTTTTGTTTCGAGTCCTGACCTCGCCGAGGGCCTTCTTCTGTTTCACGCTACTCTTTAGCGTGCGGCCGGATGCGACAACTCCGACGCGCTCTTCGTGAATACGGGAGTCATTAGGGGAACTGCTGGGACTGCCGTCCGTGCGTCGTATGCTGTGCGGGCCATTTGGATGACGGCTCCTCCGACTCAATTGGTCGCGAGGCTTCCTTCCCTCTTGAGCGCGCGCTTATTCACACTCGCGCACCGCGACGGTTTCCGCGATGCTGTTGTTCTTGACCGAGCGTATAGAGTGGATGCTCGTTCGCGAGCGCCGATTGGGGGTGTAAGTTACTGGCCGCCCGGGCAGGCGGCCGAAATGGTGATGTACGACCGGCGAAATCCGAGTCCGCGTAGCATTTCGTTGCCTCGTCGACGATATGGAACTGGCACCGTGGAGAAACGGACCGCACTTAAACGCAAATGAGCCTTCCTTGTGTTCCGGCGCGTCTACGTACAAACTATAAAAAGAAGGAAAAAAAAAAAGGGAGGAAGGGCGAGACGGGAAGCTCAGGTGTTCACATCGGAACTTCTTGGAGGAAGTCAGTCGAGTGATGTAGTTACCATACCCGTGGGAGATCTTTGGTGCCTTCTGCCGCATTCACTCCGCTCGCGTACATCGTACAAGAGGCACGCCTCGAGCATATTCGAAGCTCCGTTGGCTTCGTGCATGCTTCTAACGTGTCTGCTGACAGTTTCTGTACGACCGATAGGACAGGACTGTCACAAGAGAAAGAAGCTCGGCTCAGACTGGGCGTGCAGACCGTCTTTATTATGATGTGTGAGGAGTGTGACAGCAGTAGGATATGGCTCGAGAAGCGAGGTGTTGCTTCCGCACAACGCATTGTTCTCTAGCGAACAAAACTGCATCGACATGAACGATATCGCCGATTGAGATAACGCACAGAGCACCGCTCGTGACAAATAGTACGGATGCTCTCTCGAGAAACACGTCGCATTCCACCGAAGGCGTCGGAGAAAACACTCCGCATCAAAGCGGAGCTTTGAAGATCGGCGCTCGATGTTTTTCCTAGGATAGTTCGGAAGCGGCGTGCAGCTGCGTGGCTTCTTTCCTCGGCGCCCCTCCGGATCTCTTTCGTAAGCACCCTGTACCCAGAGCGCGTCAATTTTGAAGAGCATGACGACTCTCGTCCTTTTGTGCATCCGTCGAAAATAAACTCTCGATCGTCGAAACTTGTGCGCTGTTTGTGTGCGCATGTTTCGATGCGATAGATGCGCACTCATGTCCATAATCTCAGTGGCCGCTCGCATTATGGACGCTTTTTGGGAGGAAACCGAGGTGTCCCTATGGACGGGACATCGCTGAATGCAATTTGACTGGATGGCTGCTTCGCGAATCCTTCGAAATTTGGGAATAGTTGGGACCTCATCGATGATCTTTTTGTATCCTGCGTATTTGGAAAACACGCGCTCGACATGTTTCGCGTCGTGTGCATCTATAATTAAAAAAAAAAAAACAACTCTAAGGTTTTTTTTGTTTTTTTGGAGACGTTAAGATAAATTTATTAAAGATTCAGGTGCTCTTTGTCGAGAACTGTTCTACCTGTTCTCATATGAGTGACTCGATACCCCAAGGGGTTTTAACTTTTAATCTATATATCGCAGATGGCTACAATAAATTTGTAAACTCTGGTTAGTGTCAAGTCAGGAAATGCCGGCGGCAGCTTTCTCGATACTTCACCTTTATTTTACTCCCTGATGAATGGATGTATGGAAAAATTTTCATGGCGGAGTTTTGACCAGTGCTTAAAATTAAATCACCCTGCGACGATGTGCGTCTTAAACATAATCAAGAAATCTTTTTTTTTCGCGCATTTTTTGGGGGCTATTTTGACGCTATCTCTTAGTTTTATTTTGTCACAAGATGCAGTGCGCGATCTGCCTGAGCCGTCTCGCCTCGCATGAGAACGAGCAGAGTAGTTATAATCATCGCTCTTTAACGCGAAAAAAAAAATATCGTTTATTTGAGACGTTGTCCTATTACAGGAAGAACAAAAAAGTTTATTCGAGTCGTCGTCTCATTACACAAGTGCACGTCATATACTTTGTTGCTGTGCTCGGTTTATGGCGTAGAGCGCTGCGAAACTTGCTGCCAAGTTTCCGGCTCGCTGAGTTTTGGTTCATTAAAGTCAGCCTAACCAAGCCGCGTCGCTTCTCCTTCATTTCCTGCCCGAATTAACAGAATATGGCAGCCGCGGCGGCGTATATGCACCAGAGGTTCACGGTTAATTATGGTTGTAATAGTTATTATTATTATTACTATTATTTTGGGAGCGGGCTCCTCAGCTTTGTCGGGTGCCTGCCCCCGCCCTCGCAATCTTCCTTAATGACGGAGAATCACTTAATCGAGTGACGTCGTAAATTGAGGCCTGCCAGCGTTTCGTGAGTAATGGGTACGCGGTCTGCTTTGAATGAGCAACGATTGCATTGCAGGAAGGTTTAAGCGGCACTGTTATTAGGGAGTTTATAAGAGTCGAGGTGTTCTCGAGGAGCTACCGTCCCTTCCTCGGAACAAGAGGCGAACCATGGGGCTTAATACGGTTCTAGCTTTTGAGCAGACGCCCCCGCGGCGAACCGAGCGGACACGGTGTGCAATTTGGTAGTGGCAGTCCTGCCAAACTAGGAGAAGTGTTCCGAATTGAAGGGAGGGCGAAGTTGCACCGATTCAATTCTCTGGCGTCACATCGCTACGTTGGCGCCGCTGTCTGTATACGGGGCATGTACAGACGCTTCTTCACCTCTCCCGAATCTCTGGTTTCTGCGCAGCTGCAGCGCCCGATCACCTGGTGCGGGCACAAGCGCGGGCTCGTCTGAAAACGACCCGTTGACCTCTAGAGATCTCATTCGGTGCGCGCGTGTGTGTACCCTAAGATCGCCTCTTTTTGTCTCTCGTTTTCGGAAGTTACGGGCTGCATGCACAGCATAACGCCGACCTCGCTGTGTATAAATGGTTCTACGAGCTCAAGAAACTCGTGCTCCGTTGCTCGTTGAAGCTTGAAATTGCCACGCTTGACTTCATCATTGTTCCTGTCAAGTCACGGTTGACCACGTGTAATGACTAATAATCTGCTAACAAAAAAAAAAACACAACAACATTACATTGCCGATTTCTATCTTGTCAGGAGAGACATGTATATATACACTAAGAGCGGCTCGCACGCTCGGGTCGACGAGTGTGATCTCAGCAGAACACCAGGATGAGCTTTGAGCTTGAGCTTGCATGCCTGAATTACTCATTGCGCCTCTGGTGGACGTTGAATGAACGCCGGCTCAAATCAGACTGCGTCATTGTTGTCTCGTACGTTTCCAACAAGTCGGTCAGTGAGAACTTCGCGGCTACGCTTGTGCAGTAACGGCACTGAACGTTGGACGATTTATAGGACTGAAGATGCCCAAAGCAATTCGCTGCCTGGAACGCGTCTCCGAGTACTGGTGTGTTTACCGTGCACGTTCTAATGCGTGGTCCCTCGATTTCTGCCCGATGACGTCATTGAAGACTCGCGTGACGTCGCCGGCCGCGATGCTGGCGGTGTCACAGCCGCGATGGTCGATGTGGCAGACGCCTCTTTTGCTGCAGGTCGGTCTCCATCTCGAGAGTCCACGGAAGCCTCAGAAGCCGGGAGTTGAGATTCCGCAACGACGACGACACTCGCGTTCGTTAATGTCTTTTTTAGAGCGGAGCTGTTAAGGGCTAGTTTCCCCAGGTCGTGTCCGGTACCAAACAAACGTCGACACAGCACTCTGGTGGCCGCCGTCGCGGAGCGGAAACGGAACGAGAGGCGATGTGCGCAGCAGCGCGAGTGGTTCCGCAACCGCCGCCAGGCCGCTATCGCCTAAACTTCCACTGCGTCGAGCGCTTCAGATTCCCTTGCGAAAGAAGAGCACGTCGTTCGCCTGAAAAACCAAAATGAAAAAAGCTGAAAGATTTTTTTTTTTTACGTTTACGTTGAATGGGACGTTTACGTCTATATACGCTCTACATTCCGGCCTCTGTGACGTCATTTGTTGCCACTTTGGGACCACTTTGGATGCACGGACGGGATAGAATGCTGAACAGACCGGTTGAAAACGCGTTTTAGGCACAGTACCTATCTGATTTTCGAGTGGGACTAGACCGATGTCCCCGAGCGTTCTGCGCATCCGTGACGCCGCCGTCACTTCAGTTCCCAGAGAAGAGGCGGCAGTGCCGTCTCACGCTCTGCACGCGCAGAGCTCCAACCTAGCTGGTGAGGTCTATCGCAAAATATTGAAACAACAAAGGTTCTGCCAAAACCAACTGGAAAGCCAATAATTTATTAAAATAAACAACAACAATAATACAGAATCAACAGGCGTCTCCCCAGCCGAGGTTTTTATATTCACTTCATTATTTTATCCCCTCTCCTCTCTTCTTCTTCGTCTCCAGATGTTATATTATCGTCGTGTTTGTTCTTCGGAGTCCATCGATCTTTGCGTTTTTGAAAGCCTTTGTCCGAATAAAATCGGTAATCGGCCGACAGAAATGAGCCACCATCCCAGCGACGAAAATCTCGTGCATTGCAGAATAAATCGTTGACACGGATAGATGGATTGCCGACTGCACCCTTTCAATCGGGCAGCGGCTTGCGCCACCTAACCGCCGTTTTTATCTCTCTTAAATTTCGACGGCTAATATATGTATGACAGATCGCGTCTGACGCAACCTGAACGGCATACAGTGTTGTTTCCTTGCGTGCTGTTGCGTGTCAGTTAGATCAGCTGCAGGTGCGGATGGTGGCCCTCTAACCCACGCAGGGGTTGCTCTACTCTCTCTGGTCAGTCATGGATTTTAGCTGCGAGATGGCTTTGATGGATCGCGTCGCTCGGGTTGCTTTAGCCTCCAAGATACAGCGTCAGAGATCTGCGCGGTATTCGATGAGTGAGCGGGTGATAGAACTGTGAATCAAACCCGCTAACATCCCTTTTTTAGATTTTCTTTTTTTTTAGAGAGGGAAAAGGGGGGGGGGGAGGAAGGAAGGGGGAAGTAGCAATAGTTATTTATTTTTTAACGTTTTTTTGTTTATTCGTGAGGTACTACTTTTTGCTTGATCCTTTTTTTTGTAATTTTTGCCAAAACAATTTTTGCTCAGAGTACAAACGTATGGGAACTGTTTTTATTCGATGAATAGGCACAGATGGTTCACACACAACACAGTTTACTTGTAAATTGCAGATGTTAAAATTACACGCGCCACCACCCGACTCCCCCCCCCCCTGCCCCGCCTCCTTTTGCCGTGTTTCGCGTCGCCAACCCGAGGATTGGCTTTTGAGAAACGGTAGCCTCTTACCCACTGGGCGTTTTCTTCAAGACGCCCCTCAGACGCTCACGTGTTATGGGAAGAAGCGCGGCCATTCGAAGATATTCTCCTGACGCTGAACAAAATTTTTCACAGTTTTAATAAAAATGTGCGCTTTTGAAAGTTGGAAGATTTACGCGATGCGAACTATCTACAGGTGCGGACTGTATAGGGATTTTTTTTCTTTTCTAGATCTTTCATTATGACGAGACGTAACGGATTCTGAGAATGACGGAGTATGTTAATGACGTGCTAGAAACTTCTTTCTGAGCTTGATAAAGCGATCATTTGTCAAGATGGGACGTGCACGAGAATATTTCACGTGCAGACTAAGCATCAGGTGGTGACTGTAGTCCGCAAAACAGGCTATTAAAAGCAACCGTGTTTTTTTTTTCTTTTTCTCATTGTTTTTCCTTTTGAAATTAGTCTCTAAAAGCCCACTCTATCCCTAAAAAAGAAGAAAGAAAAAACGGGTACCCGAATAATACGAGGGCCCTCTAAAACATCTCCGATATCCGACACCTCTTTGAAACGGCGGCGGAGATTTACACCATGGTGACGCTTTTGTGGCGCGTAAAACGAGTAGGCCCGCTCACAATGGCACCCACCTCGCGTCCCTTTCACTCCCCTCTTCCTGCTTTTGTATTGAATAAATAAATAAACATCAAAATATGCGGGATGTGCGCTAACCTACCCTTGGAGAGTTAATATTTCATAACCCCGGCAGCTCGCATGCTCGCGCGTGCTCTGGCCCCCATGCCATGCCTGAGTGCGTGTGCCTGCGTGTGAGTTCTTTGGGAGCAGGGGAGGGGGTTCACGCCCCGGATGTTATGATTGACGCGTCCCCGCGGTGATGATTCCGGCACCTTCCCCCATTTTCCCGAGAGCGTGTTGTGATGGAAATGGCGTTCGAGCGTCGTTCACGGCGACCGACTCCTCCCGGTGTTTTGACAGCGGCGTGAGACACCCCCCCCCGAGTGCATCTCTATATTTTTTGGTTTTTTTTTGTTTTTATTCATCGACACGGTTATGGAAGTATATTTATGCGTACGATAGCGTAACATCGGAGTGTGTCCGCCCACCAATTGATTCAAGGTCAAGTGCGAAATTTCGTGTGCAAAGTAAATACATAGTAATTGCCCCCCCCCTCCCCCTTGACATTTACGTCATTCAAAAGTGCTCTGATTTCCTCACGGCCATTGAGAACGTCCCATTTCTCATGAATCGGCCTTCTTTATTGCGTACTTTTTTATTATTTTTCTTCCGCATTTGTACTCATTCACTTGCTCCACCGCGACACCATTGCAACATCGGCGCGCGGAATTACATCACCGGTACCACTTTGACGAAACCTTTATTATTTCATCGCATATAACGCGGCTGTCACATTGTAAAACTGTTGATCAGATTTTTTTTCTGCCTGTTTGTACAATTTTGTTTTTGTCTCTTTACGATTCAATTATCAAGTTCAGGTCAGTGATCACGGCCCGCAAGGCTCGTGGGTTAAACGCGGTAATACAAATCAGTCAACACACGTTGTGGGTATACCTTTCTCGCAGGGCTCACCACACTGCGCAAATCCTCCGAGAACGAACTGGCAACGCGACGCGCAAGCTCTTTCGTGCGCTTCTCAAATACCCCGTGTCGTTTTCTTTTCTTTTTTTTCCCTCGAAACAATGGCAGTTTTCGTGCAAGAGAAACGGAGCGGGTTACCCCCTCCAAATCCCCGCATGCAAATTGGGCGAATGGCTTTCTCCGCCCGTGCTCCCCCTTAAACGAAAGTTCCCGTTAACAAGCGACGGACACTCGCAGCCGGCCGCACGCAGCGCACTTGGACTGCTCGAGCTTCGGGATAAAAATGCCGAGCGCGGTCTGTGCGCTCCTGTGCTCGACTCAGCGAACCGCGAGGGTTCGAGGCACTTCAAGCACCCCCAGTCTAGCTACCGACGGAAGACAGCGAACCGCCCGCC
This sequence comes from Ixodes ricinus, assembly GCA_037355805.1. Classification (NCBI taxonomy): domain Eukaryota; kingdom Metazoa; phylum Arthropoda; class Arachnida; order Ixodida; family Ixodidae; genus Ixodes; species Ixodes ricinus. The sequence continues at coordinate 58,396 of JAZHYW010000493.1, forward strand.
GGGCACGGAGAAGTTAACCTGTAATTGGATTAATTAGCCAGCAAGTCAGCATTTTGGGGATCACCCCGTTTCTTTCGCCCTCTCCCCTTCAGGATTTTTTGGTGTGTTCTTCGGTTCGGCTGTTCACGTCCGTCGAGTTTGGGCTGCTGGTCCTCGCCATGCTTTTGTTTAGTTTTTTCTTTTTGAACTGCTGTGCACTTGAGGTTTGAGTGAGCTTGTTTCGAATCGGAAGGGAAGCTCGGAGAGGAAGCGGAAGGATTGTTGCTGGCGTGTTATTGGGAGGACGGTTCCTGTTTAAGGACGGACCGTGTACCCACCGGCAGCAAGCGGTGTACGTATACGAAGCGGTGGGGTTATAGGGTTTTGAGTGTGCGGCTTGCTCGTTTCGAGTGGGGCAGGCCGCTGAGTTTCGTAATTAAATTGGCAACCGTCGGCGAACATAAACCTTAAAAAAAATAGATAAATATATAAATAAAGATAAGTGCAGAAAGATATGGGGTTTCGCGGTCCTGAAAGCTGACGTATATCGTTTTGTGACTGTTTTGATGGTCGATCGTAAACTCCTACCAGCTGAAATGAGAACTTGCTGACGCGAGAGTCTTGGGATCTGTCGTTTAGCCTTTGTCCCTTGCCCCACGATACTCGTCGATAGACCCTTTTTTTTTTTCAGTAAGGCTCTGCGCAAGCGTGCAACCATCTCCCTTCGCCTTGCTTCTCGCTGTCGCCACTTTCTGAGGGCACCGACATTGTCAGCACAGATATCTTATGGCGAGTTCGTTTCACGGCACTCGTGTCCACGCGTGCCCACTCGCGGCGTAAAGCGAGTTCGTTTCGGCCGGCACTCCACGCGTGATTGCACTCTCCGAGTTCGTTTCAGCGGCGGCACCCCACGCGTGCATGCACTCGCTGCACCGAGAAAATCGGGAGTGCGCCGAAATGCAATCCCGTCATGCCTCGCTCTGGCGAGGCCGGCGAGGAGCGGGAGCAGACGACAAAGATTCGTCTGCTACGATGTGTCGCGGAACCGAAAGGAAAACAAGTAGATTTTCTGATAGAAATCGCTTCCCGCGGGCAACGGAATCAAACGCGAGCTTGAATTGTGAGCGTCTGCCTTCATGAAGGAAGCAATTCACAAACCGTGCTTTATTTGGAGGTTTTAAGTCGCTCTGTTGCCGTACAAACGCTGAAATATACCAGTGTGTAAAGAAATGCACAGAACAAACGCATCAGCGGCCCCCGAGATGTTTATCACCATCCGTGTGCGGGTGAAAAATTGAACATTTGTCGACAAAACTCCCCGAACAGAAACCTCTGACTGCCCAATAAGCATCAGAGAAAGCTAAAGTGACTTTACCCGAGGCTTGGGCAACATCATCATGTTTAACATTTACCTACGTCAGCTAACTTGGCCCGTCGTATTTTGTTCGAGAAAGCTCTCGTTCTCGACGACCTCACCAAGGCTAATATCTGATCCACCTGTAATGACGATCGAAATCGAAAGTCCGACGAAAAGTTTTGCTGGATATTCCAACAGACTAGTTTTAAGCCGTACCCTTTCAGTGGTTCACGCATAATACCATGCTCAAACGAATCAAGCTTCTGCTCGGACAGCATCATCAGTTTTCTTCAGTGTAAACGGTTATAAGAATTGAAAGATCGCAACCAGCTGCTTTGTAGACAGCTGGTTGCGGAAATTTACGCCGTCTGTAACTATCTCTACGACAGCCGAGTTGCTTGAAGTCATCGCAACTATAAACTACAGGTTGCAGCGACCAACGTTTGTAGATAAACGTTGGTAGCGACTGCACTCTCGCATTCCCACCCATTACTCCGAACAGAAAGGCGCTAGTTTCGGTTCGCGGTCGGTACCTTTTCTACAACATAGATGGCGGCAGCATCAGTCTTCTGCACTCGGTGCGTTTGGCGAGTTCGTTTGAGTCCAGTTCTCCGTGCAACACCCTGCGAGTGCGATGCATTCTGGGAGAGAACTCGAACGGTGCCAGTGCGTGTGAAACGAACTCGCTATTAGCACCCATGTCGTATTTTGTGACGATTCTCTCATTTTGTAGTATGGTCTGAAAGGCAATAAAAAACCGATACAACAGCACGATGCTAATGTGCTCCGACGAGCGGAGGTTTGGTAGGCTGTCCTTTATTTGTACTTAGCAGACGCCCCCCCCCCCCCCAACAAACACACCCAGACAATGCTTGCTACTAGGGGAAAAAAACAAAAAATCCTTCGTGCTTTTGATTGTTTTGGGGTTGTACCTCTCCAATGGTTCACGTTGGGCGGGCGCCACTAAACATCCTGTTGGTTAACGTAAAATAATGCTTAAATTGCAGATGAGCTGGTGTATATTGAACATGATGGTATAAAACCCACCGTCGGGTTCTATACAATCATGACGCACGACTGCATACTTTCTGTATCTCGGGGGTCACGTCTCTCATAATAATACTTTTCGGGTTTGCCTTCGGCATTGCGAACATAAACGGCAACTGCACGACATTTTAACCCCGCCCCCCTCGCCCCCCCCCACCCCCCAAAAAAAAAAAAGAAGACAAATAAAGTAAAAACAATGCAAACGCGAACGTTACTTTAAGACCGCTAGAAATCTCGCCGCCAGGTAGGTGGCTATTTCTCTCGTTAGACGACGTTGAAAGCCGCTAAATATGGCGGGAAAACTGCCAAATCGGCAACGCTGCTTCGCGAATGCCGATGTGAAAGACCAAAATATGAGAAGGCCTAAAAATAAAATATCCAGTGTGGCGCTGTGCATGACACAGACGTGCGAAGCGTCATATTTCTCTCACGTCGGAGTTAGTTTTTTTTTACATTTGACCAGATTTTTCATCCTGCGCAGGTGACTGGCTTTTCGGGTGCTCCGCGGAAAAGCAGACTCGCCGAAATATAGTTTTTCTCAATCGAAGCCAACGTTCCCTACGCAATTTATTAAAATAAACCGTATAATCTTACGGCCTTCGATATCTCGTAACATATCGGAGCTTCGCAAGCGCATTACCCGCCGAACGCGGCCATACATCTTGGTTCCGCTATCCCCTCTAGCTGTATCCCTGCCGCCCCAAAACACGGACGACGATCTCACCAAAGAACGACAGGCGAACACGGAACTCCGTTCACCGCGAAGCTGACAGAGCGGTAAAACCTACGGGCTCGCCGAAACCAATCATCTCCCCTTTTGATCGCCCGACCCCGCTCTTCGACACGCTTGCGCGCGCGCTGAGACCGCGGTCACGTGGTAGCAAGACCGACGGCTGACTGGTCCGCAGAACACCACGTAGCTTAGCACCGAACGGAGTGTATCCTTCGCCCTCGAACCGCACTGGACGATATATGAGCCATCGAAGCCAGCCCAATACCGTGCGATAGTGTCTCGTGGTGCCTTTCGGGAAAAGGCCCAGCGGTCACAGTCACGTGACAAGTTTTCAGCCCTGGATTGGCTGTAGGATGGCTGGTTGTAATATGCGTCCGCTGCGCTCGATTTGCGAGGCGAAACGGGAGTCCGGCTAATTAATGGCCTCCGCGCCGGGGGTAATGAAAGCGGCACGCATCCCTCGCGTCGTCCTCTTCGTGGCGAGTGCATGGCCCGGTCGCTGCGGGCGCTCGCCTTGGCCCCGGGCTAGGAATTAATAAGGCACCCTCCCACCTGTCTTCCTCCCTCCCGGTGCTGCATGCGGGACTGTCTTGTGCGCGCGCTCGTATTACGTGCCCCTGGTTGTATCTATTTACATGCGGAGCCACGGCATGTTGCCGGTGCCGCGATCCTTGTATCTCTTTTTTCTTTTTTGCTGGACGCGATATTTTGGGGGAGGCATCCGCTGTGCTTTAGCGCAACATATGAACCCCCCCCCCCTTGGGCCTTGGGCATTGCGTATCCGAAGTAACGCCGTTGTTGTTTTGTTTGCTGATGTCTGGTTGTCTTGTTTGTATCTCACTATACTTCGTTTCAGCTTGGGTCCAGACGCAGCCGATGCTACAAGCGCGAGCTCCAGGCTCCAGCGTCCCTGCCAAGCACGCGCGCTCGTGCAGTGCAAGCACTATTCAGGGCCACACGCTCGCGCTCGTAGCATCGGCTGCGTCTGGACCCAGCTGTAGCTCTAAGTTCATACTTCGTGCAGTCACTAAAAAAGAAGAATGAAAGAAAAAAAGAAGGGGCTCAAGTGGTGCACCTTAACTTGCTAGAGTATCGGCGATATAGTATTGCTGGCAATCCATTTGCTCTCAGATAGTCGGGACAGGATGTTATAGTGTAGTGGACCATGCGTCAGCAGCCTACGCTACGAAGTAATGGGACCAATGCGAGGAGCGTCTGCAGCGCAAGTCACAAGTTCAGCGTTGATAGAACACGCTGCGGCACATGACCACCATGATTGTGAGCTTTTGACGGTGTCTGGTTGGTCCCATGGAGCTCAGGGAAGCGTCGACCGCGTCTGGACCTAAGCTGAATTGTACCGGCCTACGGGATCCCAGGCAGGTGGGTCTGGAATCCCGGCCGAGGTGCCCGCAGTGTGACGGAGGCTTGTTGCCGAGAAGGGCGCCGCGTAACCGAGATTACGGTTGCACGCAAAAAGGTCTTCAGGTGGTCAAAATGAATCCTCAGTTCTTCGTTGGGATCTGCCAGATTCCCTTCGTTGCTTTGGTGCGTAAATCCACCAAATTAGTCCTCGGGCGTTCTGTAATACCGACGGGTGATGCAGCTTTGTTTACTCTTCTGGGATCGCGCTTAGTCTACCAACGAGCCAGAAATTAAAAGGACTGGATAGCCTCGCGTCGTCGTTCGTGCGGCTGGGACGCCAGGGAATAACCGCCTGCGCGCCGAACGCGCCGCCCAAGTCAGTCGAGGTTATGACGACCAGCTTATTCGCGACTCCAATTCTTTATAGGTGGCGCCACTGGTATTCCAAGATGGCGGTTATAGTGAGGGCCCGAGATGCTTGCCGGTATACCAGTTGCTGAGTTTGTGTGCTGGCTCCACTGAGCGGCGGAAATTATTCCTGCTTATACGAGTAAGCTAGGGTGTTAAGTGCGCAGGTCCACCCTCTTTATCCTGAAAACGAAAATCATGTTTCGGAATATTTACGCCAGGAGGCACGTGCTAATTCTGGAACGAAACCCAAACTAGCCTCTATTCTGGACTTAATTTCTCGATAGAGGTGTTAATTTCGGATTCTTTCATGCCTCATGATATGTCTGACAGCGTAATTATTGAGCTAAGGAGGTTCGCGAAAACTTTATTTTGCAACGTACGTCTCCGATCTAGGCACTTCAAAAATATTTTGGAGAGTTCAGTTTCCTTGTAAACACGGGTCTTTCATACACCTTAGAGGTAACGTAGAATATTGTATTTGTTGAAAACATCAGTACTGATATTTTGTGTGTTCTTGCTGCTTTTGATCGCTCATAACTGTCATGTCAAATTTTGAACTGCAGGTCTTTTAATGAGTTTTAGGGGTATTTACATGATTAATTGCTTTAACAGTTATTCCCGAACACAAATATAACAGTAACCAAAATTTTACAAAATATCGTCAGTGGTGATGAGTTTAGAATATGTTCACAAAATGTATAAACTAGGAAACGCTGTCGCCACTGCAAAAACCGAGAGACAAAATTCAAATAAAACAACAGTTTTTTTTTTAACGTAACGCGTGACGCATATGACTTTATTTTACATCCAGTGTTTGACTGTTTGTCTATCTGATAACGATGTCAGAGTTTTTCATATGCCAAAAAGAAACAAAATGACACCTTTCTAGAAAGACTTTTATGGATAAATGGTGTATTTTTGTGATAGTGCCGTATATTGGGGCCTACATATGCTACAATCTGTATGAATAACAACAATATTACAATTAAGATATTTTAATACGTAGTTTTTCAAGCTCTAATATAATTTGTTGATTATGATCCAATTTCAAACGCACGAGCAAGTATGGCAATCAAAAGTGTGACAAATTATCATCACTGGTGACAATTGCAGCAACTTTAATTAACAAGTTATAAAATAAAAGTAGTCGAAAATCAATGAAAACATTTGAACTAATCTTAGAAATCAATGCAAAATTACATTAATGGTGAAGCATAAGGGGCTATCAATGTCGCGACTTTTGACAATCGGCAAATCTTCCAAAGTCGCCGCCAATCCTTCCTTACCAAAAAGCGCCCCCCCCCCCCCCAAACCAAACCAAACCAGAAAAAAATAGAGATTTTTTTTTATTTAAGTTTTTGACAACATTTAGTTTCTTCAGATGTTTACGCGCCGTCGTTTTTCCAATTTCAGCCTCTCCAGTTCGAAGTAACGCCTACCCGCTTGCACGTCTGCTCACTGCGGCACGTTTCGTTGGTGTGTGGGCAACCGGTGAAACGGTAGTGAGTTTTAGCATTGCGTATACGAGTGACCGCAAGCCCTGTGCGTTTGCGCTTGCGTTGTGTGCACACTGCGCGTGCGCGGAGCCCAAAATTGGGGTCTTGGGTTGGAGCATGGCGAGGACGCGCATGCGCAACGTGGAGCACGCAACCCTAACACAACCGCACAGCGCTCGGGTTGCTGCTATACGCAATACTCAAACTCTCTAATAAGGTACAATCCTATACCGGCTGCAGCACTACGTTGGGACAGTGAAGAGTGTTGTTTGCATTCGGAAATGACATTTGGCGAGCCACGATCGCGAGCAGTTCCGCCGGGCCCGCTGAGCAGGTTGACCGGGGGACCCTCACTAGAGCGCTTCCGTTTCCGCCGCGGGAGGGCGGGCAACGAGCTGGAGACGCGAATTATCGACGGGAACATAACCGTTGGACTTTTAAAGCGTCTCACCATGTTCGAAAAACTGTGCATTTCCTCCCCCCGAGTGGTCGGCACACTGGCCAGCATTTCCAAGAAAAATCGTAGGGCAACTTCGTTATTATTACCCTGCTTCTTAATGCTAAAAAAAAAAAAAATGATTAGGCATTTACATTTTTTTTTGTAAAACAAGATTATGTACTTTTTTTTCATTTCCCCTTGTCATGTGCCCGCTTTGGGATCCTGTGACGTGCAATACTCAACGAAAAAAAATAAACATACAATAAAAGCCGGAGGAGGCAGTACGAGGAAGATCAGGTGATCGTCTGCCATTGAAGACAGGCGTCGCTCGTGCCTCACCCATTTCGATTTCTTGCCTTCGCCCTCGTACCTCCCTCACTGCTCGCCGAGGCCGGTGCGTAGCGGCATCGACCCGGCTAATTACCGTTGCATAATAGAAACACCCCGAGCCGGAACATTTCCTCTTCGCGCACAACCCGGGCGACGGGCGGGGAAGAAGCACCTCCAGGCGCTCATGCACTCCTCCCTCATCCTCCGCTTCTCTCGCCACACCGACAAAAAAGAAAACTGCCGTTGACGGAGTATCTTTCCCTCTCCCCGTCCATCCCTCCCCTTTCCCTCACTTTATAACCTCCCCCCATTCTCCTCTTGTGCAATCTCTGGTTCGTACCTCCGTGTTCTTACAACGGCAGGGGAGTGGAATGTCGGGAGTCGGTCTTTGTTAAAACTCCCTCCCCTAATCGTAATGGTAGTTTTCCAACCCAGCGACGTCGAACAGCACACACACACGCGTAAAGAAAGACAGCCTGAAAACAGGCTCAGTGATGATGATGCTGCTGATAAAGAAAGGACGGTGAAGATTGGAAGAAGAGAGGGATGAATAACAACTAGAGTTCACAGAATACACTTTGAAAGAAGGGGGCGAGGAGAGGCCACTGCGTCCTGGGCGATGGTAGTGTAGTAGTACGAGTAGTGCGACCCGGAGCAGGGGAGGACGGTGTCGAGGGGGAGGGGGACGTGTGGCGCTCGGCATGCGTCGCGGCGAGATCAAAGCGCACGGGGCTGCCCCCTCCTCCTCCTCCTACCGTGTCCTCGGCGGCCGTGCCTAAGCAAATAGCATTTTCGCTCCTCTCCTATCCATCAGCGCTCTAAATGAGATGAATAGTGCAGTTGTCGAAGCGGCGCTGTTTTCGCTCTTATTACGCTTTTTCTGTGTGCTTTATTTATCTCTCATCTCTCTCCTCGGAGCTCGGCTTTATCGCGTCGTATCGTCGTATATTGGGGCCTTATTATTACTTCGATCCGGGTTAGAGAGGAAGAAGTTTGGGCAGGAGAACAGGGGGGGGGGTGACGGATTTTCGGGGTGTTGCTGCTGCGTTTCGGGTGCAGCGAACGACGAAGATTGCGCCTTGTAGGATGCGATACTCAGGAACTAACGCGCGAATGAGTCACCCCCTCTTCGGTGGGTGGGTGGGCGGGCGGTGGCGACGCAACGGTGGCGCGTGCTAAGCCTAATCTGCGAGCCGGGGGAGGCCTTGTTACGCGGACGTTATGCCTCGCCCTTGTCCGTGTATCGGCGGAAGAGTGGAGTGCCACCACTCGCGCCCCGATAAAGGGGGCGTGTGCGGGGGGCCCCGCCCCTTTTTTGGTGGCTATATCGAGTTGTCGGGTGACACGCTCTCGACCGTCTCGTTGGGGTTGGGAGAAGTACGAAGCTGAAGCTGGAAGGAGCGGGTCGCATGGAGGGAGTATCGGCTGTGTAGGGATTGAGGGAAATCTCCTGCCACAACAGGAAGGCGAGCAATGACGACGAGGTACGGTGGCGCAGATGAGAGCGTTAGTAGTTACGACTGCCTGTTCTGAATCCCGGAGCGTTACATTCTGCTCCGCACATTTGCATTAGATAAGCGCGCCTGCAGCGCCAGATCCTTCCCGAGCGGTTTGGAAACCCTGCATCCGAGAAAACGCATGTACAAACCGGGCCCGGTGCCATCAGACTTTTGGCTGTTTTTCCAAGATAAAGGAACACCTGAAGGGCGCACGGTTTGCGTCCGACGGCGATGCGACCGATGCAGTGCGCCTCAGGTGTCGTCAACAGCCGCTTTCAATCCTTAGAAGCAAGCCGCCTCGGTGACTCCGAGGCGAGAGCGCCGGCCTACGGATCCCCATGTGGCGGGTTCGAATCCCGGCCGAGGTGCCCGCAATCTGACGGAGGCTGATTGCGGAGGAGGCGCCGTGTAACCGAGCTTTCGGTTGCACGGCAAAAGATCCCCAGGTGGTCGAAATTAATCCTCAGTCCTCCGCTGGGGTGTGCCACGACTGCCCGTCGTTGGTTTGGCACGTAAAACACCCAAATTTGACCTTAGGAAAGATAGTATGCGAGGCGCAAAAGAACAACGAGGAAGAAGACGCGCACACTGACTTTCTTGTGTCCCTTGTTTTTTAACGCCTTGCAGCCTGCTTCCAACTTCCACCAAGTAGCCCAATTACTTGTCCCTCAGTCATCTACGACGGCATGCGGAGATTAGCGCGCCGGTAGCGGAAGTGAATCGCCGCCGGTGGGGACTGCATCGAAGAAAAAAAAATTACGCATCCCGAGAAAGAGGAGACTCCAAACTTGCATTCGAATGTAACATTTCAATTCCATCGCCGAATAAAAAAGTTGCAGCATAAGGAGACAACGCTTATTGATCGCCCCCTCTTATTCCCTAATAAAATATATGCCTGGAGGCTCGACACGCCTTGTGAAGAGGGAAAGGGGTGGCGGGATTTATCAGGAAAAATCTGGCTTTGGAAATGTGAAGAATGCGTCGAAACATCGGACGAGCCCATCTGTCTGCGTATTTCGGCACAAGCGAGGACAGGCTGCCCCGAAGAGTTAATTGGTGGCGGTAATGGTTGATGAAATGCTGTTCGTTCTTGGAAGATGCGGATGGAAGCGAACTCCTGCCTGGCCTCGTGTAAGAGAAGCGCTTGCGTCGGAGAACCTCGAAGCTTCAGACTCCTATCCTTACCTTTACAGGCGTACTCACCGTAACACTCGGGAACAGGCTTCTGGTGCGCTGCCGCGGTTTTATGTAGGGCATTTCTTTCTCTCTCTCGAGTTTTATGTTGGTGTATTTATGTACGCCGTTAAAAGAAAGAAAGAAATAACGGAAGGAAAAATTTAAACTTGTGGCCATTACAATTCTCTACTCCATCTCACAATGTTGCGTGCAGCAACCTCGAAGTGACAGACTCAAAAAAAAAAAAAAAAGACACGGTGTTTTTTTGCAGACATGATGAGAGAATTATCTGCGGACAAGTCTCAAGCATATTTGAGGCATGTTTTCTTCATACATGCCATGTGTGCAAACAGTTTTTGTATGACCAATAGGACCGTCATACAAGGAAGGCCTCAGAGAGTGTCTGGCTACTGTCCTTTGTCCGGTACACCAGCAGTGTAATGTCAGCACACCTGTTTTTTTTATATATATATAGCACATTGTGTTTTTCACAACGCTGCGCCGACTGCTCGCACCGTTGTCGGTGTGAAGAACTCCGCTCCGTAGAGTTCTCGCCACGAAGCGTGACTGTCGGTGCGGGGCCGCGTGTTCCTTCCCCTCTTGTTGCCACACGAGCGAACCCTCGCTGTCGGTCGGGCGGTGTCTTTGGCAGGCGGGGTTGTGCGCGAGTTAACTATGCAAGTTCGTCGTTGGTAGGATGCCCGTTAAAAAGGACGCCTTTGGTTCGCAGCGGCAATCGCGTCTAAAATTTAAACCCTTTCATTGTTTTTATTATTTTTTTTTTATTTTATCCCGGCATCGGAGAACAACCGTCTCCTCCGATTCGAGTCTGCTTCAATTGACCCGAGCCGATAGGAGTCGGCGCAACTAGAGCAGCCCAAAGGGCTACCGACTTCCCACGGTCCTGATTGATTGATGATCACGCTGTCTGCCAACAGCAAGCAAAGGCGAAGCTTCCCCCCCCCCCCTCCCCTCCTTTTTCGTTTGTTTTGTTACTTCCCTGTTTTCTTTTTAGAGATCGTAAATAAACCCACGCCGTGAAGCCGATCCTCTCTGACTGCCGCTCGAATAAATCTCTCCTCACGAGATCTTTTTCGTGAAATAGTCAGCGCGCATGTTTAGACGATCGAGAGTTTATTCTCGACGGATGTACCAAAGAAAGCTAGTCACACTCTTCAAAAAACAAGAACAACAACAACAACAAAAAACGTGCGCTCTATCAGTGAAGGAAAGACGTCCGGAGAGGCGCCAAGGAAAGAAGCCAGGCAGCTGCACGTCGTGCTTCGGGCGAACTATTCAAAACATCGAGCGTTGATATTTCGAAGTTGGGTTTTGATGCGGAGTCTTCTCTGACGCCTTATTTTGGAACGTGCTGTTCCAAATATCACCGATCGTCGGTGATATTTGTCAGGAAGAGCTATTTATCCTTTGTCGGCGATATTGTGTATGTCGAAGTTACAAAGCAAGCATACACTTCGCAAATCAGGCGTACGTCCGCAAAAAAATACCGTCATCGTGCCTGAAAAAAAAAAAAAGGATTTGGTTTTTGCGATTTAGTCGGAATAATAAGTGTGTTTCACCGCTACCTCTTTGCTATTCCTACTTGTTGTGTGATCGCTTCGTTCGCCAAACATTCCTGTAGTTCTTAAACATCTGTTTTGTTTTTATGTCCGGCGGAGTTTCGTCGTAGCCTGACACATCATAAGAAGTCGACTTGTATTTCGGTGTCGTTGTTTTCCAGCATCTTTTTTGCCGCCCTTTTCAGCGAGTCGGTATTCAGGCCATTGTCTTTCCATGGCAGAGCGGCCCTTTGTCCGCAATCCCTATTTTATTAAAGGTTTGGCTATTCAGACCTGTAGCAGCTACCCATGTTTGTCATTCGCTTTCTGGAATTACGCGATGAAAGCATTAATGAAACCTCAGTGGCACCGCGGGCCTGATTGCTATTACGTAACGCCGGAGAGCCTTTATTTGAGCAAATGGTGTCAAAAAACAACGACAGCGTCATTTTCGTTGTCGTCTGATCGGCACAGAAATTTTCTGAGCTACCAAAGCGCGGTATACACGTGTTTTCTGACGCACTTTGTCGCTTGTTTCGATTACCGAAAGCTGTCACACCGCGAAGACATGGTTGCTGTCTTTCATGTGTTACTGCTGTTCACTGACACGATTCTCTAGGGGCCAGACAGCGAACGACCGACAAGCGGACCGACTGTCTGTAAACATGTTTTGTTCGCGTTGCCACCGTGTTTTCCCCAAGTGCCTTTAGAAAGGCATTCCAGTCGGGTTAGTGAAGCCGGGATATGAACTACAACGCGGAATCAAGTAAGCAACCATCCGTCGGGCTCGCCTCCATCGACGTATCATCCATCCATCCACGAATTTTAACCAAAACAGACATTCCAATCCAAAATGACAAAGCAGAAAAGAGAAAAAAACGGGAGAGACCACGCTACAAGCTGTTCATCCAAGCCACCCTGACTGTCGTTCTAACACGGCTCTTCTCCCCTCCCCACTTCTTCCTTGCCTCTTACAACCACTTCCGTGATTCGTTCATCCCGATAGCAGACCTGTAATGAATCACAACCGCTTGTCCCTAGAAGGAAAAAAAAAAAGAAACGCAAGGAAGCTTACGTTTCTTTCCTATAGAAGTCAATCGGCGGTGGCGGGATTCTGCCATAAGCGGATTTGCGTCTGGCGGAATCGTGCGGTTACTAGAAATAACCCCTTTGCACGCGCGTGCGAGAGAGCGATCATAGCCTTTGGAATGTGTACGGTCATTCGCGCAGCGCTTTCAGCTCGCACGTATATGCTCTCCGCTATGCGCACGGATGCAGGCGCATGTGCGCGCGTCGCCGAGCCGCAAAAGGCCGGCTGCAAGAGGCGAACGAATTGAGCGTGAACACGTGAGTAGACCGGAAGATCCCTAGCCCCCGCTAAACTACTACGCCAACGAGATAAAACAAATAAAAAAAAAAGACCCAATGACTCTTTTTTGTTGACGTGAAAAGGAATAACGAAGCCGTGCTGAGCCCCTCCACTGAGCCATCGGCTCATCTGGGGATATTTTCCGAACGGATCGCCAAGGGCACGAGTTGTTTTGTCCGCCGCTGATCTCTGGTTCCGCGATGGGGTTAGGCTTTTGTCGGAATCAGAATCCACCGACTCGGCAAATTTCGCGCGGTAATCGTTTCTCATTGTGAGGCGGTCGTCCACGCATCGGAGTCTCTTGTAATGGTAATAATGATACTACCGAAGATAAAGAAAGATTCCCCGAGGAAGGGAAGAGAGCTCGGTTCTTTGTCGGCGTTTACGGCCGAGGCTGTTCACGGAGGAGCCCGTTTCTCCGCTCTTTCAGCGAGGAGAGCCTTTGCCTCTCTCTTTCTTCTCTCTCTCTCTCGTTAGGAAGATCCGAAGTCGGCCAAATTCGATCGAGTAATGGAGAGACCTTTTCTCGGGGTTGTGCTTTCGCAGAAATGATTTGGTCGTGATTTGGCGCACGACGTTGGAGGTAGACTTGTGTCTGACCTGGTTGATCGCTGCGGCGACATGGTGATGGCAGTTTTAGCGGTGGTCCCCGTTCTCCATAGTGTGTTAAGCTCGAAAAGACGCGGGCGGCATTTTATTGCCATTTGGTTCGTGTCACGGGGTCGCAGCGTATCGAAGAATTCCGGAACATACTAATCGCATGGACGCCGTTTTCTTTGTACAGTTATAATGTGGTGCCCATCTCTGGATATAAATATAGACTGGAACCGAACGAGAAAGATCGTTACGGGCAACCGACAAAATGTATTCCGTCAGGGCAAACGTCAATTTTATCGCCCTCTCCAGAGCGCTTGTTGTTCGTAAAAAGCGAGTGATTTGGTGTCGGCGTTACATTGCAAACATTTTAGCCAGACTGGACGGGAGCAAAGTATGCATGCCTTGCACGTGACGTCATATGGCACCGTACCAGCCGCCATTGCTCTAAACCATGCTCCTGTGCCCGTACCTTCTGCAGCGTGCATTTCGCACCACTGAGAAAAAGAAATTCGATGGTGCCAAATGTATGCTGCAGAAGGTAACGGGCACCGGAGCATGGTCGGGAGCAATGGCGGCTGATGTAACGTCAATGCAAGCCATGTATTGTCACAGATTACATGTAAAGTCAAAAAAAAAAAAAAGAGTGAGCGTATTTTATAATTGTTCAAGGCCCGTTCACACAGTAGCTTTTGACTACATTATGGCGGCTTACGGTTTCTTGTGTTTGATTACAACGTGTGTATTGCGTCGCTTGGTTGTCGTGGTGATTGGCAAGTTGGCGATTCGCAAAATAATTCTGAACAGGCCTTTTACCCTGACGGGTATCGCGAAACACGACCCGTGTAAAGAGCAGAGCCGAACTATTCAAGCCGTTTACCGCTCAACTCTAAACAAACAAACAAACAAAAACAAAAATCATTTACGGCATCGAACCAGGTTTCGTAGATCACAATGGGATGCGTCGATCTGCTCTAGCCATAATGGGGCTCTGATGGAGCCCCGATGTCCCTCCTCCCCGCATTCTCGTACTTCTTTTTATTCCCCAATCTCTCAATTCTCATTTGTTTTCTTTTTCGTCCTCACTGATGGAGTATGTGGAGTGGAGAGAAGGCGCCGCTCTGTAGATTCATTCATCCCATTCCCTGTTTCTCTCTCTCTATTCGGCGGCGGTGCTGCGCCGTTTGGGCCCATTTGCCATTGCTCGGATTGAGTTGTCCCGCCGACTGTATCCGTCATTGTGCGGTGAGCATTATGCGCCCCGCCGCGATCGCCATCTTTGTTGCGGGGACGTCGTCCCCGTTTCTACGCTCACTGTATTTTCCAACTTTTTATATGTATATATTTTTTGTAATATTCTGCACAACGAGAAAAGAAACTTGAAATCGCTTTTTGATTTCATTCCTGTTCACGTTGTTTGGTTATCGTGTCATTGAGGCTTTTACCGATCATCTGCTGGTATAAATGATGTCTCCACGGATTATGTTTCTTTTTTTTCTTTTTTACTTTTGGGTTGTGAATTTTGTGATGGTTTTAGATTTCGCTTAGTTTGTGTTTTTCTTCGTTGCGTTTGCTTGATGCGCTCATTCGTGGGGTTGACAATCTGTGCTGCTCCGACTCCCTTCTGCTCCGTTGTGTTATAGTTTTCAGCTTGAACGAACATCCTTGTATTTACGGGAGAGGTGTTGTGGGTTCACTCTCACCCTAGGTACTTTTTAGGAGCGCGCTTTTGGCGAAATCGTACGACTGTGCAGTCACCCTGGGAAAGAGATGAAATGACCAAGTCGCACATTTTATGACATCTCAGATTTCTCTACGAGCCACGCGGGTCACGCTTCTTCGTGGGCTCTTTCATTCGACTTGTCTGCTTGGTTACGGTCGTGTCATAATATTTGCGAGGCTTGCGCGAATTAAGCATTTTTAACCGATTACATGGTCATTTTAAGCCAATAAAATGTCGGTCTTATTTAAAGGCTGATGTAATTGTTGAAGTACTCGCGAAATCATAAATATGACATTATACATTTCGGTAACACAGTGGCCGGAACTTTATAACCTTGAACGGGCAGGACGTTTTAAGAAAGCCATTTCATTGTGGACAGAAAGAAGTTGTATATCTTTATTGGCGTCAAACTGCCAAACACTAAGAACTATTCACCTAAGGGAAAAAAAGTGATATATTTATAATTTGACGCATATTCGAATGCTTATTATTTAAGTGGTGAAAACAAAATAAAAATTGCTCGTGGTTGTGTTTTCTGAAAACATGGCGTTCCCGGGAAGCAGAAGGCGCGTCAGACATGAAACTTGATGTTGAGTTTAGTGCGGTGGAAATGACGCGCGTAATACCCCCAGGGTTCGCGTTCGACCGATAACTCGATTAAGAACTTTGTGCGCGATGAATGCTTTAATTCATTAGTTGATATGTTCATCGATTCATTTTATAGCCTTAACTATTTGCTAAAAGTCTGGCTGTTCACCCAATTATATTGTTTGTATTATTCTATTATATTACAATTCCTCATGTACTTTAAGCCATGATCAGTGTGGCCTTCGTTAGCCTTGCATCATAACAAAGTCGTACTATCATCATCATTATGAATAATGATTGTAGCTCCGGTGACCTTTCTTGATACGGCGTACGACTAACAAGAGAAAAACATAAAAAAAGACGTGTACAATTTTCTGTAACGCCAAATTAGAGCGCAGCTTTTGAGGAGGGAAGAGGGCAGTGTATGTTCCTCCTCCTCCTGCTCCTCTCCCCTTCTCCTCCCCATCCCATTCCTCGTCACGTCACTCGTGACCCTCATGAAGGTCACTGTGAAAGTCGCGACCTTCGTCGTGACCTTTGTGACGTCCCTAGGGACCCTCGTGACGTCATTCGTGAAGGTCACTGTGAAGGCCGACGGTCTTCACGAGTTACCTTTATGACGTCACTCGTGACGTCATTATGTGAAACGTCCCATAATGCAACGCGCAGTTACGCCGACGGCGACACCGCTCAAGCCGGAAACGGGCACCTAAGAGCTGCGCTCTGAAAAAAAATGAAAACAGTCGAGCGGGGTTGACAACACATTGCGTAGCCGAACTCAGAACCACCAACGTAGAAACTCGCACATGACGTCATTGTGTCGGCCACCGATTCATAGAAGAATGGAAAGCCACTTTCGCCGTTGCGTGTACGTGCACTCATTGAAAGAACACACCAAACCACCCCCCCCCCCCTTCGAAAACAAGCTACTTCTTAGAAACCAGCTGCCAACTGGTTCTTGTTGTTCAGTCTGCATGAATAAGCAACAATAACAAAGCCCGTTCGTCACACACGCACGTAGAAACAAACACGCGCACAAACACACACGCACGCACTTGCGCACTACGGTAGACAGACAGAGGTACACAAACACAAACGAAGGCAATAATCACCGCAAAACATCCAGACTTAACAGCCACACCTATCCGCCCAAGAAAGTGTCTACGAGGGAGTGGATGGTGTGTGCACGCTGGCGGTTCCCGTCTCGGAACAACACCTCCCGCCGTGGCGCGAAGAGTGGCATCTCTAGCACCTACTTCCGGCGGAAGTAGTCGTCCCGAGAATCCCGGAAAAGCAGGCGGGAAGGAGCTCGCGCGCTACCTGTGTGTGTGTGTGTGCCGTACGCGGCGGGTAGATCCCGTTCCTCCACGTCCACGGGGCAGCGTCGTTAGGAAGGAGGGCTCCCTAGAGAGCCTAGACTGTAGAGAGGCTCCACTCAAACCACGGGGATCAACCGCAATTTAAGGGCGGACGCATCCTGCGGAGATTGAACACAAGTTCGCGTGGCCAGGAAGGAAGCGGCCGGAAAGGCGGAGTCGCTTGCGGACCACCGACGCTTTCGTTACCTGCTCGCAGGTCGTATTGCAAAAGCGGCCCATAGACCACGTGACCCCGATCCCCGAGCGGTTGGAAAGTCTCTGTAATGCGGGCTCTCTGGGGCGTCCCTGGTTGTTAGCGGGAGCTCCCCTCGCCCCCCTTCGCCGACGTCTGTGTGGCTGCCCGTGGGGCTAATGATTCGTATTTAGAGCGTCTTCTCCGGCCTGTCTTTCCTTCCCCCGGCCTTGTGGACAGAGTCTACCGGGAAGAGACGGCGGGAGGCGAAAGCCACGAGGGGGAAGGGCAGCGCCAACAGCTTGATTACAAGGCGGCGCCTGTCTCTTGTCCTGCGCGCCGAGGGAGACGTGTGGCGGCTCTGTTTTCCCAAGGAAGGCAGGTGTGTCTTCACGCTCAATCTGCCCCTGCCTCGTTGACGTGCTATACGAAACTAGGAGAAACGAGACGATAACGGCCCGCTGATTGCGAGGAACTGGTCTGGGATTAGATTCACTGTAGCGTGATTACGTCGCGGGTAGAACGGGTTTACCTTCGGTAGAGCGTTTTGGAATAGAGGTACCCGACTTCCGCGCGTGCGCAGTGCGTCGCACTAAGCTGCTCACTGCGCATATGTTACTCTTTGAATGGATACATTCGGGATTTGTCTTATTTAGACTTAGTTGATACTTTTTCTATTGCTTCCAGATCCTGCGATGTCCTTGGAATGGAGTCAAACATAAATTCGGCTGCGTTAAAAATGTTTCGAAATATATACGTAAAAAAAACAAAAAAAACATCGACATTCGTTGGCTTTTTGCGGTTGTTTGTTTTTGGGGTTGTGAGATGGGGTTTTGTTTAGCCGTCAGCGTTCTTCTCACGCCCCTTGTTGATTTTTTTCGAGGGCGATATGATAATTGACCAGTTTCTGTAGACCTTCTAAAATCCTTGTCACCGTAGCTCCTTACCAGGTTCCGAGCCCGTTATGGCGTGACAACTTAAAGGCCGACGTACACTTCGCGCTTTAACTTTTGCCTGCCTCCTCCTCTCTTTATCCTCTCCACTTTACAGCGAACCTGTTTGTGCCTTTAGGGTTCCGTCGATATTTCGTGTGCAGTGACTAAAAACGCTACGCTCGCACCGCCGCACGCGCACGCCTTCCCCGTATAAAAGATTCGAAGTAAATAACCAAAAATAAAGCGTTGACGAACGCGCCTGCAAGATGCCATTTGTTTTAAGTTTTCGCTTTTGAACAGTTACTGCTGCAGACGACGGCACGTGCGGCGCGTGGAACACTATTCCCTGCGCTCTCCTTGGTGTGTGGGTAATTTAGCAATAAGATCTATTCAATAGGATTAGTTATCAATAGGCACCATTTTCAAGATCAGTAGACTCTCAGGTAGATAATAAAGGTTTGTCAAAGCTTTGCCGCTGTGCGACCCGCGTCGGCCATGTCTACGCTCGCACCACCCTCTCTTTGTCGTCGTTCCAAGCGCTTGCGTGTCTGGTTTCCTTTCCTTCCGCTCTCCCGGGGTGGCGGTCCCGTCGCGCGTGTCTAGTTTCCTCCGGCTCCTCGGGGCGGGTCTGTGTCGTGTGCTAAACAGCTTTGCTGGTCATCCACCTTCACAGAGTGCAATGGCTCATGATTTTTTTCTACGTTGCCCCTACTTGGCACCTCTCGCAGCTTAGGGAGGGGAGCGCCAAGAGGATTACCTTCCCTGCAGAAAACCGAGGTTGTGCGTCGGACTGCCAGGTCAAATCATGTATTTATTTTTGTTATTCGGAACGATTGAAAATGATGCCTGGACATTACACTCAAATTTCGAAACTAAATAACCCAATATTTGTTAAGTAAAAAAAAAAATTCCCATAGAGCCGAATTTGAAGTTCCCGCGCGATCCGCGCCAGTGCAGTGACGTCAAAGATTGAGTCGTCCTGCAACTCGGGTTTCTCTTACGTTTTGCAACCGTCCCGAGCCGAAGTATCATGTTCGCCCTCATTTCGCGATCAACCCTCTTCTGATCCATAATAACCCTAAAACGTAAAAGCAATAAAAAAAAAAAGCGGACAGAACGACGAAGTTTCTAACACAGCTTGTAATTTGTAGAATAACCATCGCCTTATATACATGTCGCAGACCTCTCACAATTCAAACGACCTCCTCGCCCACTACACAGTGTACCCTAACTTTTTCAACCTATACCGAGGTACTGCACACAACCCCGAATCGGTATACAGGTTGAAAATTGAGTACACTGTGTAGTGGTGAGAGAGTAGTTTGAATTGCGAAAGAGGTCTGGGACATGTATATAAGGCGATGGTTGTTCAATAAATTTCAAGCTGTGTTAGAGACATTGCTGTTCTGTCCGTTTTTTTTTAATTGTTCCTACGTCTCAGGAGTTTCTACGTCTCAGGGTTACCTATCGCTGTGAGCAGATGACGCTTCACTTTCGAGTTTGAAGTTCTTTTAAAACCCTTTCAGCAATATCACTTTTTTTTTAAGGCTGTGTGAGGACGAAAGTAACGCGCGGTGGACTTCTGTGAGCGACGTGAAGGTCAAGTCGCGCCGGTTCTGCGTGAAAGGCTGCCCCGGCGGAAAGTCACAACCGAAAACTACCCTTACAAAAATATTGAGCGAGGAGTATCCATTTGTATACAGAATTGTGGATTCAGTGAATAGATCACTGCTTATTGAACGTGTATCCAACTTTTTATCGCGTTTCTTGAGCTAATTGGCCGACCACTGGGTTTCCGAAAAGCTGTAGACTAAAGTGTCGAAAATTCAGATGGAATGCCTGTAGACTTTCTGTCCAAAGTTAAGACGTTTTAATGTATATCTTTTGTATCCAAAGTGACGTGCCAATTATCGTGAAGAAAGTCGTTAAAAATGTAGATACATTGTGGACAGGAAATACTGCTAGAATTTCTGTAGATCTTGTATTCAAAGTTCAGACACTTCAGGCTACAGCTTTTGATACCGAGTGGTCGGCCAATTAGCTCAGAAACGCGATAAAAAGATGGGTACATTGTGGATAGGAAAGGTTTGCAAGAACTTCAATAGACTTTTTATCTAGAGATTTCAGACCCTTATGTCCCTTATTCCTATATAGTTTGTATCCAAAGTGACTGGCCAATTATCTGAAAAGTCTTGTTAAGGCTAGATACATTTTGGAGAGGAAGGGTTGGTAGGAATGCCTGTAGAACGTTCTATATCCAAAATGAGCGGCTAATCATTCAGGCGCTCGTTAAAATGTAGAAACATTGTCGGTAGGAAAGGTGTCTAGAAGGAAAACAGACTTTCTATTTACATTTAATATTTACATTTAACACCAAACCCAGTTGTTTTTGACCTGTTTGACGATTTCCTTTTCGAAGTCTGAAAGGGCGTCGGGCACCTAAAAAGAGAACTTCGTCCGATTCCCCGACTCACCCATCACTCCTCAGTGCTACATGCGTCGAGCGCCGCCATGTTTTCCGAGCGAGGATAAAAAGTTAGGAGGCGATATCACTTCGGACTCCGATTTTTGGTATTTAGAAAAGAAGGGACGTTCGCAATTGCGTTAAAAAACATGTCTTTTTTTTTTGAATGTCGTTATTAGATGTTATAGAAATGTCGCTTACGAAGCTTCTAAATTTCATAATCGATTCCGTCACAAATAAAAATAAGCGAGGAGGTGAGAAGCGGGAAAGACAAACGCCAAAAATAAAGGAGCGCGCGCATGGGAAATTTTGTTTCCTCCGATTTTTGGTATTTTTTACGTGTCTATGACTGCAACTTGCATCGTTTTAACCCCCCCCCCCTAAAAAAAGGAGTATTTTTTAGGGTGTTAGTGCTTCTTTAAAGGAAGGTCGGAGTCATGGTAAGCTCGATAATGTTGTCCTCTTGCAAAAGCCATTCGGATTATTTGATTGTCTGATAAGTGCGAAGATGAACACGTGGTTTACTTAGTCCGGCACTTATTACATTGCAACTTCGGACATCCCTGTACCGCGGACACGTTCTAGAGCTGGACGGACGTCAAAGTGCCCCGACGTGCACCACCACTGTTCGCGAGTTGGGTCCACTCGATGAGTGCATAGATGGATTGATGGATACAGCCTTGGAATTGGGCGGCTAGCTGCACTCCCTGCCGAGCGTTTAATTTCTACCGTTAATATATAAATGTAGCGAAGTAAAGGTCAGAGCCTTTCAACACCGCGATTAGAAAAAAAAAAAAAGACTCACCCGAAATGCCGTCTTCAGTTCAACCCGGAGTATATGCCGCGCGCGCACCTGAATCGAAAGGGGACGAACAGGGCAGGTTCTTCCTTCCCCCGGCGGGGCTCTCTAACGACACCGGATTTCTAACCCTTCCGCGAGTGCAAATACGGGGTGGGGGCGGTGATCGCGAGAGCGTCGTCCTGGCAACGGCCCCTCGGTCTCCCGAAGCGGTTCTCCCGGAGGCACACATGCCGCCGAATCCACGGATCCCTGTGTGCCCAAGGATTTCGGGAAAGCATTATCCGCTGCCCTCCCGGATTGCGCCTGTCCCCCCCTCTCCCGCGCTGTTTGCCTTCGGGATGCCGGACTGTGGCTCAGACCGCAGTTCATTGCTTGTTTGCTCTGCCGCGTCTTGTTGTTTCTCCTTCACTCTTTCCCGTCTGTGGGAGTGTGTGTGTGTACAGGGAGACGTAATGCGTTTGCTCTTTGAAACGAAAAAACGGTCGTCCGACTCTCCCGCGTTTTGTGATACGGGCTGTCTGCTGCATGAACGTTTGCTGCCAGTTTCATTCTTCTGTGTGAGAGTCGAGTACGCTTCAGGCGGGGATAAACTTTCGCTTAGTTTTTACGTTAATTGGAACTGTTACCTCATCTGTTGTATATTATTTGTTTATTTTCTTTATCATTTCTGCGTGAGCCCTGGTCTTCTTGCAGTGTTCGTTACGTTTATATTAAGATGCTGTATCAGTAAATCGTTTTGGAATAAATGTTTCCAGTTGCAAAGTTTTTTTTTATGGATCCAGTGGTTTTTTTGTTTTGTTTTAAAATCAAATCTAACTTACGAAACTTGTAACCGTATACAGAGGGGACGAACACGAAAGAGGGGACCAGGACAAGCGCAACTTTCAACTAGTTTTTTCGTAATTAAGCGACCGCGTTGAAAGCTAGACTTTGTCCTTGTCTGCTCCTTCGTGTTGGTCTTTTGTCAGTACCATAAACCACCTAGCACAGCAAGTCTCGCTAAATCTAACGTACCCGATTCTTAATTTTGTGCAGGTCAGTAAAAAAGAACTTTAAAAAATACATCGACTTTTTTTCTTTTAAGAAAGTAACGATTGCAATTCTCTTCATCGAAATACATTTTTAAAGGAGTTGCTTTATTTGGACGGAAGCTACATGACTTCAAACCTTCGCATATACAATGCGCTGGGAGCCGGCAGCTTTGATATTCCCTTTAAATGATTTCGAAGATAGAACTACAGAATCGTTGTGCGGGTATCGCAGTCGTTCATTAAGGGTTGGCATAAAACAGAGGTGCTTCCATCCCGGTTTAGAAATATTAAAATTGCGTTATTCGTAGCATCAATGCAAAAGCAGGAATTCACCTTCTTTGACGCCGTTTCTGGCCTCCAAATCTTTTAACTTCTATACCTTTTATGCTCTGCCTCCTCTCTCTAAAACCTCTTTATTTTTAATCTTCTTTCCCAGTGCGCGTAGTAGTGGCCAGTCGTGACAATTACCCAGATTAACATCTCTGTCTTCCTGTTCCGTCCATCCTTTTTAGTCCTCCTCGTAATGTTTTGGCCACGCATCACGCAAAATCAGGCGTTTGTACACCGGGTTGGGGGTTGTCTGTCTTGACCGTCGTTCTTCCGAAGTGATTGTTCTGCCGAGCCTCACGTTGTTGTTTTCGTCCTTCTGCGCAGGCGGGCAAGGGCCCGATGGTGGCTCCCCTGCCCCTCACCCGGGCTCTCCGCTCAACTTCATGGTGTACAACGAGCCTTTCTCGCAACCACCGCCCGCCCACATGGGCATCCCTCCCGTCCACATCGACCCAAAGACAGGTAAGAGCGAGCCCCCCCCCCCCCCCCCTTTTTTTTTTCTTTTTCCGTCTTGGTAAAGTCAGTACATGTATTATCAAGTCGACAATCCTCCTTTGTCGCCGCAATCTTCTTGCCCCTTTCCCTCCACACGACCAAACCCTCACAGCGAAGTTACTGCGCATGCCTGTGTCCAAACTCGCGTCCCTAACATATGACGCCCATAAGTGTGTTCGCTTCGCGGGCGCAGAACTGCCCTTGCCCTTCCTTTATTTCTTTTTTCCTTTAATAAGTTTTACTTTAAAACACGATGTTTACGTAACACAGCGCAATGCCTAGAAATATGGTTTCATTATCTGAGCAACCGACGATATGTTTTCGAAGTCTACGTGTGCCATACTATATGACGTAAGTATTGCTGGGCATCAATTATGTTTTACAGAACCGTTTGTTTTGTTTTGTAATCACTGGTTTTGCCATTAACGACGCGACTTTATTCATCAAATTAATATTACGCTAACTGTAGCGAGATTATCGCGTAATCTCGGAAATGTCACTCTGGAATCACTTTCCTGACTCATGTTTGCACCAAACTAACACCCACTGAAGGCCAGAAAGAGATAGGTTAGCACCAGCTGACAACAATTTAAAGCTAGTCTCGGAAGTGCGGAAAATTTTTTACTGTTAGGCCGAACACGACATCTGCTTTGCTGCTTTTTCTCACGGAGGCTGGTGTCGAACACTGATATCTACCGCTTACGTCGGTTCCACCGCTGGCAATTTCGCTACTTACATCGATTAACCACGCGAGAAAGTAGGGGAGAAAACCTGCGATCGCACAAAAGCATAATATATGTGCCAGCACAAACACACGAACAATGTGGACGCATCTGGAGTCATTGGTTGCGTAAAAACTACTCACATGGAGGACCGCCAGTGTTGTTGTCCGCGATAATTGAGCACCGTGTGCTCTGCCGAGAAAAATGGAACAACTCTGTTTTACATTGACGTGAAGTTGCTAGACGTTGCTACGTGCTCACTTGTGATGTGTGGTAGAGGCTGCTTCTATACTCTGAGTATGGTTCCACATACGTTCCAGTTAAATTAACGTTTCGTATATTCTTTTTGGAACAAGTCCAATTTTATGTGGATCGGGGATACACGTAGAATGCCAATTCTCTTTGCTTCATATTTTTTTTAATCTTGAAAACGTAGATGCTGCGTGGATTGTTATTCCTCTTACATGCAGTCTCATTACCCTGTTCCACTTAATTAAGCTCCAATCCGCTTGAGGTAAGACTACCAGAAAGTTCTTTTTTTCACTTTTATTCTTTGGAATTATCAATTATCTGAAATACTGCTCTGACTATACTACGAAGTATTTGCAATTGTCTGAAATGCTGCTCCCTATAAACGACGAATGATGCGGAACACGGTTCCTCCTGGTTAAGCGTAACTATCTTGCAAAAAGGTTTCCGGAACCTAAGTGGAACGATATTAAGAGTGGGGCAAAGAGCTCGGGCCCCCAGGCCTTGCTGTGTTTTTTGCTCAAGTAGTCTGACTGTTCCTTCTCGGAGGTGCATAAGACAATCGATCTGCACGACCCACAGGAACTAACAGATGAATGAACACAAAGCCTACGATATTGACCGCAGCACTTGAGGCCATTCGCATCCATATGGTAGCAGCAACATCACCACCTTCGCTACCGGTCTCGTGCCACATTCACTCTTCTGTTTTCTCATTACGCGATCCCATTACTACTATTATAATTACAACACGCTTTTTATTGCTTTTTCGCCTGACCCCCGTGCACGGCGTAACCCGCCGAGGCAAAGGTCTAGGCTGTCCTCTGAGCGTTATTCCGCTCATTCGCTGTCTGCAGATCTGCCATTCAGATTCTGGGACTGTCCCGATTATTAGAACGGAAGGAGATGGTGCTTCCTTTCCTCCTTTTAATTGCCTATCGGCCCAAGTCCGTGTTCATTTGTTTGTCGGTTGCACGCGGTTACGGCCTAGTTTCCACTGGACGAACAATTAAGCAACGAACATTGCTCGCCGACAAAGCAAAAGCAGCCCTTTGGCGTCCCAAACCAATCTTTGGCAGTATCGTTTGTTCGAAAAAAATCGTATTGTTTATAAACGTCATCTCTGCTTCGTAAGCATCATCAGTTTGTTTACATGTATCGCCAACTTGTTCATAAACATCGCCAACTGATTGATAAAGTCACCAGTTTGCTCGTAAACATCACCAACTTCTTCATAAAGTCACCAGCTTGAAGACATCATCAACTTCTCATAATCGTTATCAACCTCTTTATAAAATCTCAAATTTGTTCGTAAACATAATCAACTTGTTCATAAACGTCACTACCTCGTTCATAAACATAATCAACTGCTTCACAAAGTCTCCAACTTGTTTATGAAAATCATCGACTTCATAATAGTCTCCAACTTATTCGTAAACATCACCAACTTGTTTATAAACATCATCGACCTCTTTATAAAGTCAGAGTTAGTTTATAAACATCACCGACTTGTTATTAAAACTTCTTCATAAAGTCTCCAACTTGTTTGTAAACGTCAACTTCTCACAAACGTCGCCAACTTGTTCATCAACATAATCAACATCTTCATATAGTCTCCAACTTGTTCATAAACGTCAGCAACAAGTTCGTAAACATAATCAAGTGTGAAATGTCACCAACTTGTCTATAACCGCCACCAATTGGTTCATAAAGTCTCCAATTGTTTTTATAAATATCAACAACCTCCTTATAAAGCCTCAACTTGTTCATAAATATCACCAACTTGTTCATAAGTGTAACCAACTTGTTCATAAATGTAATCAATATAATGAAATCTCCAACTTGTTCAGAAACATCACCAACTTCTTCATAAACGTCACCAACTTGTTCATAGACTTTAACAGCTTGTTCAAAACGTCACCAACTTCTTCATAAACATAATCTACCTCTTCATAAAGTCTCCAAATTGTTAATAAATGAACCCAACAACTTCATAAAGTCTCCAACTTCAAAGAAAATATAGTAATGGTGCAGGCGAGCTGGTGAATATTAAACCATGTTGAATTAGCCTAAGATGGGGGTAGAAGAGAAACATCAAAACGCAGAATAGACAGACAATAGACAGGACGAAGTCTCGAACTCGTTCGTAAACATCACCTTGTTCATAGACGTCAACCAACTTCTACATAAACGTCACCAACTTCTACATAAACTTCTCAAGTTCTTCATAAACATAATCAACTTGTTCATAAACATAATCAACTTCACAAAGTATTCACCTTGTTCATAAACATAATTTACTCGTTAATAAACGCCGCAAACTTGTTCATAAACATCACTAACTGGCCAGGTAGTGACACGAGACGATCGGCGGTGTCGCGCTGGGTAGCACTGGCTAAAAACAAACAAACAAGAAAACCAACTAACAACCCGAGGGCAGCAAAGCGCAAACAAAATGTGCGGTCCCTCCGTGGTAGCGATAACTAAATGATAGAAATAAAATAGAATGAAGAATGGGCGAATTACCTAAGATTGAGACGGAGAACAAAATATGAAAATGCACGCAACCTCGTTTATAAAACAGCTCGCAAAAAAAAAAAAAGAAGAAGAAGGAAAGTAGCTTGAGATAGTGTCACCGCAAAATCGAGTCAAAGCTTTCATGCGAAACATACAAAAAAAAAAAAAAGACAAGAGGCAGAAGTAAGTACGATTACAAGCCAACTCACCGCTGCGTGCGTGATAAGCTCGAGTTTGGGATCTTTTAAACACCGCTGGCTTCGAATTGCGCGAGCAAAGCGCGTGTGCTAGTCTTGACTCTCGTCGACGCGAAAATTGGGACGGTGAAACTCGCGACACTTTCTGTATTAAAAACCCTTCTTTCTCTCTTTTTTCTTTCTCGTTTTGATTCACTTAGCCGCCTCCCGTGGGAAGCCAAGAAAGTAGCCGCGATTACGTGAAATAAGTGAAAGCGACGGAAGAAAAAAAAGTTCAGAAAAAGAAAGTGGCAGCTCGGACAGATAGATAGAAGTGGGTAGAGGGGGGTAAGAAAGGCTTGTGGATCGTACTTGAGTAGGCGCTGCTGCAGCTGGAAATCCAGCAATAAGGTAGTTTCGCCTTGGTCGCTCGCTGCTCGTCGTCGCTCCCGCGGCTGCCTCGAGACGGGGTTCGGGGGAAAGAGGAGAGGCACGAATGCAATTTCCCAAATGTGCGGTGCTCGAGGCGGGTTACAGCGGCGTGGCGGCGGCGGGTAATTTTCGACGGCAGATGAATGGAGCAGACCTGGCGCACGTGTGGTGGCTTCGAAGGAAACTTTCCCGTGGGTGATTTTTTCTTGTCGTTTTTCTTTTTATTGTCGTTATTGCCTCGTATTACGATCATTATTAGCTCTTCTTTTCTCGTGCTTTTTTTTCTTTCTTTATTTTTTTTGCGTTGCCCGCAGGGTCGGAAATGACGTTAGGGAACCCCCTTCCTTCGACGCCGAGAAAACGTCTAACGGCAGAAGAAAACAGACGCCGTAGGTTGGTGGGCCCACTTATCGCCGCATATAATAAATAATACATTCCCGGATTTAGTCCCACCGCGGTGATTTTAAAAGGGGGTCTCGGTGTGATTTTAACCGAAGCGTGCTTATAGGCGGCGCTCGGTTGCTGCTGGGGCGAATCAGTTTCCGCGCGCGAATGTGTGACTACAGCTGAAGTTCCTCTGGTGTGCAGCCTGAGCATACATAAACCGAATGGAGCGATGGGGGTACGGGGTTGGGGGGCGAAGACGACGACGTACCGAGGAGCCCGGAATGAGATTTGCTACGGCTTACGAGGCGGCCTTTTTATTGTACATTATGGATTATGTGCGCGGTTGGGGCTAACGGACGTTGACGTGGTGATCTTGTGCCGACGCCGGGGCATCGGAGGCGTCTTGTTTTGGCTGACGGATGAACTCCTGTACCGTAACCCTTCCCACCGAGCCACTGGAGAAAAATGTGTTTTTGTTTATTCTCGTCGTCTAGGTTTATTTATTTGCCTACATGTCACACGGCCTTCGATTATTGAGTTTTTCTTTCTTTTTTTCTCTTTTATTTGTCAGCTCATCTTCATTTGCCTCCAGACCCCAGAACTTGTTGTGTCTGTTTTTATATTTTTTTTCCTTCTCCGGTTTTACCAATTGTAAATTTACAAACTCGATACGAAAACTCTCGTTCGCGCTTGTTCGTTTTTAGTTTTTTTTTTTCTTCTCTAGTGCGCCGTTGTGTTTGTGTTAGTATTGGCCGCCTGGGCTACTTAACTTTCTATTTTAGTTCTGCGGATGGTCTCGATGCTCCCCCACCGTTTGACGCTTTTGTGATGAATTATTAAACCGACGGAACGCTTTATTTATTATTATTATTTTTTATTTTATTTGGTGTACTCGTTCGATTGGCAACTTTTTACGAAGAGGAAGAAATTTGACTCGATTCGTTTCAGAAGTCGGCTTGTTATTAAATTTCGTCTCGAATTCGTTTTTCTCGATCGTTGGCAACACCGCAGGAGAAAGTTGAGTTGCCGCTCCGTTTGCGTCAGGCGAAAATGTGCTGCAGATGCGATATCTCCTCGGCGAAGGAACGGATGATGGAAGAAAGTTGACGCATCGACGAGGCTCGTTTCGCTGGTGGAGTAACTCGGGGCTCCGTTGAAAAGAGGAGGTCGACAGAAAATTCGGAAGAGACAACGCCCTAAATAAACATCCGTAGTGCAGCAGCGGTTCCCAAAGTCAAGACTAACCCTGCGAACATACCGAAAATATAAAATACCGCGTCGCGACGTCCCTCACCCGAAGCATTTCGATTTCCCCGAACGAATAGCAGTGCACGAATTTGACGTTGAAAGTTTATTTACAGGCAAGATTTAGTCTGAGTAAATTAGCTCTCTATAGAAACTAACGCAAAGAGAAAAAGATAAAAATAAAAAAGCATGCCAGCAGGAATGACACTTTCCTAACGACTCGTTAAGAGCACAGTTTCTCAAAACTAGGGCGGAGTTTGGACACTGCAACTCCTCCGTTCCGGTTCGATGTTGAGTTGCGACACGTATTTTGTCTTCTTCAAAGCCACCGCAGAGAAAACAAGTTCGCGTTTTTAATCGGAGCCAGTTCGCGCCACACCCCGTCGAATCTCTCGCGGTCCCTGGAGTCGCGACCCATGCGTTTGAGAAACACCGTCGTTGCGTCTAATTCTCTCCGTCGCCCGCTGGAAGCCAGCGCGAGGTACGCTTTTGGCACGACGTTTGCCCGGACCTCGCCTTGTCAGAGCACGACCCCGAGCCGAACACTGACACGGCACTCGTGTGCAACATTTCACTGGCCCTCAGTAGGTGCATGAAATTCAGCAGTATATGGCTTCCTGTCTGGGCGGTGTTGAATGAGATAGGAGAGCAGGGCTAAATCGTAGGGCGAAGGGACAGCGTGGGTAAACACGTTATTTTCCTTTCTTTCGAATCATAGGCGAATGGGCTTACGGCATACTGGAAGCGGCGCGAATGTAGTATTGCATTGAGCAGTGTAGTATATGTTCCACCTTCTGCTTGAATGGCATTCGGGGGTCGGTGGCTCGTGCTTTGGAGCTCTCAACGGGGTCGGTGACCGAATCTGTTAGCGTACCTCAGCTGGGAGCACGTGGTGCGAAAAAAGCTCGCGCTTCAATCCTCGCCCCTGCCGGCCTCGATCTGGATGAGCATCGCACTGGCGTGTGTGTCCGTGTAATCACCACGGCCTGATGCGCGTTAAGGACCCCAGGCTAGCAGCCGTGCCGCACTAAATTTCCCACGTACGGCGTGCAACAGTGTCGCCATATACCGACTTCACCCTGGCTAAGGCTTTCTGCGGCGATGTAGCCAGGCGCGTACTTGAGCGCCAGTTAAAGCTGGGTGTGTGCACTCGACCCCTGTTCGGAAATTTCGCAGAAAGTTGTCCCCCCGAGTATGAGGTATTGTTCTTCTTCTTCTTTCTAGTAGCTGTTTTGGTATTGCTTTGCACCGCTTCGACGACCTTTTGTAGATCGTACGCTGCAGATTGCGGGCACTGCGAGTGCAGGCTCCATCCGTGCCCGTAATTACGACAGGAGCTCTCAACGCGCTAGGCTCAGTGCATACGATCTACCGAAAGTCTCAACTGGCCAGAGCTTTGTCCGAGGTCTACCTTGATATATATATATATATATATATATATATATACTGTCTGCTGCTTCGCAAACCTCATTGTTGGCCGCCATGAACTGGCCAACAAGCGCGCTGCTATATTGAAATCATTCTGTAGACTGATGTCAGATGTAGCGTCGTAAAATGCTCCCTTCGAGAAATGTGTGCTAAACTGTGTCCCCTAGCAAATGGTCTTTGCCTCTTGCGAATAGGGGTGGGCTGTGGGGCTAAAGCATTCCGTAGATTATCGTTTTCGTTTAGCATTAATTCAACCTAATCCTCGAAAAAGAAATGAGCAGGATGAACGAGCCTGGGTCAAAGATAAGAAGCATTTTAAGGTCGAATACAAATGTTACCTAACTAACCGCTTTCCTCGTTATCTGCTCTCAATAACCGCAAGAAGAAAAAAGAAAGAATGTTATAGCGGATTTAAATACACGGAATGGGCTTGTTTAAAAAGCAACAGCTATATTAAATACAAAAAAAAAAGCAGTATGATTTGCTTTCTCTCGCGACTAAAGACTGCGAATTAAAGATAAGCGAATAATTTCACGAGCGCGATACGAAAAGAGAACGGTTCGGTGTCCTTTCGTCGGCGCTACTTGCTTCTAAGGTCCCGAGATATTCGCGCGGGAAGGGCGACGGTGCAGCGGCGTTGGCAGGGCGGCGGGCTACGCGCATTAGCCTCGTTGATAGCGCTGGAAGGCCAGAAGAAAGGCGGCGGGGGACACTCGGTCGATCTGGCCGGTCGGCTGCTTTGTCTCCGACTTCGAAACGGCTGTCTCCCGCACCAGAGAGGGGCGGCCGCCTTCGACCACCTAGAACACAAGCCCTTCTCTTCTCTCCCCTCTAACGATGACGTCATCTGCAGGCCTTGTCTTCTAGGTGACATTGCTTCGCGACTTCGACCAACGAGTGCGCCGGTGGAGGCGTCGTCGAGAGCGCGCTGCCCGCTCGAGCGTGTCGGACGTCCGTCCCCGGCGAAATGTCGTCGGAAAAGGGGACGGGAGGGGGGGGGGGGGGGGGACACGCGGTCTGATATTGCTTGGGCGCCGAGGCTCGTTGCATCGGGCGGCGAGGTATAGTTGCGATAAGAGGCGGTATTAAGGCCCGGCCGCACCGCTAATACATTATACAAAAGACAGAAAGGCGTGTTTCTCCTTTCTATGAGCTTCGTGTCACGTGGGTCGCACAGAAACTTTCTGCAAACATATGTTCCGCAGCATGTAGGAAGCAAACACGCGTCGAAGGTGGCTGACGCGTCTGCGCAGATACTTGATGCGTCATGTCTGCAGCCAGCGTCTTTTGTGTATGGCAGTGGAACTGCGACTTTCGAGAGCTTTAGAATAGGGAGGAGGCCCAACGATTTGGGTCTACCGACGAGCTTGGGGCGTCGCTGTGCGCACGTGCTGACCTCCTGCGCCTGCGCAGTGCGGTGGATGCCCCGTGGCTCCTCGGAGGACCCGAAGCATCGGGGCCCGTAACTTTTTCTAACACTCTCTATTATGTCTTTAAAGTCTTCTGGGTTTCAATGCAGTTTCAACATCTACCTATTCGAGTCCACCGCATATTGGAAGCTTGTGTGCGAGGTCGCTTGCCACGCGGTGGGAAAAGGCGCGAGGCGAGGGCAGTTACCACCTGTCCGAGTGTGCGGCGAAAATTGTCCCGGCCTGGCGGCCGAAATGTGAAAACGAGGAACGAGGATTAAACGTGCGCACCGTTGGAATTGCGAATATACCTGACCGGGGAATTGTCGGGGAATTAGGTGAGTCTGGAGAACTCGGGGATTCCCCACTCCAATTAGAGGAAATTGAGCTTTCTCTCTCTCCGAGCGACAATATAAAGGCACGTGTCTAGGCCTCCTGGGGGAACTCGGACATTCAACCTGAATCACTTTCTTTTGAAACGTTCGCACCAAAACAACCCCCCCCCCCCCCCCCGTCATTTTTGCATCCTCAAATGGACTGTTATATGTATGCCACCTTCGTCGAACGGCGTCACGATGTGAGAGCTCTTCTTTCGAGCATTCAGCAATACTCGTCAAATAGACCGACAGAGTACGAAGTACTCTGTCGGTCTACTTGACGGTGGTGATTGCTGACAAATGAGACGAGTACAATACTCTGTCGGTCTATTGTCGATCTATCCTGTCGGCCGTCAAATACACCGTGGTTTCCACATAAAAAAAAAAAAAGACCTGCACTTTAGACGGGTTTAAAGTGTGCGCACGGCGCCTCTTTCTGCGCGGGATTGCCTTAGTCGGCGATGCCAAAAGGCACGGAAGACGACGGGCGTCATGACGGTGCACTTTCGGCGCTTTTTGATTGGCTCCGTCGGGTTGGGGCGTCGGCATGCGGACGGACTTGATCTTTAACGGAGTACGCGCACCATCTCCACCGGCTAAATAGACCACCCACGAAACGTCGACGGCCAACGTAGGGCGGGGATAACACAGATGGTGTTTCACGTGGCAAAGTAGCCCGAAACATTCAAAAACGCAATTTCAATAAAAAAATAAAAATCTTGTGCTATCTGTTTGTTAGTGCCGTCTTGAGCTTCGATTTATTCGTACAACTACTTCGGGTTTGTGCAGTACCTATAGTGCGATTATAAAGGCTCGTTCACACGGTTCCGTTTGACTGCGTTTGACTGCTTGGCGTCGAGCCGTTATCGCTATGGCGCGGACCCTCTCAGGACGAGCCATTGGGGAAATGCGTTGTGCTGCACGATGCCACGTTGCGCAACGCGGTCGACGTAACTGGGAACGAGCCTTAAAATTTAAAACACCAGCCGACGCGCTGGAGTTTCTCGATACAACTAGAAAGCAAGCGCGGAATCGTTACTATCTGGCTCAAGCCACGCGGGAAGTATATCCGAGTTCGATATGTCTGGAAATAAATTATTTTCGTCCGGTAGTATTTTTTGCTTTCCCGATGATTTTTACGGAAGTACGAAAAAATACTCGTGTCATGTAAGACTAAACAATCGTCGATCTGAAAATAAAAAAAAAACAGATTAGTGCCAAATATGTTAAAGTGTCATAAGAGCGGAGCTACGTTTCCGGCGGAAATGAGCGGACGACAATAAGTCATTATTTATGGCGCACGCGGCGCTCGAGGCATAGGAACGGGTGGCGCTGCTGTCGGAATGCACTGCGCATGCGCGGACGCTTCATGTCACGCGAATGTTCGTCCTGCGCAGTGCCCCACACCCGGTGTGGAGCGGACGGGGACTCGTCTGTGAACAGCGAGTTGGTCCGTAGACCTCTTACTCTGCCTATGCTCGGTGGACCGGG
This sequence comes from Ixodes ricinus, assembly GCA_037355805.1. NCBI lineage: Eukaryota > Metazoa > Arthropoda > Arachnida > Ixodida > Ixodidae > Ixodes > Ixodes ricinus. Next base: position 92,099 of record JAZHYW010000493.1, read on the forward strand.
TTCCCTTCCTTCGCTCGGTCAGCCTCAGAGGTGCGGTTGTTCCTCGGGCGAGCGGTAGCGTAGGTCGGGTTGGTCTCGACCGTCGGGCAAATATTGACCCTCGCGTGCAGTCCGGGCGGAAGGCGTCGCTGCTCTCCTTGCTTCTGGCTGTCCGCACCTCGCCGCCTGCCCGTCTTCCTCGCAGCACGTCCTCACTGTTTCCTTCCTTCGGCTCCGTCTTCTGCTCGCGCCCTTCTAAAGTTTATTTTCGAATAGAAAAAAAAAAAACAGGTAAAGTTGGTGGATGTCAGGCACTTTTGTCGAACCTGATAGATTGGTAGAGCGGACCCTCGACCTTTTGGCAAAGTTCGACGAGGTTCGTGTGAGCTCGTCAAGCTATCCAACATGACTTCTCGGTTTCCAACATCACCTGGAACGAGAATAAGCTATTCTTATTATTATAAAAAGTGCTTTGACTGTTTATAATATATTAACGCAACCATTTTGAAAGCAACTAATTTGTCTTATATTTTATAAAATGAGTACGTATGTACACGCCATGTGAGAGGAAACACGTCCATGCTATAGTTATTAATCTAAACAATGCGGTGACCGCGCAGCTGGCTCCCGGATGACAAAGCTTCCCTCGTGCTCACGACGTCACGTGGCGGATCGCATCAGCGGATAGCGCAGCGGGCGTATGACCTCACGGCTTCGGACAGCAGCCGATAGACGGCGTAACCGCCGAGATTGCCCTCTTTCCCGCGCGATTACTACTTCATTGTCCAGAAGGGGCTCCTGGCAACCTAAGAGCAGAACTCGAGGCACTATAGACCAACTCATGTTTACAAACAAACCGGAGCGCCCCTAGCGGACGCCACCGGTGCCACGCATGCGCGATGGAGTGTGGGCAAGAAGCTCGCCGTCGCCCATAAGCGAACCATTGGAAGGCGATGTTGTCGGCGTCGGTGTGAGTCCCCGTGCTCTCTTTCGCGTTGGAATTGTTGATTCTACGTCTTCCTAGCAATGTCTAACTACTTTAGCGGCCTCAGCAAAATTAACGAGGCTCGTTACACCGCAAAACTTCGCGTGAATAATATGACGTGCGGCGATTCATTTCGCGTGGATGCCGCAGAATGGGCGCTAAAGCCTGACTCCCACGATGACATTCTGCTCGCTATTTTTAGTCGCGATGTCGCTCGGGCTACAAAAACGTGGACCGTAGCTGAGATGGTCGATCTCGATACTGAAAATTGCAAGCGAATTAGGACCTAGTGAATCGGGCATAACAAGTTGTTGAGGGCCACTGGTAACAATGATCAACATCTCCTTGTATCTACTGTTTACACTGAGCCTACTTAACGCAACCCACCTTCAAAGCTAAGTCTTTTGAGGTCTGCACTTTATTTTTATCGCAATTGCCTGGTCAGCGTTTGGTCTAGAGGCCGCTGTCGTTTAAACGAGCAGACGATAAAAACCAGGAACGTTTGAAAGAGCAGACGACAGTTCGAACGATCATGGCAGCCGTTTGAAGGTAAGGCCCCTGTATACTTATTTGAAGGTGGTTCGTACAACTTAGAACTTGCGGTTTCACGCGTTCATGTTGGAACAAAACAAATAAATCTGACGACCACGACTATCGATACCGGTTATAACGAAGTCAACGGGAATCGGAAATCAATTCGCTATATCCGCTATTTCGTTATAACCGACTTGGGTTATAGGTACTCCGGAGCGAGGTGAGAAGTTCTTGTAAAACAAAAATAATATATTTGATAACCAACTTTTTTACAATTGTTATAATGAAGTGCAAAAGGGAATGGGAAATCGTGATCGTTTCGCTGTAGCCGCTATTTCGTTATAACCGACTTCGTTATAGCCGGTCTCGACAGTATCCGTGAATTCAACCCAAAGTGCTTCCCACATAAGCAATCGTGATCCGACTGCGTCTGTTTTTTTTTTTTTTCACGGCACCTAATAACGTTTTTGTTCGAACCGAGCAGGCAGGAAACACATGAAAACTGACGTTCTGACTTTTCCGGACTCTTCTGGTACAGCCCCAGTCGCGGCGTTTCGACGAGAAGGCAGGTTTTTTTTTTCGGTCTCTTCCAAAGTAACACGGGAATGCACGTCCCGCATGGGGCGTGCATTCCCCAGACCGGGAAGTGCGCCCGATGCGCCACCACCGCGCCGTGACGTCACAGAGCTCAGTTCGTGTATGCAAACATCCTCGAAAAAAAAAAAACAAAAAAAACTGAACTTTTGGGAATTTTGCATTAAAGCACACTCCTCGCATGCTCCTCACACAGTCCACTCTTGAATAAACCTGAATTTGTCTCGATCAATCTGCTTGTACATCGCAGCACAAAAGACAGTCTGCGGACATCAGTGACCGCGATACCCGTGGTTCGAATGCCACGTGCCAAGTTTCTCCTCGAACTCGTTGCCGTGCGGCATTCGAAGTGCATACCTCGTGTTGAGTCGCGTTCGAATCTGTTTGCAGACTGTCTTTTGTGTGGTGTATAAATGCGGCGTGACCCCGGCTTAACCGAGCATAACAAATCGAATGCGGGCGTAATGCACACACATGACACGTTCTGTGTTTTCCGGGTTGACGGGAATCATCGACATGAGTAATGTTTTTATGCTTATTCTGGTCGTGGTTCCGGGCAGCGCTAGAAAGCATGCTATGCTATAAGGAGTATTCACTGGGCGCCATATTTGTGGGTGCTGTACTCAGAGCGCATGCTCAGAACGAGCCCACATTGGTAGGCTGGCTAAGACCAGCAATCTTGAGAGTGCGGAATGCACGTTACAAAAGAACTGTGGAAGCTCGCCATCAGCACGTGCTCAGCAGTCACGCACACAACTATGCCCGCCAGTGAATACTTCCTATAGTAAGGTTCTTCGTCCATTAATCATTGTTTTTAATTGATGTCAAGAGAATCAACATTACAGATAGAAGCGGCGTGTGGTCACGGCTCATGGTCGCGCGCTTGTGTGCTCACTTCGGAGTTGTTTGTGTGCACTACGTGATGGCACTGTGCGGGCTCAGCCAGCGTGAATCCGAGCCGCCTGAGACGGGAGACTGACCGACACCCTCTTTCTTCCCCCTCCGCAGGTATTCCGAGGCCGTCCGTGTACCCGCTCACGTCGCCGGGCCAGTACACGCACACCATGTTCACGCACGAGTTCGCGCAGCAGCTGCAGTGGTGAGTACGACCGACGCACTCGAACCTTCTTCTGCGGCCGTGCGTAAAGAGCTCGCTATGGTATCACGTCGTCAGCACCGCCTGCGCATCCGCCGGAGAGAGCCGACACCGAGCGAGGCAGTATCGCCGACTCTAGCGAACTATAGGGGTGTGCTGGTCAAGCAAAATGGCGGACGAAAGGAGGTCGTTTTCGTCGTTCAGCACACGGACCATCATAAATTTTTTGGGCTGCAGCGTAAATTTGGCGCTACATAAAAGCGAAACGATTTTCCGGCTATAAAAACCTTCTTCTATACCCGTTTCACCTCAAGAAAACAGTAAGTTTTGCGCATTGTTCATACGCCGCGCGAAATAGTTCTCGCCAGATTTGGTTGTCGGAGGCACAGGCGATGCTTTTGGCGTTTGAAACGTGTACTCCTTGATAAGATAACGTGTATCCACTCCAAAATGCTACTAAATATATCTTAAATCTCCACCTAAAGGTGAAAATTAGTAATCATCCGCGAGAAGCCGGACTTTTTTCCCTATGGTTCTTGAGGTGAAAACAGGTATAGTCAGTGCGTAGGAATGACACGGCGGAAGCATAAAAATAATTTCTGGAAACGATGTTTGTTTCTATGCTGCTTACGAGAACCAAGCATCGATAGCAGAAGACAGAGTCGAAACGACCTCCTCCCTTGAGCTTCTCGGCGTTGCCGCTACGCGGCGTCGATTTCGCTGGAGAGCAAGGCCGCCGTGGAGGAAGCGAGGGGGAGATTTGACGGGGGAAGTCTCCCCCGGCAGATTTGACAGAGGGAAGTTTCCCCCCGACGGCCGGAAGCGCAGCGCCGCCGATTTGCAGGAGTCGTGAGTGTTGTAGTATCCTGTTTGGACACCCCTTTAAGGTGTCCAAACAGAATGCTAAACACTCACGACTCCTGAAACTTGCTGCCTGCGCTTCGAGCCGTCGGAGGACTTCCCTCCGTCAAAGCTGCCGGGGGGAAGCGTCCCCGCTAGCTCCTCCTCCACGGCGGCCTTGCTCTGCTCATCACGTGGGTCCGGAGAGCCACTCACACGCTCTCTTGGCTGTCGGTCAATCGCTCAAGGCCTCCGCCGCTTTGGAAGTCCCGAAAATGGGAAAGGGAAGACTCGAGTGTGAGGGGGCAAGCCAGGCGAGCCCGCGTCGTGTCCAAGGTCGTGTCATCGTCCAGCAGTTCTGTGGATTGGATCGGATTCCCGCGGCTCTTGTTCCTAACGTACCTCGTATAGACAAACAAATGTGGTTGGTTTGAAATTTAATAAAATAAATGCTATATTCTTAAGTTCTCAGTGTTTCTACATACAACTAAAAGTCTACCCTTTAGCGCACTGCACTTTATTAAGTTTTTTCGAGCTACGAGCGTGGATTTTGACGAAAAAAAGCTGAGCCGAGGCGGCCGAAACAAACGCGCGCTTCGACAAAGGAATCTCCCAAATCCATCCGAAGCCGGACCTCTTTGGCCTTCCTGCCGAGGCGACGGCGGTAGCAAGGTCGGCGACTTCGTGAGCCGCGGGAGATAGACAGGCATCAGGCATACCATTGGCAGGTGGCGTGTGACGTCAAGTTTGACGAGCACCGACGTCAACGACAAGTGGAGGAGGCGAGGAGGCAAGTCGTGAATTTGGCTTGGCCGGTGTCCAAACAGACATTCGACCGACGACTGCCGGACGGTTCAATTTTGACGACTTTTGCAGGAGTCGTGTGGTTTGTAGTAGCCTGTTTGGACAGGCCTTTACGAGCGTGCGGTCGTGTATCTCTACTGCGCGGTGCACGTAAAAGACGCGTACTGGGGCTACAAGTTGGACACTCGGCAAGAAAGTCGACGAGCTCTCTGAGCGCCGCGATTGGCCAGCGGTGCTCAGCGTCGCGCTTGACCATGGCGCTGGCCAATCGCAGTGGTCTGAGATCTCGCCCACTTTCTCGACGAGTGTTCAACTTGGAGCCTTTGCACTGGCTAAATTTCTCGTCTGCGGGTGAATCACTAGACGCTCATATGGGCTGACTTTCCGCTTTCTAAACATACACAAAATTACTTGAGTTCCACAGCGGTACTCGTCTCGCAACTCCGGTTGGTTTATTGACTGTCAGAGACGCGTTCCAGGCACGCGTTTCCAGAGGGTGAGGCGCCTCCCAGCCGCGAAGACGTGACTTTGAAACGGGGAGCTCGTGCCTGCCCAAATGCGCGGCGAAAACTTCCGCGATCTGGCGGCGGAAATGGGAAACAGAGGAGGACAACGAGCGTTGGCGGGAACCGTCGTCGGGACGGGGGTGATTCGTGAGGCAAACGACTATGAGAGAGTTTTAGTAGATCGTTCGGATACCTCCGATGACGATACCCAAAACCGCATAATCGCGTCGTTATCGGGGGTTTCGAAACTGTCTTTCCCTGTTATCATCGGGGTGCGTGGAGGCATTTGTGTTCCGGTGTGCCAAAGCGGAGAGGGATCTCATATTGCAGTTGTCTCGCTCATTCGCGTTAGCATCGGACAGAAGGTCTGCCGCGTAGCTTGAAGTCAACAGACTCCGCAAGAGCTGTGCTTTGAAGCTCCTGATTCAGTCGGGCTGAAAGCATGACCCGCATGCTGAATCATTCTCGTACATTATTCTGCTGTGTTGACGTTCCTGCCTTCTCAAACAATATCTGCTGAAAAGAAAAAAAAAAAAGAGCACGTGTTTGGGAAATTTGTTCCGCGTATCTTGTAGAACTTAAAACTAGCGGGAAAATGCCTGTCAAGTTAGGAGGAAAAGCGGTGAAGACATGCCTCCGAATATAGCTGCTGTTTTTTGCGGTGCTTACTTATCGCGACGTGACAGAGCGCCTGCACGGCAGCATCGGCTCTATCTCGCCACGCATTTTCGTCTGCGGTTCGTTCTAGAATCATGCCAGAACTCTTCACAGTGCATCTTCTTATTTTGCTTTCCCCAACTTTCATGCATTTTAGCTGGTGTTTCCGTATTCGCTCGCGAAGCCGTTCTTGGCAGAAGGAAAACAAGTTTGAAATGAACCGGAGATAGTAGCGAGTTTTAGAGAACCGTTTTTGCACATTCGATACGGTACGATTGGGCCCTCCGGCACGAACTACGCATATGCGAGTCTTCTGGGGTAGCGCATGCGCAGTGCGTACCGGAGGAGCCCATCGTACCGTATCGGATGGGCAAGAACGGTTCCCTAAAACTGTCTGGTTGTGCTCTTGTGCCTGGTCACCATACCGTTACTATAGCTTCTTGGTGTACAACGAATGCTCTTCCAGAGCCAATAAATCAAATCGACGTCGTAGGCCTAACTCTGTTTCACCTTACGATGGAACCGCAGGGCACCCTACGACCGATCAGAAGTCGATCCAGTGCCGTGTCACGTGGCCTTCGGGGATGGGCCGCGCAGTGGCCCATCCCCGAGGCACTGCGCGGCCATCGACACGCTGCGTGCGGTCCATCGACATTTGAAACGGAGTAGAGACCTTTCCAGCGCTTATCAGTCTAAAAAAGAGCGTCTGCTGTCTAACGCAGCCAAGGCAGTGGTAGTTCAGAATGTGATGCGTTAGTGTGGAGCAACTGTGTGATATATACGCATGGAGACTGGACGGCGCGAATAATGGTACGTAGCTAGGTGCCATCTTTTGTGGTGGTAATGCAAATGCGACTTTGTCAGAGCCTGTGGAGTGTGACAAGCAGTAGACGGAGCGTCGCGAGAAACAGAACAATTAAGACGTGGCAGCGCCGGTCGCCAGCCCGCGGAAAAAGGGAACCAAACACTCGGAGCATACCTCAACCCGTTCTACCTTTGCGGCAAAAAGAGCACGTCGAGCGTCTGCTTTTCTGTCGCCCTCTATCGCGCTCTTTCTCCGTGGAAGCCCGCTGCGTGCTCGTTTCACGGAGCAAAGCGCCACTGTGTGTATGAACAGGTCATGTTTTCCCCGCCGAGAGTAACACAGATGAGTTCGAAGAAGACGTTCGGCTGGCACTGCTGCACTCTTAGAAAAATGTCCTGGTACTTACTAACGTTGGGTTTCTAACTGTTTGTCGCATATGTTACTAACCTCTTAGTAACAACAGTTAATAACGGGCGTCTTCGTAGCTGTTACTACTCGAGGAAGTTAGTAACGGGAGGTAGCCTTATTACAAGACCTACTATAAAAACCACTACGGTACTTTGAGTTAGAAACGGATACTAACTGCCTCGAAAAATCTAGTTGTCCCTTAGCTCACAGCTAAGTGGCGCTAGCTATTGCCCAATTAAAAGCCCACGATTGCATCTCTTACAATTTATATTACACACGCATTACACGTGTCATCGATCGGCTGAACGCATTACATACAGGGATGATGGATCACATGCACAAACGAAGTACACGAAGTGCACCAATCACTGGCTCCGTCGATTTCTCTTCCGCCCTTCGTCAAAAATCACCTCAGCGATAAATACGTTTACAAAAGTGTTGCTTTTTTTCTTCCTTCGCATTGTCATTTCCTCAAAATTGTTTTTTTTAATAATCCAAAAATTCATCTTTAAAAATACACACAAAAAAAAAACAACATTCACGCTGTAATTTTACGCGACAGTCGATACATTCTTGAATGGTCTAAGTGTCCATCTCTCAATAAAAAGAAACCATTCACGCTGTAATATACTAACGACAGTCGATACTACCTGGTCCTCTGCAAGCGCTTCACGCGGCGGTACCGTGCGTGCTTCCATTCATTTGGCGTTCGTTGCCATGGTGACGGCGAAAGACAAACGAACTTATGTTGCGGACGAACGCTGCGGCGCAGCGATACCAGGTGCGTTCTAAGGCCCTTCCCGCATGCTTTTCAATGGGCGGAAATCGAGCGAACAAGGGTTCGAAATAAGGACTTATCGCAGACAGGCTACGTTTCTCCTCAGCGCCTCATAACTTGACGAGCCTTACACGAAAAGCATGTTTATTTTAACCATCCCGCGTCCTGTTTTTCTTATTATTTAAATTTGTAACATGGGTTTAAAGTATCAAACTGCCGGGTACCGGGTACCTTTCCTGCCGAAATCGACGCTAGCTGCAGATGAAACTTCTGAGCTCGCGAGACCGTGCCGCGCGGATTGGTCGCCACGCAACGACGCGCCGCTTTCAAACCGAATGTTGCGGCTTGGCTGGCGCGCACGCATGCAGGCCGCGCCGCAGCGCGCACCTCGAGAAGGAAGCCCCCAAAGTGGTGAAAGGGCAACATCAAACCCAAACAAAGAGGGCCCCTAAGCTGAGAGGTTCCCTCTCTAGTATGCTTGGCCTTCTTGCCGTAAAGGTCGTTCATTCGTACGCTGCCTTTGATCGCTGTTTCCTCTTCTTGCTTTTTTCTTTCTATTTCTGCGTTAGTAATACTTCCTCCTCTCGCGTCCCATCCCTTCTTATTCTTTCGGAACACATGGCAGTTATCTCTGTTTTATTTTGGTGTCTCTCCGGCTCGTTCTCCGCCGATGTTTCTGGTTTAATTCGATGTCTTCTTTTATATATTTTTTTTCCGGTTCACTTTTTGTTTCTTTTTTGTGTACTCTATTAGGTTTGGATTCTCGGGCTTACTCTTACTTTTCTCCCTCCGAGTCGACTCCTCACGTATTTTTGCCCGTAATTTGGCGAATGCTGTCTTCCTCTCTCCGAAGGTCCTTCTCGAGCTTCTCTCTCGCTCTCCGGGGAAACTTAATTAGAGGGGGGTCTTCCCGGGGTCGAGGATTGAATTGCAAATGGAGAGGAATCTCGGAGAGGCATGAATTAAGGATTAATCTCCGCGGTGCGCGTCGGCGTGCCTCTGCTCCGTCCGCGAACTCCCAGCGCGGGTGCTCGTCCGCACTGCTTCCTTACGCCCTCCTCCTCCTCTTCTCCGGCGCTTCGTTTCTCTTCATTATCGGTCTGCCTCGCTTCGTGTCGGCGCGTATCGTCGTCCCCGACCCCTTATCGGAGCGAGTCGCGTGCAGCAGCGCCGGAGTTCCGGTAATCAAATCGGCGTCTGCGTTACCTCTCTCTTTCGGCTTTCCCATTCGCTCGTTGCATTGCATTCGATGCTCCGCTTCGCTCCGAGTCTGACCGCAGCCACGACCCGACGAAGCATAGTCGGGAACAGCCAAAAATGCTGCGTCACGGCGCTCCTTGGGCGTTTGCTACTATCACCGACTAAACTGCTATCGCGCACAGCATATGTATCCTGACACCCTTTTTTTTTCTTGGATGTGATCGGTTTGGCTGAGGATTGCGAACTGGGGCGTTGGCTGTTTGTCCTACAACGTTTCGTCAAGCGTTTCTTGCTGAAGCACGTCGTTTTCGAGCGCCGAGAGAGACTCGAAAATTGTATTGAAAACGCGCGGGTGTTGTCTTTGACCGCGAAAGAGCGCGAGCAATTCAATAAAACACCCGAACCCGTAACGAACCGAAAAATGAGAGGGAGAGGACAATCTAAAGTTCGAAAGCGCATATCAGAATGTGCCAGGAGCTCCCTTCTCGCCCTCGTTGCGGCCAGCAGTCGAACTATTTCGAAAGCATCACGGTCGGCTCATGTGATTGATTGAAGGTCCGGAACCATCTGTAGCAAGTGGCGGAAGCAACTCGATGACATCGTGGAACGTGCGAGCCATTTCCATTCCATAAGATATGCAACGCCGAGAAGTGCGGCTCAACGCTAGGAGCCGACAAGCCAGTCAAACTGAAGTCTCTTGATACTTCTTTTACAATGACAAAGCACATTCCGCTGGAACAAAATGGCGGCATTCAGTTCAAACCTCTGCTTTGCGCCGCCGTTCGCTTCCTAAGACCTGCACCGTCACGCAGTCCTGGCGCTTCAAAGAACGTCGCTACTTGTAGGAGCTCTTATCTAGGGACTTTAAGTCGAAAGTGCAACGTCACTGCGCTCATCACCTTTTTCTGTGGGTGTGTCTTTTGCCTTCTAATCCAACCAAACGCGTAACGTGTGCCGTGACGTTGCGGTTTTAGTTCTCCATTGTGTAGGGATTGCACAGCTGCCAGTTAAGAGCTTCCTACAAGTAGGGACATTCTTTGAAGCGCCGACTGCGTAACGGTCCAGGTTTTAGGAAGCGAATGGCGGCGCACTTCAGAGAGGACTGAACTGAACGACGCCATTTTGTTCCAACGGAACGTGCTTTGTCATTTGTATTGGTTGTCGTTACTCGTAAAAAGAAGTATCGCGGGACTTCGGACTTCACTGCCAACAGAGGGCAAGTCTTTCGAACGGGGTCTATGAGGATGTGAAAATGGCGAAACGTCTGCTGCCGAGGCGTGCATACTGTTTACCCGCAGCAATTACGAGAGACTGCTCGCCCAAATAACGCACCTTTATCCGAACAAGACCCGCAACCGGACGCTGCCCTCGTGTGCATTCGGCCGCGGCAACGTCTTTCTCTCGCACATGCCCGCACAGGTCACGGAACTCTTCGACGCTGCCGCATTTCCTGGTCGATCTGTCATCCGCGCACCCTGATGACGTGTCCGATAGCACACCCCGATGTGGCGGAAATGCTACGCGGCGACAGTATCTCTCAAAATTGCAGCGCGCAGGAGCCTTTCTTGCAAACGTGTATAGATGGCCAACGCGGGGCACGGGTCGGACGGTCGGACACGAGCTCTGCGTTGAGCTGGAACTCGTGTTAGTCTCACTCGTGTTCTCACCGAACCTGACTTGTTCCTTTTTTTTTTCTTCTTAAAAACGGCGCATAGTTGGACTGATAAGGTTATCTGAATTCCCGCAATAGTGACCGGGATACGTGCTTCGCGGTAAGCTGTAGACGCGAAGCGCGCACGCGAGCATGAACTCCATCTCTGGCGTGTTCGCGCTCTCTTCCAGCGAAAGTCGATGGGAGGCGGACGTGGTGAAGCAGCTGCGGGACTTTCTCGGCTAAGGGTCTCCTCGTCTCTCTCTCTCTCTTTTACTTACCCATGCCCGTTCGTCGGAAACAACTTGAACCTCGATCCTTCGAGAGGCGCTTGTCTCTCTTTTTTACTCGCGGTTTTTAAGCAACTCTTCTTAGAAAAAAAAATATAATAAAAAAATCCTACGTAATAAAAGGCGCTCACATCGCGAACTTAAGTCAAATATATTACAGAAAAGAAGAAAGCGTACGAACGAAAGCAGCTCTCTTGAAGAAGGATCCCGAGTGCCGCGGGATGGAAGGAAGGGCAGAATCGACTCGAGCAGCCGCGCCGCCGTTTCCACTCGTCCCAATTTGCCCCGAGGAATCGCGTATGCGCCGAATACCGCATCGGCATAAGCGAATCGAAACCGATGCGCCCCTTGCATATCGAATTGAGAGCAGGCTGCCGTTTCTGGTCGCGGTTTCGATGATTCCCCTCTCCTCTTCCAGCCTCTTCATTTTTAAGTTTTTTGGATTCGATTTTTGGCCCCCTCGTGTTTTCTTTTTTTCTTTTTGTTGTCTTTTGTACGCAGAGGTTAGAGGTAGTGCACGCTGTCTGTTTCCATACCTCCCATTTTTTTTTATTACGTGGATCGAAGTATCATCGATGGAAATCGAGGAAGCGCGCGTGTTGCACCGGAGCAGCTTGTTCGTGCGATGCTCAGTTTTGCGAGTCGAGGAAGACGCTTTGCGTATAGTTCTTACTTGGCTGCTTGATTATGGTAAAAAAAAAAGGAGGTAGGTATGTTAGTTCTATCACCGTCTCTTTTTAGTCTTGTTCTGCCGAAAACTCGCGCCACCATTTTTTTTTCTTCTCGCGCGCAAGTGTTTTTTGGTTTCGCAAAAACCAGGTTTTCCGGCGACATCCGTCCGTTTTCACTCATTTCAGCGTCCAAGATTTTGATCAAATTTATGATTGCTCCAGCAAACAACGTATGACAAGGCTTTCAAATGCCAAACAACGTCAATCCAGACTAATAAATAAAAAAAAAAAAAGAAACTTGCACGGGGGAAGAAATAAACAAAGAATACAGTGTGCCACGCATGTCTTTTGGGAACAGGAAGCGTGAGTCCTGCAATTTGGGCTCGTTTCGCTCGATACTGATATAACAGGCGGGTGTTTCGAATTGACAGCTATGTACGGCGTTTATGCAGGGATTCACGCAGTGCGCGAGTGATTAGGACTGGCCTCCGTTATGGCATCATGGGGCATTCTCTTGGCAACACCAACGTAGGGTGCCTTCATGTGCGCTTTGCTTGGGGTGATGACATCTGGCCATTTTGTTTCTAACGTTTATTTTTATTTTTTGTTCTCAAGCGCGTGGAAGAGCGTGTCCCGCACGCGCTCGTGGCGTTGACTGTGCTATACTTCGTTTCACCTTAGTATGGACTATTGTTAGCCAGCCGCATGCTAAAAGCGCGAGCTAGAGTTGCTTCGGATGAAGCCTCGGCGGCTGCACGGGCGCTCGTGCAGCGAGTGCTCCAGTCAACGCAGTCAAGGCGGCCGCTCGCGCTATCGCAGCCTTCGCAGTTAGTCCATGCTAAGGTGAGACGAGAGTATAGAGCGACATTTTGTTTCCTGCGATTTCTTTGTATTTTTCCTGTGAGCGCGTGCTGTCGGCATCGGGTACTACAAACGCTGGCATCACCCTAAACAGAGGGACATCGAGGCACTCTACACCAACGAGGAGAAGACGCTACCCCTGCGTGCTAGAGCATCCCTGGCCGTGATCCCATGCGGGCAGCAAAGTGCAGCATGCGCGTGGAGCATTTGACGTGCTTGCTCGCACGAGCGGAGATATGGCGGCTGCGAGATATCCGACCTGCAACCCTGATTAAGAGTGTTTTAGAATAGGGCGATCCAACGCTGTGGGTTCCCCAAACGCCTTGGCGCACCGAACTGCGCAAGCGCAGGTGTTCTGCGCATGGCCAGTGCAGCGCCTTAAAGAAACACCGACATCCCACAAAAAAACTTTTTTGATATATTTTGTTAGGCGATTTAATATGGTGTCAGGAGACTACCCAATCAATATTTTGCTGCAGAGTCACGGATATTTGTAATTAAGAAAACACACACAAACACACACACAAACACACACACACACACACACACACACACACACACACACACACACACACACACACACACACACACACACACACACACACACACACACACACACAAAAATTTCAGGAAACCGAAACAAGAGCACAGAAGCTCATGGCCGGAAGTCACGTGGCTACACCCGACCGCGTTTTTTGTTTTGTTTTTCAAAGTTGCGTGCACCGTATGTCGTGCGATTGTTTCGCATTATATCTTTTCCGCTCGATGCTCTGCACTTGAAGATCGATGGGCCGGTACCACGAACGACAGTTCCGAAGGTAGCGGCCCCACATCCATCGCAATGTTGGTCCGTCGCGCGCCACCATCGCGTCGTCCAGCCCGCGGTACGTAGCCATATTGAGAAGGACGTGTACATGTACTTCCTGTAATCTGCAAGAAAAAAATATAATATATATATATATATTTGATTAGCGTATTTGCAGTTGTTTGGAGGCCACAAAATTGGGTTTCAAATTCTTTTCTGTTCTTAATATGGAATGTGTGTTTTAGTTGACCCACGAATTCGAATATATTTTGGTATGTGCATAGTTTGAACGCTATCGTGACCACGAAAAAGACGGCCAATTCTCGACCGGCTGTTTTCGGGCGGAAAGATCACGAATTTCTAGCCGCAAATTATGTTCTGGCTAGTTGGATAGGTCATGGTCGTATGAAAAAAACGTCAGTGTCCCTCTAAGCCATTTGGGGCACCCAAAGCGTCCCTCATTCTAAAACGGGCCAATAACGCGCCTTCCGCATACCTTCCGTACGCGCTGTCGAATCCCGGCCATCACGCATATGGTCTCGCCGGCGTATCGGCATCGATCGTCTGTCCGTTCTGAAATTCCGGTACGCTGCACGGAGGTTTTGATCTGGCGGAGGCCGACTTGTTAGGGTAATTGGCAGTGCGGCTCTTCCCGTTCCGACAGGCCCCGGGTGCTCGCGCTCGAGTCTGGAGGCGCTCCTCGGAGGAGCTTGTTTGGATTCCTCTCTCTCCCTCTTTCTCTCCCTCTATCGCTGCTGGCGCAGTCTGCGTGTGTCTACCTTGGAGCGGATTTCCAGCTTGGCCAGGGCTCTGACACGGGCGGTTCGCGAAACAGCGACGACGGGCTTTCGAGGCTTGGAGTGAATCTAGCGCGCGGGCGCTCGACTTTCGGACGAGGGTATGCAGAGATGCGGGCACGAGAAGGGAGCAGAGAAACGAGTAAAGACCTTTCTGGGTAGTCTTGACTGGGGGTGTTTCTGCATCTGGCTGGGGGAGGGGGTTGCGGAAAGATCTGGCGTCACGGACGGATGTCACGTAACGGGCGAAGCGTTAGCACATCTACCCCCCCCCCCCCTTCCCCCGGCCCGTGGAGAAAAGAAAAGAAAAAAAGTCGTCCGAATTGCTTGGTAGTCTGTCTCGGACTGCTACGTGCTGTGGGCTCGCTCTCTCCGCGAAACGGGCTCTGTCGCCCATGGCTTCTACACCGCCGTTGAACCCTACAAAGGTTATCGCAACTTGTGAGAAGCACTGAGTGCGCCCTTTGTCTTGCAATGTCGGTTCGAACAGCTTCTTCCTGTCTTGCCTACGTTCACCAGAATTGATCATCTTTATGTTGTACGGGCACCGCTTCACTCCACCTCTCGCGTTACTATTCGAGTTGCTGCGCGCCTCCCGAAGGTCATGTGACATTCAGGCGCCCTTGGATTGGCTCCAGTGGCGCGTCCGTTGTGCTCCATCGTCCTTATCCTCGCCTTTTGCCTTCGTTTCGTTCACACGCTCTCCTTTCGTCACGTTCATTCCATTTCCTACGCGCTGCCGAAACCCTCGCAAAATAACAATGCGCCGTTGGCCTCAGGTTCGCCGCCGGGGAGAGCAGGTCCAATGCACTGCAACGCGCTCCGGTTATTCACGGCGCCCTCTCCTTGTTTGGGAGCCCGAGGGCTCTGCGGCACTGCCAATTATTGCCCTCGTTGCTCGGCCATTATTTCCAGCTGCTTAGGTGCTCCGACTGCGCTCGGCCGCCCGGAAAAGAAAGCCGAGAGTTCCGGTCATTTGGTTGCGGTGCCGATAGCCGCGCGGACCAGCGATGGCCGTTTCAGGGTTCCACCGCATTTCTCGTTCTAGTGAAGCGATCTTGTGGCGAGGTTCGCGTTACATCCGAAGGATGCCACTTGTCCATCGACTTCTTTTCTCGCGTCGAGGTTTCAACTGGTCACGGTTGTTATTAGGGGTGTCGCGAACCTGCCCAGGTTCAAGTTCGACTTTTCGAACTTCCAATGTGATGTTCGACGAAGGTTCGACGGAAACTCAAATTTTGTGCGCATGCGCGAAAATTAAAAATCCAGTTGACTCCACCTGGCGGAGGAAAAGCGCAATATTTGTTGGGTGTATTGGCATCACTGGTTCACACAAACGAAAGCATTAAAAGCGCATATTTTCGCTTTTATATAGTGTTAACATTGGTAACCATTTTATAAGATGATAAAATAATCTACTTTCTAAATTATTTGTTCCCCAGAATTCAAAATATTTGTGTAGAAGCAGGGCAACACTGTCCTTAAGTCGAACTTCTCCAAACTTCAGTGGAAGTTCGAAGGGTCAAAGAACGAGTCGAACCTTGAGGTTCGAGGTCAGAATCGACGTTCGACAAAAGTTCGCGACATCCCTATGTTGTTACACAGTGAGAAACTGTCGGAGGGGGTGACTAGAATGATAAGTGGGCAACTCAAGTGCTGGCTGCAGTTGTCTCCATCCATCGTCTCCCACCAATCCAGAGCGAACAAGTGCGTCGTGTGCTGCTCGCTCTGCTGCTCGCGCATTGCATTGTCTGGCGTTCGAAGAGTAGTTCTCTCTCTTTCTCTCTCTCTCTCTCTCCACACGCGGCGCGGCTCTGTTTACCAACTCGGCCGGAAGGCCACGTGCGCAGAAGCTATGTGGGCAGAAGCGGCCAGGCTCTCCGTGTGTCCGCCATTGCGTTGTGCGGCGTGCACTCGTTGTTGATCTTGTGGAGACGTTTATCAGATTTATTTTGCGTCGTGTTCCTGCACAACGTGCATCGTGCTCACGCCCGAAGATTTGAGTCGCTACCGATCCTGATCGGCATCAGTATCAGACAAACTGCGAGACGGCGTTGCCTTCGACAAACCGTACGCGTAAGCAAGGCGTGCTGGAGTTCCGAAGTGAGTTCTGCCACTGACGTCGATGGCTCACGTCGTCGTTGTATTTAGTTCTTGCGCCAAGCAGTTCACGGAGACACGGTGCAGGCGTACAAGTCTCTCGAGGTGCTTTCCGCACTGCCGGCAGGATCAGCAGACTGTGGGTCTGTTGTATTTATTATATTTATTAAATACACACAACTTGCTTCAGTCAAGGTCTGATATTTTTCTTATCCTAATGACCACAAGGCACGATAAAAGGTAACGCTTTGTCCGTTCTGCCGCCAATATACTTTCGCTTGGTAGCACGAGTGTAGCGAGCCACCGACGAGCGCTTGGCGGGTGCTTTCTTTGCGAACGTGGGAACAAAATCTGGGTGGTCTCGATCAGTCGTCGGTTTCCCTGCATAAGCGAAACCTCAAAACAAGGATTAAAAAATAAAATAAAAAAGCCACACTGGTTTTTAAGAAAGTTCTTGTCGCACAAACGGTTGTCCGCAAAATGCAGCCATTCTTTCCGATCCACGGGTATACATTACCACCTTCTGCGCCTTTCAGAGTCCGCCGTGAACGTGTGGGAACTGACACCACTACTCTTGCTAGTGCCTTTCGGTTCAATTAATTTCTGCACAGCTTTTGCGGCATGCTGAAATGCTATGACGCCCATGCAAAACGTGCTCTCTTCTGCCCACACCCCCGGCTCCGGCGCGATCGCAACGCCGCCGCAGCTCCGTCGACGTCAAGCCCGCATGTCGGTCTATACAGTTTTCGAAACTTGAGTGACTCGAGTCGACACTTTAGTGCTTGGCAGGAGAGGTCTGAACAGCCAGAGCACGACATTGACCATGTTTAGTCAAGTTTTTGGCATGTCTTGGTAGTTCTAGAACAGGGTGTCTAGCGACCGGGAAAACTGGGAATTGTCAGGGAAAATTTTAATTACCGGGAACAATCAGGGAATTGTCAGGGATATTGTCAAAAAGCGAGCCCAGTCAGGGAAAATGAGCCAGAAACGCCATCGAGTGTCCTGAGCAAAGACTTGAGGACTTGGGGCCAGAAATATAGGCAATAAATTCTGCTTAGAGCGAAGCGCAGGCTCTGCTCACCCGATGTAGAGTGTGCTACCCGATGCAAAGATAACAACCGACAAATCCAGTCCAAGCCTTGGATTGGATTGGATTGAAGATCCAGTTAGAGCACTGTAGATCTAGTAACAAATGGGAAAGTTGCAGACCCCAATTCAATCCAAGCCGAAAATGTCCGAAAGTGCATCTGGCGGCCATGTTGCCATTTGGTTATTGACGTGTGGGGTTGAGCGTCGTGTTTTTATTGTGTTTCCGGAAGTGGCCTCCTCACTGACGATGTCGGCGGCAAGAAAGTGCTCGTTTCATCCGGACTGGACGAACCCGAATATTTCGGAATATGCAAGTTAGATTAGGCCCGTGCAAAATGATCCTCACTGTGCTCAATGCTCAATGCCTTGTGTTGTAATGGTCTTATATATTTAACCGCCTCTAGAGTGATCAGGGAATTTCACCTGGAATTGTCAGGGAAAACCTGGAAAAGTCAGGGAATTTCAAAAGAATAATTTGCTAGACACCCTGTTCTAGAAATAACACTCCCCCAAGTCACCTTTACAGCTATACGATTTAAGTTTTGCATTTAGCAGTGCGGCTTCTCACGGTCACTTGCGGCGACAATCACGTAGTAACAGAAATTGCGAGCCTAGTAGAACAGCGTTTTATCAGAAATAATTTTTTTCCCAGGTGTTTGTACATATTGCTTGTTTCGTGATTTTGTTTTGTTTTGTTTTGTTCTCCCCCCCCCCCCCTCCGCTTTTTTGACGTTTTTGCTTGAAGCCCAAAGTGAGGGTTCACCAAGAGCGTGCGGAACTGCTGAAGCCAGGGTTGCCATGTTGACACCGGGCACGGCGCGTGCTGGGCCAGTCAGCGACAACCGTTTGATAAACCGGAAGGGGAGAAGGTCGGCGCCGGAAGTTATGTGACGATCGCATCGATTGGTCCATGGGTGGTCCCAGGCGCGGGGGCTGGCCGTGCCAGCCAATCGGCGATTCCATTGTGATGCTCTACCTGATCGATCGGTTGAATGGCAGGAGGGGCGTGCGGCCCCGAAGGGATTGTCGACCCCGGTGCCATGGCGGCCGATGGGTCCGTTCGGTAATCTCTCGGTGCTGCGTCGAAATTCGGAGCGTTCCGTCTGGTCGGCGCGAAACACATGTTCGACGAAACCGTCCGATCCGACGTGCGGTCAGGCAATACGACGGTCGGAGGCGAGGGTTTTCAACGCTCTCCGGTGCTACGAAAACCCTCGCCCCCGAAGGTCATTTCGGCAGTTCGCACGTCGGATCGGACGGTTTCGTCGTACATGTGTTTTGCGCTTTAGATGCGGGACTGCCAGCCACATGACGTTGCGCTGTTTGTGGATTGCGCATGTTTAGGGAGGGTGGATATGCGCCATGCAATATTAATATTATCTTTAGTTCCCATCGGGGGACCTGCAGAGAACAGCGTCACAAGCCCACGGACCTCCTGCAATGGCCAACAGCAAACGAAAAAAGATAAACACCGAAAAAAAAATCATACTGAAACAAACTACGGGGAAAAAAATAGAAAAAAAAATACCCCAAACAACATCGCTTACTTTGCAACATCTTGCTCAAAACTACAACTTTCAGTCTTCAAATGTTCGACATATAATTTAAGATTGCGGTAAAGTGAAATTTAGCATTTGAGAGCCGCAATTTGTTCGCTGAGTGACCATTCCCCATTTCTCTGTGGTACAGTGGGTATTCGGAGTTTGCCATTCGAGAGAAAGGCACGAGCCGAATTGGTACTTCGTTTCTGTCACGTGTTTTACTGCATATTAGGTGCTCTGTAACCAGTCTAAAACACACAAAAAAAAAACACGAAGAAAACAATGAATACATTACCCCTTATCTATGTCCCAGGAAAACTATTCGCTATATCGATAAATTCGCATCAGTGCGTTAAATGCCTGTACCAGTTTTGCCACCATTTTCAAGTGTGCTTCGCCCTATCAGTCTGTTTAACTGTAGGAGGTTTCTCTTTAGCGAGAACAAATAGTCACGTAAGACTGCACATTAGAGAGTTTTCGTAGATCATTCCGATAACGATACGATGCGCGCGCGAAGGCGTTGGCGGTGTCGGATAGAGTGCCTCAATGTATCGCGTATTGTTTTGAGAGGTATCGGAACGACCTTCTAAAAGTTCCAACTGACTCCACGATATCTGTAGTGTGGCCAGGGGTGGATCCAGGGGGGGGGGGCGACGGTGCCGGCCGCCCCTCCCCCAAACAAAGTCGACCCCCCCCCTTCTCGGAGGGCAATTTGACATGAATACCCCCCCCCCCCCAAACGGAGCTCTGGATCCGCCCCTGTGTGGCTCAGTAGTCCTGTTAAGCAAACCACGTTAAAAAGAAATAAGCTTTTTGTTTGCAGATCATTTCTAGCTTTTATTCGTTACTCGTTTCTTTTTCCCTCTGTCTCGGGAATCAGCCGCCGAATTTTTGACGGCGGTAGAGGAGATTCCAGCTAATTTTTCTTGTCCACCGACGACGAGTTCCTTTTGTCTGAGACTGCGCGCAAGCTGCTTCTCCTGACAGCCGAGCAGTCGGTGAAAGCCGCCACTTGTTTTCCCGCGATAGAACAGAACCCGCGCTAGATCGGAGCTCGCTCGCGGACGGAATCAGCGGGCACAACGTGACCCACAGAAAGTAGCCGGCTCCGCCTGTTCCGAGATGCAGGCAGTACTGCCTTGCAACTTGGAGCGCGGGGGACGCCCTTATACTCCGTCTCACACTGAGCCCGACCGCAGCAGACGCCAAGACCGAATGTAGCCAACTGAGCACCGACAAAAGTGCATCGTCACGGTGTTCGTCGTCTTTGTACGTTTCCTATCGCCAGTGGCAACACGAGAGTTAGCGGCACCCAAGAGGGTAGCCCGCCGCGACCCCCCCCCCCCTTTTTGGATCGGCTGGGCCCCCTTTGGATCGGCTGGGCGTAGCGTCAGCTGCGGTCAGTGGCGTACCAACTTCTTTTTGAGTAGGGGTGGCAAACCAGACCAGACCCCCCCCCCCGTCCCCCCCCCCCCCCACACACACACACACAGGACCGGGGGGCGGTGCCCTTGGTATCCCTTGGTAGCCGCCGGCCAGTGCTTGCCCTGCCTAGTGGCGGCTGTTTCGGGGGGGGGGGCAAACACATGCCCCCCCCCCCCCCCAACTCTAAGCGCCCCTCTGGTTGGTACGCCCATGGCTGCGGTCCATCGTAAGGTGAAACCGAGATCCGGCCGGGATGCACGGCTCCGGACATCGCGTTTGGAGCTCCGGCACCCTCGTTGGGGTGATGCCGCGTGGCTTTCGCCTCCCAGCCATTAGCGCCGTCGTACTAGCCGCGTCGTCGTTGCCTCGTAGCGGACGCGGGGGCACGGAACATGCACCCCCTCCACCGTGACCCCCACCCATTATAGAGTTGGTCGTGCCCCCACCCATACCTCTTCTACCGCTGTAACATCCATTTTCTTCAAATCAAAGCAACAAAAAAAAAATATATATATATATGGAGGTGCGCACACCAGAGCCATATCTGGCGCACACGACTGGCGGCATTGGCGTGCTGCGGACAACTAGCGCCATCTAGCGGCATCCGCGGGACTCCGGGGAGCGAACGGCGCGCGCGAAGGAATTTGGGAATAGGTCCGGTTTTTGTTGGGGCGCCTGACTGCCAGGCGGAGGCGCGTTGTGGTTTCACATTTTTGTATTTCTTTAAATTTTTTTCTCTTTATCGAAGATGCTTTGTCTCCATCTCATTACCTTGGGGCTCGTTTCGAGGCGGGACGAATGTGCGGAGAAGTGGAATCCCTGATGGGTGAACTCAACGTAGGGTTCGGGCAGAAGTAGAACAAAAGCCACTTTTCTCCGTCTCCAACAAAGCCAGAACACACATTCCTTGCGCGTATTTAGCTTCTATGTTACACACAGGTGACAGGGAGGCTTGACCGATCTGTCGGGCAGTGAATGCCTCGTAATACTTACGGCCCTCTAAGCACCCGTTTACGCGTGCAGTTAAAAAAAAGAAAAAAAAAGGCTTGGATGTTTTATTTTAGTTTAGCCTAGAGTGAATGATCCTATACCAAATGGCCCCATGCAAAATGACTACAAAATGGCCCATCGCAAAGTGACTGCTCACAAAATGACCCTTCACAAAAATTACCCTTCTCAAAAAGGTTCTTCATAAAAAGGCCCTTTACGAAATCGCTGCACACAAAATGGTCTTGCACGAAATGGTCCTCCAGGAAATAGCCCTTTGCAAAATGACTCTTTACAAAATGACCCTTCACGAAATGACCCTTCACAAAACCATCATCACAGTCTCCACAATGTGGCTCCTCACAAAATGGCCCCTCACAAACTGACGCCACACAAAATTTCCCCTCGCAAACTGGCCCGGACTGAAACCATCTTGACTGGGACCATTGACCGAGATGGTTTCGACCTAGTCCTTTTTGATCAGAAAAATTTTGGTTGGGACCATTTTGACCGGGGCAATCTTAACAGGGAGGGACCATTTTGCCTGGAACCATTTTGTCTGGGACCACTTTGTCTTCATCTCGTTCCACTTAGCAAACAAGTTCGTTACCATTTTTTTTTCCATTTCTGACCCTATTTAATAGCCATGTTTGTTGCTAACAACTTAATTAACATCAGTTATCCTTCAGAGCTTCGATGTTAATTTCTGCAGGTGGGCCTTTTTTCTATAACTGTGTTCAACCCGTTGAACCTGTTGACTGAATAAGTTTTTGTTCAACATAGTCTAAATATCGGCACTGGCCTTGTTGCAATAGGCAAACCTTTGAACCCTCTCTCTCTCTCTCTCTCCATTCATAAGTGGAAGAGGGGAGAAGCCTTTTGTTTGTATGAAGCTTTGGCACAAAGATAATGATTGTCAATTAATCGAAGGCAGGGCAGCCTTTAAAGGCTATTTTTGTAGCTACCCATACTAACTGTATTTTCTGAACATCTGGTTTTTGCCCTTTCTGCAGCATGCCATTTAGTAACTCTAAATTTGGAATAGTTATCGTGAAATTGGCAAGTGAAAACAGTGCCAAAACCAACATTAGAATATACCTGCGTTTTTCAGGGTATAGCACAATTGTCCCTCAAGCAGAATCGTCGTCACAAAAGCCCCGCGTCATTAGCTTCACGTTTCAAAAACCCCGCATTCAATTACCCCGTCCCGTATTCCCCCCTTGCCAAAAGCCCCATCCTCACTGCCCCTGTCCCACCCTCTTTGCGCTTCGACCAGCATTGTTCTAGCTTCTTTGTCTTAACGTAACCTTTCTACGTTCTGCAAAGGGTCTTTTAAGTTAAAGAAACAACAAAATAAGATTAACTTGAACCACAGAAATGTTTAGAATGACATACTATACCTGTTTTCACCTCAAGAACCGTAGGAAAAAAAGTCAGGCTTCTCGCGGATGATTACTAATTTTCACCTTTAGGTGGAGATTTAAGATATATTTAGTAGCATTTTGGAGTGGATACACATTATCTTATCAAGGAGTACACGTTTCAAACGCCAAAAGCATCGCCTGTGCCTCCGACAACCAAATCTGGCAAGAACTATTTCGCGCGGCGTATGAAAAATGCGCAAAACTTACTGTTTTCTTGAGGTGAAAACGGGTATAGTGGCCAATTGTATAAATCTGCATATTCAGCGATGCAGTCCGCTGTCATAAGGGTATACTCAGATGTAGAATTATAGACTTTATCTAACTAGATGGACACAAATATTCTTTGAAAGACGTAAGAAGAATGGAACTGGTGTTTGGTGCTGTATACGGAAAAAAGTATGGCGCCATGAGCGGTGGGTTAACAGTTTTGACAGAGCCCACTTCGTTGGAACTGGGAATCTGCACGTGCTTCAGAATTGACAAAAACTTTGGTTCAATGGTTATTCATAAAAATTGTAACTTTAAATTTTGCCAGGGATTGATATTTTTTGTTTCTGCTCACCTCTAACGTCACAAGGCGTTTGACCAGGGGTTTTGCCATCAGGCACTTTCGTGCTCCACCCATTTTTCAGTGCTGTGACGTCTCTGGCAGGAAGGCGTGCAAGTGAGGCAGCTAGTCTAGAAAACAGAGTGCTATGCTGCACATTCATTTCGTGCTGCTGCGCAAGTGCTGGTGCGAGCTTCCAAAGCATTCATTCGACACCATCAGACTTCTTGTAATCAGTTGGGAACGAATTCTACTGCCCAAAGAGTAGAGCCCTGCCTGCCACTGGCATCACTTTTTTACCGTTTGGCAACAAAAACTTCCAGTGAAAAAAAAAAAAAGAAAAAGATTTTGAAATGTTTTTTTGTTGTAATATTCTGTTTTTTAGTTGAGCAATGTTTGTCGGTGTGTCTAGCAAATTTAAAACAAATCAAAGATCATAAAAAAAAAAAAACTCCTGAGTATTTTTTTATGTGCTGGCACAATGTTACCCGAGCGTCCCGGGAGCTAACCAGGTGCTTCCCCGTGACCGCGCAGGCATTCAGCGGCGGCGGGCATGTACCCGATGCCCCCGATGGCTTCCGGGGGCTTCAGGGGAGTGGCGGCTACCCGTCGCCCCTTCCCCGGTACACCCCTCCCCTGCTCCCCCCGGCATGATGCCCCACAGCTTGCACCCAGCCCTAGTCACTCCGGGTCCCAAGCAGGAACTGCCCTCACCCATCTCCGATGCAAGGTGAGTTGTTGGTCACAGTTATCCGAGTCTCGTGTAAGACTGCACGTGCAGAATGTGGCTCGGTGAGGCACTGATATTTTGCAAGTTGCCTTTCAACAGGATGAAAAATTTGACATGTGCTTCTTATCCTGCTCAATTAGCTACACGGAACGCAAGTTCGTCTGTTTCTTGAGCAGGGGTTGCGGTTACATCATAACGCCGAGCTCTGATTGGCTCCGATTGAAAGAAAAAGTGGGTAGACCTCAAGACTTCCTTCGGAGCCAATTAGAGCTCGGCTTTCTTACGTCAGGGCAACCCCTGCGCAAAAAGCAGACGAACTTGCACTCCGTATAGCATGGAGTAGTAATACGAATACTTGAAAAGAGGAAACGTCGAGAACGGGGACAGGACTTCTTTCATTAAGCAACAACATAGAATGGCACAGACTATAAAACTGCCCCCTAAGGTTCCAGCGTTCTCGAAGAAGGAAAAGAGAAAATTGTTAACCCATTTGCTACACGCGCGTCGCGCACTGCCGGGCCGTCCGTACCGCATGTTTTTTAACCCCTAAGACGGAGCCACACTAGGCATGGCTGTTTTGCTTATATAATAAGCTTTTACAGTAAAACTCAGCGCACACTGCCGGGCCGTCCGTACCGCATGTTTTTTTCCCCTAAGACGGAGCCACACTAGGCATGGCTGTTTTGCTTATATAATAAGCTTTTACAGTAAAACTCAGTGCAGAAAACAAGAAAACATGTTTATTTACATGCTTAAGTAGTTCGTTGTAGTCTACAAATCACTAGTCCCTCACAGATTCTTCCTCGTATGAAAGATATTGAAACACTCCATACTCTGTCGCTTAGGCGTCGCACAACCAGTGCGCTCTTAAAGGCTCTGAAAACTGACTATCCTCACCAGACGTCCCGTCATCATTGCTGTCGAAGAGGATATCTATGATTTCATTGTCAGAGAGGCCACACCGTACACTGGACGCTGCCGTCTTCTCCAAGCAGGCAGCGATCGAGCGGGAAAGACGACACCCAAAAGAAGCAGCTCAAACAAACACAGTGAACAGAACGACCCTTGCCATCTGTTGGCAATGTATCTAGCCACAGTACACCAAGCTAGAGTTCCTGTATAGGCTCCCTACGGGAGCCAGAGTTGCGCGTTCATCCCCGTAGCGCCGTCTTTCCTGCACAGCATGTCGATCCTGCTCCTCACGTGACTGAATTCGGCGAATAGCGGCGCCGCGCGTTCGAGGCGCGCGGCGCGCTCAAAAGCAGGGGAACGTACGGCGGGGCGTGTGCAACGTCTACTTCTCTGCGTGGCACTTGACCCGGCTCCTCATGTGATCGGATCTCTGCGAATAGCGGCGTGGCGGCACGTGGAAAACAAACGCGCTACTCTGGCTCTTGTAGGGAGCCTATACAGGAACTCTACCCGAAGCCTACATAGTGCGCCATCTATGAATGGCATTTTAAAACAAATTCATGCAGCCCGGTGAATCGCCATCTTTGGCCATATGGCCCCTGACGGCACGCCCGGCGATTCGCCAGCTTTGGTAGCAAATGGGCTAAGAATGAAATTTTTCTCCTTTCCTTCTTCGAGAATGTTGAAACCTTTGGGGGGCGATTTTATAGTTTGTGCCGTTCTTGGTTGTTGCTCAATGAAAGAAGTCCTGTTTTCATCCCCATCCGCAATGTTTTATCCTTTCAAGTATTCATATCTATTCACCAACACATTCGTTTTCAATTATTACGGAGTAGTAATAGCACTGCTCTTCTTAGGTGCAGCTTTCTGTGGCAATGCAATCAAAGGTACGGGCACACATACCCTCTTATAGACTGAGTGCCGATCAAATCTTTGCACCCGCTCTCCTCCTCTCCTTGAAAGTGCCACAAAAAGTAGCCTCCGAGTATAGTGCAGTGTTTTCTCTGCTTATTCGACGCCTGCTTCCTATTATATGCGAAAGAAAGAGTACCGATGACACCGTCTTCGGGTACTGTCTTCCATCGTCTGCTTTGTGTCACCGTGTGCAGTCCCTGGGACTAAGGCATATTTTTATTTGAAACTTACAAAGTTTTTTTTCAAAGTGAGATGCGGTAGAATTTTTGTGTCATGCATGTTCTAACTGCAGGCGTGTTCTTGCGGGGTAAGGTGACTTATCCGTATTGATAGACAGGCACCAATCTTGACTGTTTCCGCACCCCAGGCTTTGCAAATATGTGGCCCTGGCTAATGGTCTGGCTAATGTTCCGGTGCCGCATAGTCTTTGAATGTAAGCGCACAGTAAGTTACTGAAGAAGTGGCCACTTGAGTGACGCAATAATTATGACAAAATAAAGAAGTTTTGTTCAGTTAAATTTCTCCATAATTTATATATTTTAGCCAATTCTGTAGTGTTTAAGTGCTGCCCTGCCTGTTTCAATCTGGATGTCCCTTGTGCCGGCATGCGCTTGTGTGTCACTATTGCACAAACACATGTTAAAGGGACACTGACACCCCCCAAAAATAGTTTTTTATTTTTTTCCGGGCGATTCATTATGATGTTGGAAGACTACCCAATCACTAGTTTGCTACAGCTTTGCATATATTTTTAATGAAGTGAAAATACACAACTGCTCGAAACTGAACTGGGGAGGAAGAAGAACTATAGAGGAGGAGACAGTTACCAAAAGTTACATGGCTGTGCAGCTTTTTTTTTTTCTCAATCAGTATATTTGCAACGTTTAGAAGCCACAAAATATGTGCGTCTTATTTTCAGTCTATTTTTAATATTGAGTGTGTGCCTTCGATGACCCATGACCCTGATTATCTTCGGTGGTTGTGTCTAAACCATAGAAAACAGCCCGTGACCTCAGAGAAGAGAGTGAGCGCGACTGAAAACGGCCAGTTCTAGATCAGCGGTTTTTGGGCAAAAGAAAATGAATTTCGAGCCCTAAATTGTGTTCTGGGTAGTTGGGCTGTCATATGTCATGTACAAATAAAAAACTTGGCGAGCATAAAAACCTACTCAATGTCCCTCTAAAGACGCCAGGCTAGCAGTGGTACTGCACTGGCTAAATTTCTCATCTACAGCAGAGACATCAGTCTCTTCCCTTGGTGCGGACTAACTTCCGACTGTCTAAACATTCATACGACAAATTACTATAATTTTGAAGTTTACAGGAAATATAGGGGCATCGCTTATGCTAGCATGGGTACATTGCCAGTATTTTTGGGTAGTCTGCTGTTGGACAACAGCGATTGGTATAACGATTGCCCAACATCCTTCACTGTGCTACACTCTGACCTGATGGAACTTTGGAAGGAGGAGCACTGTTCCACAAAAATGAAAGTGGAAAAAATCTAAAAAAACATTGAAGAGCAAGAAAAAAACGAAAGGTCAATTTTATTGCTTGGTCCATTTTGAACTGCAGAATCGAGGAAAGCACCCACGCGGGCTTATGCCTATCTTCTGCTCTACTACATGTCCTTGCGCTTTGAGAGATCGTGATTGAGTCAAACTCTCCAGGCTGCTTCAGACATTTGCATTTGAGTGTGACATTACAACTTCTTGCACTCTCCCCCAACACATTGCGCATCCCTCGGTTGTCGTAGCAACCACCTCGTCGTAGGCATTGGTAAGCGGTCGTAGCACAGTCAGTCGCACTCATACAGAAATGTCTGAATGAACCCTTAGAGTACTCGAGGATATCGCCAGTGGAACCTTGCCCTATGCACGAGGGTGTGCGTATGTTCCACTTCGCTGGAACGGTCTTATGCTTTGAGAGATACTTGGGGAATACTTGGAGATCGTGCCAGTGGGAAAGCAAGGGTCTTTGCATGCTCTGGTTGACGGTGGCCTTTGCGGGCGCAGTCCCCTCCTGTTCCCCAGGCACCCACTGCCCATGTACCCCGTGGAGTCCAAGGCCGGCGGCCAGAAGCGGGGGGCGACCTAGTCAACGGGTCGTCTCAGGGCCACAACGGCCATGGCCTCCTGACCCTCCAGCAGCAGCATCACCAGCAGGGCCCGCAGCCCACCGCCCCCAACCACGGCAGCAGCCAGACGCAGCAGCAGCATAACGGCACAGAGAAGAAGCCCCAGAAACCGGCCAACCACGTCAAGAAGCTCCTCAATGCCTTCATGCTGTACATGAAGGAAATGCGTGCCAAGGTGGTGGCCGAGTGCACCCTCAAGGAGAGCGCCGCCATCAACCAGATTCTGGGGCGCAGGGTGAGCAGCCCTCCTTCTTGACGGTGCACAACTGTCTGTGGTTTAACCTGAATCCAACTGTCTATAGTACTATCGATAGTCTACTGTCATAACACAATTGATAGTACTATTGATAGTCGTCTGTCATAAAGCCATCAATAGCCAACTGTCGTAAGATGATCAATGGCCCACTGTCGACCATAATAAAACTATCGATAGTACTATTGATAGTCAATTATAGTAACATGACAGTACTATTGAAAGTCTGCTATCATAGAACAATTGGTAACCGACTTGAAAACAATCCATATTTGACTATCATACAACTGTCGAAAGCCAGCTATCGTAAAATGAGTGATGGTAATATTGATAGTCAAATATCATAGAATTGTTTATAGCTGACTATCATAAAAGAATCGATGGAATTGACTATCATAAAGCTATCAGTAGCCAACTCTCATAAAACTATCAATAAATTGACCGGTGATACTATCGATTGCTTTTACAAAACTATCAATAGTATTGATAGTCAGTTTATCTATGGTCTTCTGTCACTACTTCTTCTGCCCCTTCCTGCACTTGTCCGTGTGGGTTGCTGACCCCTCGCGTGGCACCTTTGCAGTGGCACAGTCTGTCAAGGGACGAGCAATCCAAGTACTACGAGATGGCGCGCAAGGAGCGGCAACTCCACATGCAGCTCTACCCCGGCTGGACGGCAAGGGACAACTACGCCATCAACAGCAAGAAGAAAAAACGCAAGAAGGACAAGACGCAGGACGGAGGTGGGACAGCTTTCTGGCCGCCTTTCTATGTGTCGTTGTATTTTGTGCTCTCGCCAAGGTTTTCAAGAGGCGCTCATGTAAGCCTCATGAAAACTAGACACGAGACTGTCCTCGCTTCAGTCTAGTAAGAGCCGGCTCCATCAGGTGATGGAACTAGTTGCCCTTACAGGGTCATGGTAAAGGGTTTGGCATCGTCTGCATGTCACGGTAAATCTGTTTTTTTTTTTAATGATTGCACATTCAAAATGGTATTTGAAACCCCTGCCTAAGATTTAGAAGAGAATAAAGCAACCAAAACTAGGACTAAAATTAAAAAAAAAAAAAAATGTTACTTAAAGTATTAAGCTATTTCAGCCACTTAGTGGCTGAGGTAAGTGAAATATGTAGGTATACATTTAATCTCCAAAGATTACGTATACTGCAGTGCCCACCAAAGTTAAATGTAACATGCAAACTATGTCTCGCCTCATAGTAGTGCTATCCTGGCAGCAGCAAAACAGCTGCATGATGTAAGCGAGCCATGGAACAGCCAAATCAGGGTACGCCACCCACTCAAGGTCGATATAATGTCTAGACTGCGCATCTATGCGTGTCGCCACCCCTCTCACAAAGGAGGACGGCCAGAATAGTCAGTCATTGGATGGCTCATTGAAAGTGATGGAAGTGCCATGCCACTTGTGTCAAATTGCGCCATGAACGAAAATCTGCTACATCTTGTGCCAAAGTGCCATTCATTTTTTGCAAAGAATTGTCCCACACCTGCGCCGATATGTGCTTTAAAAGAAAGAAAAGAAAAATATATTCATATGGGCGACCCTAGTATTCAGGGTAGAAGGGAGGAAAACAGTACAAATTCGTATTTCACTGCGCTTTGAATCAAGGTGAAACGAAGTATAAAGATTGCTCGTCAACCGCGCTGGCCACATCGTTATCTGAACTTCAAGACAATATCGGCATTGTCAGAAGCTTAATGTCGCGAGAAAAAAAACGAGGAAAATACTGGTATGGCATCTGCTGTGATAATACGGACCAGGGTCTTTTAGTGGTTACGAGATCACTTGATTATCATCCCTGCCACATGCCTCCACACTGTGGCTGGAGTGCACCGTGGCGCTTGCGCCGCTCGCGTCAGCCCTCATCACTTGCACCGTCGTGTGTGCGTCGAGCTTCACCGCTTCGCACCAGTCTGCTAGGAGGAGCGGCTAACATAGCGGAGCGCTTGGGTTAGCGCAATGGGCCCGGAAATGATGCTTAGTAGTCATTCATTTTTCAACAATATATTTTTCTTAGTACCCATTGTAAGTGGAACCTACTCTGATATGTGACTTATTTCTACAAGGAAAGTTCTGTGTTCCTTTTGCATCCTATGCCTTTTTATTACGCAAGTAATGGGTAATATGATTCAGTATCAAGGAGGAACTCTCAATCAGGATCAAAGATAAACTCATTTAGAGATGCTTTTTTTAAATTTTTATGTGATATGTTAACAGATGTTAATACCCACTTCAGCAGTGTCAGGGGCTGCTCCCGACCCATAATTTGCTTGTTACAGGAGCTGCTATAGAACCTCAAATGCCACTTCCATCACTGCATTGAGTAGAAATGTGAAAGGGGTACTGATCAAGCCTTCCAATCACTGACGATTTCAGGAGTCACTTATGTATTTCAGTGCAAAGGGATGGCAATAGGAGTAGATTGCCCTGCCGGCAAAATTGCTGCGGTGTTCATGGTTTAGTCATGTACTTTACTAGGGGGAAATGCAGGACACTCTGCTCATTTGTATTAGACATAGCGGTGGCAGCTCTCACGCCTTCCCCTGTGGTTCGGTGTCTCCGGCGGTGACCTGTCTCCACTTCCTTTTTTTGACCTCTCTCAATCCCTCTCTCCGAATCATATGGGTGCTCGATAACCCGGATTTGGAAAAGCCGGGCAACACTGACGCAAGCAGAGACCGCAATGTGATGCCCCAAGGCCAATGCTCCATTGTAAAGCGTGATTGTGACTGAACACACTCGTCGGCAGTTTCGTAATAATTAACGTTTCTGGCAGCTTCACAGCTCTTCGATTAAATTTCGAGAACGCGCTCCAATACTTTACTATCACACTCACTTATCAGGTTGCTTACGTGTTGCCCGTTCTAGTGACAGTCATTGTCCCCAGTTCAAGGTCGGTGCAGCCGAATGAGATGTGAAGCTCATCCTGCATGTACACATCGCGAGACTGTTAGCGCGAACACGGACATCGGCCATTTTCGCATCTTACTTCTAAATAGTATTAGCGAGCATGAAATTTTATCGCTTACATCAGGGGTTCTCAAACTGGGCTCCGGGGAACACAGGGGTTCCACGAGCTGGTCTCATGGGTTCCGCGAACACCCAAATTGCAACCCCCCCTTCCCACGCCCGCAGGCTGCGCGGCAGGACCATGCAAAGCGCCGTCATCTCACTTTGTAATGACATCAGCGATTGATATGGTGGGGATATATGGGAAGCAACACAAGCAAAATTGCCTACAATAGTGCATCTGTTGCTTCTCGGTCGGCAAATATAGAGGGGGAGGAAGGGGGCGGGGGGGGGGGGGTTCGCGGCAGTTTTTGAGGCTTTCTGTGGTTCCGTGAGACCAAAAAGTTTGAGAACCCCTGGCTTACATTATTGAACTAAATGAGCTCTTTCCGTAGCAATAATAACTTAGATGACATCTCTTGGTTTCAAAAAGAAAAACTGGAAAAACCGGCAATCGCTTGTTTGCGCTAACAGTGTTGCGCTCTGTACTTGCCTCGTAATTAAATAAAGGGCTATTTTAATGTTTCTTGTGCATTCAAGAAAAGACCAGGACGCCGCAACCCAACATTGCGCACACCAAACCTACTGCCAGCAGTGGAGACACCAAACCCGTAGATGGCGTTGGTTATTGGCCTCTTAAAAGGGAAAAACCACGACGCTGCAACACTTGCAGCCATTTGAACGTCCTAGATCCCGTTCGCTCCGAAGCTATTGTGTTCACGGAGGGTGTCCTGTGTTTCTCCTAGTAAAATATTTGGTCTAGTCGCGATTTTGACCTTGAGCAAACAGCCTCTCCTGGTCGGGCTGTTGTGCCTGGAGTCGTGTTCGGCTGCCGTCAGGATAGTGCTCCCACGAGATAAGGCACAGTTCGCATGCTTTGATAAGTTTGGTGAGCACTGAACACATAAATCCACCCCGACACGTGCATATTTTTGTTTTTGCCACGTTTTAGTTTCAATATAGTCACTGACTATGTTATATAGAATGCAGATCATATAACTGATAGATACAATGTTCGAATTCAGTTTCTGAAAATGACACTGTTGTCTCCATGTTTCAATTTTCCTGAAAAATTGGATTTGAAATAGGAAATATATATATCCTACCTATGTCTTTCTTTTCATCACTTTGTGGAGTAAGAAATGATCTGTTTTGTATTATAATCTGGTCAGTAATTCCGGGGTTACCTTGTTAACACCTTACAACCAGACAAAAGGTAAACTCCAGAAATCCCTTCATTGCCCGTTTTAGAATCAGCTTAAAATTTTTTGTCCTTGCAATGCAACCTGCAGGCTTGCATACGGGGTGGGTATTTTCCAGTTGCAAGATGTCATTGGAGTTTACATTTTCTCAAGGGCAACTGGGGGTTAGCTTAAAATAATTATTATGAGGAAGATAGATACCGTATTTCACTCGCAGAATGAACGCACTTTTTTCCCGAAAAATCGAGGCAAAGTTGGGGGTGCGTTCATTACGCGAGGTAAAATTTTTGCGTCCTTATTTACTGGCACAATGAACGGACCTTTTATCCCGCAAAAATCGAGGTAACTTCTTATCTCTTTGCGCGCAACGCGGCGCAACAACACCAAAACCAAACTCGCAATGTGAAAAAAGCTCCTCTTAATGTTTTTTTTCTTGCTTCCGTGTTTTTTTCCCCCGCCTTTCGCAAGTTGTTTTGTTTGCCCACCCTGCCCATGCATTCGCGACCTCGCTGCACCAGGATAGAAATGTGCGTTCATTTCGAGGGCTCCTGGCTTCTCTTTCCAAAGTGCGAGGAGGAGGCAGGCGAGGGCAGGTTCTTCCTTATGTGCGCTTTGCTTAGGCGAAGGTTTCTCCGCTTTTCTTTCTTATCTCCTTGCCGCGGCGCGCGACCCTGGAACCAAACTACATTCTGCAAAAAAAAAAAGGATAAGCTCTTTATGTCTTTTTTCTTTTTCTCTCTTAAATCCGTGTTTTTTTTGTTTTTTTTTTGCCGTCTTTCGCAATCTGTTTCGCTTCGCTTTGGCGAGGGCTTCACCGCTTCTCTTTCCTATTTTCTTGCGCGCGGCCCAGGGACGCGTAAAACTGCGCTGTGCAAAAGAAAAAAAAAGTTCCTCTATTTTTTTTTACTAGGTTCTGTGGATTGTTTTTCTTTTTTGCCGCCTTTCGCAAGCTGTTTTTTCGCTTTGCTTAGGCGAGGGCTCTCCGCTTCTTTTTCTTAACTCTTTGCGCACGGCGCGCGACCCAAAATCCTGACTGCGCTGTGCAAAAAGAACCGAGCTCTTTTAATGCTTTTTTTTCGTTGCTTCCGTTGGATCTTTATTTTTATTTTTTTTTAACGCCTTTTGCAAGGCGTTTTGTTCGCTCACGCTGCCCATGCATTCGCGACCTCGCTGCACCAGGATAAAAAAGTGCGTTCATTTCGCGCGCGTGGGGGAGGGGGTGAAAATTTTGACCTCCGAGTTGGGGGTGCGTTTATTACGCGACGGGAAAAAAAGTCAAAATTTTGAGAGCCGACTTGGGGGGTGCGTTCATTACGCGAGTGCGTTCATTGTGCGAGTAAATACGGTAAGTGGAGCTGCAGTGCAGAACCCATGCATACTCTGTCACGGGCAATGCAGCTGAGATTAACAGGGTCTGAAGCAAGGAACTGATCCTTTCTCACACTTATCAAAGTTTGTCTGTGCTTTAGAAACACTCACTAACTCATTTCTTCGTCTAAATGCAAGGAAAGAAACACAGATACAAATACAAAAATATTTTCATTCCCTTTCTTTGCTTGGATTCCCTTGCTTTATTTGACTTGAAATTTTTCAGTTAACTCCTCCTGCGATGCCCTTTTGATTCTGCCCTTTTCCGGCCCTCCCTGACTTGCACAGTCAAACTGTGTCGTGCCGTGGAGTGACCGACTTTCGTTAGCTCTCTAATCTTTCCAGCGCCACCTTCTCTTTTCTATCGTGGATGTTCATTCCTCGACCCTCATTGGTGTGACTCTCTCTTTATCTTTCCTTTTCTTTGTTCTCCCCGTTTCTTCTTTTTCTTGTCATTTGCGAGTCGACCGTGCATGCCCCACACGCCTTTCACTGAATGGCTCGTTCATTTGTTACACTTCTGACATGCAGCCGTGGCTAGGTCACTGGCAGTGTAAGTAGGACTTTGCTGAAAACTCTCCCCCCCCACTCACCTGCTCACGCCTTCTCTCGCTGGCCTTTACTTCTACTTTCCTCTACTTTTTATTTCCTAGCCCAGTAGCATTCTCTTCAGTGTGTTTGTTAGGTTTTGCGTTCCATGTCTTTGCCTCGTTGCAGCGTCTGTCGGATGTGCTGTGACAGAACTTCCTGTGCATGAGCTTTATCCTTTTTTTCAGTTTACATTTGTTGTGCATTTTAGGAAGCTTTAGTTGAGCAGGGACCGAGGCAGAGACTGAGTTTACTGGCCTTTGGTTCGGCCCGTTTTTATGTTGCACGCATTCAGCATGACGAACTGGTCACGTTTTTGGCCTGCTCTGCCCGATCGGCTAGTTGAGCCAATCAGCTGAGGCTGCCCTTTGCTTTTTTATTTTCTTTCACCCTTCCCAAATACTGGAAAAATAAAACTGATAAACACACGGTACATTTTCCCTACATGCCGAATGCGTGGTCGTGGTTGGAAAGGGTAGGACAGTGGAGGAAAACACTCTAAAAAAGAAAAGCTTTTTTTTCCTTTCTTTTTTGAATGGGACTGCTCTTAGAGACCTTCTTTTGGCATGTGCAACTGCTACCCTCTCCTTGTCCCAGAGAGTGGCACCCATCTGACCCTTTGCTCTGGACGATTTCTCGTTGCAGACATCAACAATCCCAAGAAGTGTCGAGCAAGGTATGGCCTGGATCAGCAGAGTAGTTGGTGCAAGCCTTGCAGGTGAGAACAAAAGCAGTCTGTGTGGAGTTTGGGTGCTAGCCTGATATTACTGTGGTCACTGATGGAGTGAGATTGGCAGGATGCGTCTCTTCCGACGCCCGGCCTCCAACGCTTGTTCCATGCCCTCTGCCAAACTTTAGGCTTTGTGTGCACGCTTGAGGTGCACAAGACACCCGAGCGTCCTTTGAGATGGGAAACTCGCACCGGAGGCGAGATAACTGAAGCCCTTAAAGGAAAAAAAATAGCTTTTTAAACAATCTGGTTGGGACACACGTGTCAAAAAATAACTTTCATGCGAAAAATAAAAAGAATAATTTAGGGCAATATTGACAGCGAGAGACTTATTTGAATTTCTGCGAGCAAAGTCCATGATGTCACGGAATGGTCATACTCTCTCCACCACAACGAGATGGTCATTCGTTCTTTCCACCTCAACGTGAAGGCAAAGCCCGAAATGCTGAGGAAAAAAAACAAGTGGAAAGGAGGCGACTACAGTCAAACCCGTTTATAACGAACAACAGAAAACAATACGATCAGTTCGATATAGCAAGTAGTTCGATATAGCAAAAACCACTTACAATGAACTTCCACGATGCGTTCGTTGTAAGGCGAGAGCTTCTCTTTCTTTCTCATCTCTTCACTTCCGCCTTGTAACAACGCGCAACAAAAAAAAATTTTTTTTATGCATGTAGAGTTAGAGCGCATTGGGATGAAAAGATCATTTTCTTTTTTTGTGCAGAGTGTATTTTTTAGCTTTCTCCCTTCTGAATTGCTTCTCTTCACTCAATTTTGTTTGCAACTTGAGCTTTTGGAATTTTCTTTCTTTCCTACTTCTTTCTGAGGGGAAGGGACAGGCTAGAAGACGATAGCTTGCGCGTTTTTGGAAGCCTTCCCGGGGAAAAAAATTCAATATAACCATTATATTGTTCGTTATGACAAGTATGTTGTACATGCATTTTTATTTAAACTTCCCGCAAGTTCGATATCGACAATAATTCGCTGTACGTGGGTTCGTTCTAAATGTGTTTCACTGTACCCACTAAATCGTGTCTCGCGCCATCAACGTTGTTCCAAAAAACATTTTGTTTCACGTAAAATTTATTTTTTGGTACGCGTGACCCACTCAAATTGTTTATAAAAAAAGCTTTTTTTTTGTGTTTTTTAAGCAGGTCAGAAATGACACAATCTTTTATAATGTCAACTGTAAGTAGCCTCTCCCCCAATTTCGCAGCAGTGTATACATAAAAAAAAAAAAAAAAGCTTGAGGGCACGTTTTTTGGTTTCGCGATGGCGTAAGCTCAGGAGTGTGCAGCTCGGTTACTCTGTCTTATGACCGGACCGTGATGTCACGCGGCCAAGCAATCTGATCCAGCTGCAAGTTTTTTGGTTTTTTTGCGTATGGCGAGAAGCAAGAAATTGTCGCGGACAATCGAATATAACACAAGCACATGACGACCTTGAAATCATTTATTCATCAACAACGTATCGACGCTAACTCAACGCATCGTCATTTCAATATCGGATGACCGTATGATTCATGATCGGCGCAATGTGAATCGATCGTCATCATCACATCGTCGAATAAGCAGCATAGCTGACGCTGTCTAAACACGTCTCGTTGTGTGATCGTTGCGCAATTTTTTTTTCTCCATAGGTAAGGTGGAAGTGTTTTCATATGCAAGACATAAATTATTTTCTTAATTATTCCATAAATGTGTCATGGCATTCCAAGAAATACTTTGTGCACATGCTCGTGCCCCAGTGCGAGAGCGTGCCACGTTGGGGAGTTTCTAAACATTTTGCACGAGCGGACGATTTTATGCACACCTAAGGACTTGATCTTCTTTCAAAATGATGAGAAACGAACACTTCTCTTTTGGATGTTAATGATTTAGCAGAAATCCCGAAGGTGGAGAAGACTTACCGAAGAATAAATTCACATCCTCCCGAAATGGAGGGCAATCGGTGCCCTCTAGACCAGTGGTTCTCATATGTGGGGGTCCACGGATCCCTTGGGGTCCCTGAACGCCTTCCTAGAGTCCCTGAAGTCATTGACCATTAGACAAGCTGAGCAGTAAAACTTTGTAGTGCACAGCTCTTAGGCGCTCGCTCGCAGTGCGGTTACGGCGTTGGCGTAACCGCACTAAATTTAGCGGGAAAATTGACATCACGTGACCTCAACACCAATTCAATTCCCCACTAAATTTAGCGGGGAATTGAATTGGTGTTGAGGTCATTCGACGTCAATTTTCCCGCTAAATCTAGTGGAGAAACTGAATCTGGTCATAGGTGACGTGACACCAAGTCATGTGACGTCATTTTCCTCGCTAAATTTAGCGGGGAAACTGAATTTTTTGTTGAGGTGACGTGGCGTCAATTTTTCAGCTAAATTTAGCGGGGAAACTGATGTCACCCGTGCTCCTGTGAGGGAGGGGGGAAGGGGGGGGACGTTAGGTTCACTGGGGCCGCACTTCAACACGCAAAGAGCCGCAGCTTGGCCACCCCTGTACTAGACCAAACCGTATGTGCAGAGTGAGTAGGGTCATAGCCTCCTTCATACTGGAGAGCCTGTCAAATTGGCGTTGGAACAATAGAGCACCCGGTCGCCAGAAAAGAGAGAGAAGTGGCAGAACGGCAAACGCGATGGTAACCCCAAAATACATTTGTATTTCTTTTTTTCTCTTCTCCCAAATGCAAGCTTTCTCCTCTTATTAAAAACAACAACAACAAAAAAACAGGGTGTTTTTGGATTTGATTGCTCGCGCTGTGGTGGCGCCACCAAGAGATCCCCTCCAGGACGCTTTGGGCATCCTTTCTCCGCCTCTCCTCCCTTTCCCCGTGACTGCTTTTCTTTGGGTTCTGACAGGCTTTTAAGTATAAAGGAAGCTATGGTAGGATTGACTCCGTTTCAGAACTTAAAAGTGGCTTCACAGTTTACTTTTGTCATTGTGATCATCTAGCAACTCCTCCCCCTCCAGTGGATGGGATCCCCATCACTTCTGCTGATCCAAAAGGGGTCCCGAAACATCAGTGGCCGAGAACCGCTGCTCTGGGCAATTGGTGTGCAGGCCAAAAGAATCCGCCTGCTCTGGAGGAAGTGGATTTTTTTCACTTGCAGACCAGTTGCCTTGAGGGCATAAGTTTCGCTCCACCCAAAGTCCGTTTATTCTTGCAACAATACATGGCTTGCACGTGACGTCATTCAAGGAGTGCTCCGATGACCACGAGAGAAGAGGGAAAAAGGAGCTCCCCTCTTAGCAGGATCCTTTTTTTTGCCTTCCAGATTGGCACAGACATTGCTATTCTCCTCCCAAAAGATTATAGAAGATAAATCCGTCACTCAAAATTTTTACAAAAGCAGCTCCC
This sequence comes from Ixodes ricinus, assembly GCA_037355805.1. Taxonomy (NCBI): domain Eukaryota; kingdom Metazoa; phylum Arthropoda; class Arachnida; order Ixodida; family Ixodidae; genus Ixodes; species Ixodes ricinus. The sequence goes on from JAZHYW010000493.1 coordinate 130,686, forward strand.
TCTCTTCCTCTTACATGGTGGTAAAAAGTATGTAATGTGATGTCAGTGCAAGCCATGTATTGGTGCTTGCACCACTGTTCGCTACTCTAGGCAACCGCTTCACTCGTTCCTAATATGTATGCTTGCCCACAGGCGGAAGAAGAAGTGCATCCGGTACCAGGATGGCCTGGACGGCAACGCCAACGAGAGCGAGGACAACATCGGGTCAGTGGAGGCCCCCACGCCGGAGTCGCACACGAGCCACGGGGGCGGCGACACTACCACCACCACCACCACGAGTGAGGGCAGCCCCTGCACCAGCCTGGGCACGCCCGAGCCCAGCCCGGGGCCCCCTCCCCGGAGGCCCGACTACTGCAGCCTCAACAAGTACCACCCGCTGAGCGTGCACCACCTCACGGGACAGGCGCTCGTCAAGCGGGAGCCCGACGACACCGTCGACATCCTCACGCCGCCCTCCACGGACTCTTCCACCACCACCACGGCGCCGCCTTTGCTTACGGTCACATAGCCAAGCCCGAGGGCACGCGACGGACACAAAGGCGCACGCGCTCCCAGAGCGGCGCGGTTCCCATTGGAGCGGGGCTCAGCGGCACGGTGTTTGTTGGAACGCGCTTCGTCGCCGTGTGTTTCGTTGGAATGCAGTTCGTCGCCGTGTGTTTCGTTGGAATGCAGTTCGTCGTCGTGTGTTCCATTGGAACGCGGTTCGCCGCCGTGCCCTTTGTGCGCTCCTTTGTCAGCCCCTGCCAGACCGCCTTCTCTCGTGAACGGCTGCTCCGGAGAGTGACGAGTGTTTACCGGCTTGGGACGGTGGCGAGTGTGGCGGCATTCGGGTGCGGAAGGGAGCGTGGCAAGGAGTGGCGAAGACCCCGGTCCACAAGCGGCGGCATGGGGATTGGTGCACAGTATTCTATTTTTGAGACTATTGTTGCACGGCAATAAGTTGTTTTTCAAAATCTGGGGAAGCTCTTAACCTCTTCGGGGGTCTGTTGATTGTAACGTAAAAATGAAGGAGAAAACACTTTAGATAATAAATATAAAAAGATGATATCTATTTCTAATTTTAATTGGTTCGTATAAAATGGGGAATTTTTTTTTTTTGTGCAGCACGAAGAGAGTTTTTTACGTGTTGAACGCAGGGTTCTAGGCACCCCTTGCCACCGCCGCCACGCCCGTTCCGCAAAGGAAAACTTTCCATTTTGAACCCACATCTTTGTACATAGTGGTCGGCCGAGCAGCACAAGACTTGGAGCAGGACAAACTCTCCGCCTGTACAGTGATCGACATTGCACCCGTGTTTCATTTGCCTGTACTTTTTTTTTCTTCCAAGCGTTACTTTGTGCACGGTTCCGTTTGCCATGTGCCAACAGGTTCTGGCCATTGTTTGATGTGCACGCGCAGTCGCTGAGAGCGACAACTTTGTGCTGGGACCTGTACATACTTCTGTCCCCCTTTTGGAAGCGAAGTTCGAATTGTATTCAGGCAACGGAGTCAGCTACGAGACTGTCAGGAACAGGCCTGTTGTTTCCCTTGCCAAACTCATTGCCCACAGTCACCTTTCCACTTGTTTTTGATCTCAATCGTGAGGCGAGCGCGGGGAGTTGCGAATGAAAGGGGGTTAAGAACAAAAGATGCATCCTTTGCATTGTAGTACCAAAAAAAAATACTTGTTTCAAGACTGCGGGCAATCGCGGTCCTCCTGCCAATTTTTATTGCGAGAGCAGTGGCATTTTTCTCGTGTCCTTTAGAAAAATCTGCGTTGTGATCTTCCTTTTTATGCTTCTGTCTCTCATTCGTTTTTTAGAGCATCATTCAATGTGGAGGTCTTAATTTATGTGTGCAAAAAGCACGTGGCTCAGGTGTCACACTTTTTTTTTCGTGTTTATCGGCGAAAAAAGAAAATTGGTTGATGCACGAATCTGTGTTGGTGCACCGAGATGACGCGTGGGAAAGTTTCGTTCAGGTAAAATATTCAGGGCTTGCCAACAACAACAAAAAAAAAATACTCTGCCATTTTGACAAAAAAACAAAAAGTTATGCAAATGTTTGTTTTTTTACACCTTTTTAGTTATTTTTATGTGATCAAAAGTTTGGAACCCAACACATTGACGGTTCGCAAGAGCATGCTTGCAAAGTTTGGTGCTTGCAAGACTTGCGCAGGCTTTTCAAGCTCACAATTAATCTGAGAGATACTCACGACGGCAATTCCAAGCTTTGGCAAATCGCATGAAAATAGAGCCTCACCGGAGGAGTGCACAACTTGTGCCATATTTAGATATTTAAAGCCTGCTGAAACGAACGGACAGCTTTTGTGCAACTACCTTTGTTTGTATGTGGACTTGCCAAACGGGATCCAATTGAAGGCATTTTACACTCCTCGTTTTGACTAGACTGCTGTGATTTGTTGCAACTTTTTTTTTTTTTAAATGCTCTTCCGTTTTTTTTTGTTGGCGTTTGCAGCTAGCAGTGTAGTTCTGGAAATGCTGGGACATTTGCAACCTTTGTTTCAATTTTTTCATTTTGCCTTCAGCGAGGACTTGAAAATCAAAAACACTGATGACCGGAAGAAAGCGGAAAGTATTGTGTAGAATATTTAAAGTTATACTTTTCTTTTGTGGTATAGTTCGTTATGATAGGAAGTGCATTATGTTAATTTCAATATGTGCAATGCATCCTTTGCAACAACAAAATGTGTGCAACATTTTTTTAGCAACATTTTTCTTTCTTTTTTGTTGTTTTCTGAACAGAAAGAAACTGAAGTGTGCTTTGGATTTTTGAGGTTGTGTGCAATGCGTGATGAATGAGAAAAAGGAAGAGTTTGCACATGTTGTCATCATCACACATCTTGCAGTATTTTATTTGAGAAAATTTCTATGTGTCCATTTCATTTTCGTGTGTTTGTTTCAACTCAACAAATTGTTTTGACCTGTACTGTGAGCAGCTTTTAAAGAATTGGAACAATGAAAAGCAAAGAGGAGTTTTTGAAAGAAAAATTTTCGCATCTCTTTTGCCTGACAAGGGCATGATTAAAGAAGTGCTGTTACGAGGAAACAAAATGAGCTGAATGGGCTTCATTCTTCAAACGTCTCCAAAGCTGTTTTTCTGTTGACAATGGAAACTCACAAGCAGCTTCCACCTACATTGTTTCAAAATACTGTGTGAAAGAAAAACTATGCTACATTCACAAAGAGTGTTGCCACATGCAGGTGCTATTGTGGCGCCATAGGTATAAAATATTGTGGGCAACATTAAGATTCTGCTTTGTACAGTCCAGGCAGCACACTTAATTTCGGAGCTAGAACACATGATATGAGTCAAAAAAATTGAACACAAAACCAGCAATATTCTAATTCGTCCAGAATTATTCCTTTGTATAGACAAATAGCACTTTAACCTCAAATGCTCACTCCATATGTGGTAAACAATAAAAATATAGCATCCTTCACTATGACACAAGCCGAAATAAATTATTCAATACCGAAAGCAAATGTTATATTTGTAGGTGTAATACTTTTCAGGAATATAATTTCAGTATGAGGGTAAACTGTTCCAGGGATAGTACCATATATTTTGTCGAGTTTTCACTGCCGCTTCCAGATTGCAAATATTTTTTAAGAATTATGCGGACACAATATGTGTTTCTTAGGATCCAGGTTTTCTCGTGCGACATGCTTCAAAATACACTATTATTCACAAACAGGGACTGCCCTCGTCGGCTACAGACAGCCCCTGACAAGCGTAGGATTAGACAAAACACGGTTGCAAAACCGTCCGCAGTCTTAGTGTTGGCTCTAGAGAAAAATGCACCATATTATAATACATACCAGAATGGCATATACACGATATACATACATATAGGTTAAAAATGTGGAGCTTTGGAATGAAGTCGTCGGCCGTGAAACATGCATTGTCCGCAAGGCTCCGGGCGCAAGCCTCTCTACCAACGAACCGTGCGTACCCTCTCGAGTCGTAAACTTTGGTCCTTGCGTTTGTTCGGGGGCTGTGTGACGGTCGTCGGCTGGCGGCCGGAGCTGCATACAGTATGCATTCAAAATTACACGTCTTGGAACGTGGCGTAATTTTGAGGTCTGTCGAGAGACCCTTTTCGAAAAGCGCATGGTGTGCCCTCTATTGCCAGAAGATAAGCAAGACCTTCTGTCTGTGCTTGCGCTCTGAAATGCATGTTTCACAGCAGCCACGGGAAGAGCTAGCGTCCCAGAAGACGGGCACGGCTGCGTCGGTCACACGTGCCTACGGACGCTGTAGTAGATGCTGAACACGACAGTGACGAAGACTAGAGCTGCTACCACGTAGAGGATGGCCCGGTTCTGCATCGCACGTCGCATCATTCCTGACAGGACAGTAGAACTCTTCCCAATGTCGTGGTCTGTTTCCTTCACCTGCAAAAAAAAAAAAAAAAAAGGTAAGTGCGGGGCGTTTTTTTTTTTTTCTTTCTGCGTCTTGATTTGTTTTTGTTTGAACAGTCTGTTGCCGTCCACATTTGATCGTACACGTGTATGGCCGCTCTCCACTTGTTTTGTTTGTGCTACCAACTCCTTCTACAGCGTGTAAGCTGACACTTTTAAGGCACTGAGACGGCCCGCAAAGCTCGGTTTCTGAACGTATCGCGTTGCAATTTACTACAGTGGTGAAAGCAGGTGGTGGAAGTTTACAGCGAAAAAGTCGAGGAATGAACTCGAAAACTAAAACTGAAAGCAAAACTTGAAGAAAAAAAAAACTTGAAATGAAATTACTTAAAAAACACTTAATACGAATGAAAAAATCAAGGAATGAGCGCCGGTCGATTCAACTTATGATGGCAGACGATCCCGCAAAAGAACCCGATCGGCCGGCTCTCCCCAGACATGGCGTGCGCAGTCTGTCGGCAGCACTTCTCACTGTGCGCTGTCGTCTGCAAAGTTGCGGCACAGATTGCCCAGAACAGGTTTTTTCTTCTTTTAAAGGTTGACGACCAGATACGAGATTCTGCAAGGCAAAATATCCTCCTCACCCTGGGGGAGGAGGAAACAGGCAACGATGGACAGGGTAGAAAGGGAGAGGAGGAAGGGGGGGGAGTGGAAAGCGCGAACTGGTCGTCGGTCTTTAAGCGAGGTAAATTAATTCCTCGAGTTTTTCCTGTAAACTTCCATCAGCTGCTTGCACCTCTGTAGTCAATTGCAGCGCGATACGCTGAGAAGCCAATTTTTGCGGGTTGTCTAAATCGCCTTAAAAGCGTAGGTTTACATGCTGTAGATCGCCGCGCTTGGTCACGGCTGCTTGATCGCTGCTGCTTCACTTCAATTAGCTGCTTCACCGGGAGATGATTGATGGCAGAGAAAGTGCGGCCCAGCAGCTAGCGACTCGGCACTTTAGCTCTTTATGTCGCTCTTGCTCGTATGCTGCCAGCTTCCATCACGTTGGTCAGTAGCTGCTTTGAGAACCCTCCACCGGCAAAAAGCGCCACTCGACAGGCCGCTTCCAGCAAAGCGGGAACAACAACCGAGTGGTAGTGGCTTGGCAAAAAGGTTGCCATACTCGCCTCGCCCAAAATATACACCAACTCAATTCTGTTACGTCACGCTGCAGTGGTGGCACGTCGGGCGCACTTCTGCTCTGGGGCTTTCGGGCGAAAGTCACCATGCAGGGTGGGCATTCCTCTGCTGTTTTGGAAAAAAACCAGACCAAAACCTGCCTGACTGGGGCTATACCAAAAGAGCCGGGAAAGCTTGAAAGACTAGCTCTCATGTGTTCTCTGCCTGCTCTCTTCGTCCAAGAACGTGGATGGGTGCCGTGAAAAGAGAAACCAGACACCGTCGGACCACGATTGCTTGTGCAGGAAGCAATTTTGGGTGAATTCACGGATACTTGTGGTCGTCGGGCGTATTTCTTTTGTTCCAACATGAATGCAAGAAAACTGTCAAGTTGTCTGGACCACACCAGCGGACAACGTTCAGTGCATCTTCACGTTCGAATGGCTGTCTGATCGTTCCAACTGTCGTCTGCTCTTTCAAACTCGTTCAAGCTGTCTGTCTGCTCGTTCAAATGACAGCGCCCAGTAGACCAAACGCTGCGATAAGAAGTGCAGGCCTCAAAAGATATTTAAGTTTGAAGGTCATTTGGGGTAAGTAAGCTCGGTGTAACCAGCAGATACATGAAGATGTTGACCATTGTTACCAGTGGCCATCACCGACTTGTTATGCCTGATTCACTTGGTCTAATTCTGCTTGCGATTTTCAGCATAGACGTCGAGCATAGCAGCTACCGTCCACGCCTTTGCAGCCCGAGCGACGTCGCGACTGAAAACAGCGATCAGAATTTAATCATGTGAATCTGGCTTTAGCGTCCATTCTGCGGCGTTCATGTGGAATGAATCGCCGCACGCCACATTATTTACGCAAAGTTTTGCGGTGTTACGAGCCGTGTTAGTTTCGCTCAGGCGACTAAAGTAGTTTGACATTACGTAAAATCAACAATTCCAATGAGAAAAAGAGCACGGGACTCGCACTGACGCCGACATCACCATCTATTGGTTTGTTGATGCGAAACGTGGCACTTCTTGCCCGCACCCCATCGAGCATGCGCGGTGCCGGTTGTGTGCCACTAGGGGCGCTCCAGTTTGTAAACACGAGCTGGTATATACAAAGGTTGGAACAAGTTGCAAAAGGTAAAAAACGAAAATAACTGAGCTACAGTTACACATAAAGTGATATTTAATTAGAAGTTACAAATGCAGTTTAACATTTTCAAATTGATCAAGTTGCAGTTTCTTCCAATAAGTAAGTCGTATTGCAATTGTACCCCTGTCGGAAGACGCACTAAAGCTCCTATTAAATAAATATCCTTTCTGCTAAAGGATATACTGCTAAAGGAGCTGCAGTCACAGGACCGGCAAAATACTATTTACCACCGATATTGATTGCTTTGGGGCTGGCCACACAAAGTCGAAAAAGAAACTAAAACTATTATTCTAATTTTTATAATCGCATAAAACATTGCCAGTTAATGTTTATTTTACAAACAATTTTTTTTTATCGGAAATAATTTAAATAAAAACATTTGCAAGAAGCTTTTGTGCCACAGCCAGACATTGGCAACCATGAGAGTATACTAAATTGACAGTACTAAATTATTGCCTGCTTACCAAAACCTAGAGTGAATTGAAAAAAAGTATCTTTCCATAGGGTAAAGTCTGAGCATTATTTACGCCCGAGTTTAATGCAGTGTACTAGCAGTACTTGAAAGAAGAGTGAGCGTGCAGGAAAGTTGGTGAATCAAAGCCTGGGGAGGAAGAAGAAGCAGATCATCTCCGACACAGTTAAGATTCTAAAGAGCTCAGTTCACACTCTTGCAACCAAGATGACGACCGAGAGAGACCAAGAGAGTGACAAAACCTCTCAAGGTGCTTGCCTCGTCACTGTCGGTTGCAATGGTGATCGCCATTTTGGAACCTTTCAAAGCTTCAAACCTTCGAAAGGGTCGTTAAAACCAGTCACACCAAGATCGCTATGGAGCATCATCGTACTGAAAGCGTTTCTCGGCCAATGTGAGCATCTTTGGCACTGTGCATGCAACAAACTTATCACCCATGCTTATTTCCACAGGTCTCTTACAGTTAAGTTGCTCTTCTTGCATGTTTCATGAGTAAAATTATTTTTCAACGCTTCCAAGCACCGACGCCGTGTGTGATGCCGTACATCTTCGTACCGCCACCCATGCAATGTCAGTGCTTGGAGGCATTGAAAAATAATTTTACTCTCTTGAAACACGCAAGAAGAGCAACATAATTGTAAGAGATCTGGGGAACTAAGCATGAGTGATAAGTTTATTGCATGCACGGTTCCAAAGATGCTCCTATTGGCCGAGGAGAGCTTTCAGTACGATGATGCTCCACAGCGATCTTGGTGCGACTGGTTTTAATGACCCTTTCGAAGCTCTGAAAGGGTCCACAATAGCGATCACCATGGCAACCGACAGCGATGAGCCAATCACCTTGAGAGGTTTTGTCGTCTCTATGTTGGTATTTGTTTGTGTCCGGCTAGCAGGTGGGAAGGCAATGATACTACTTTCCCAGATCCAGTGACTAGTTAGCGCCTACTGTTGAGAATACTTGCTTTGTACTAAAAGACGCTAGTAACCTCCTCTTCCAAAAAGTATGCTTTAGAGGAAGGAGCCTTTTTGGTGCCGTGTGGCACAAACTCCTCCTTTTAGGAGATTGTCCTTTCTACTAAAGGAACTTAAGCGGTCCGTCTGACAGGGGAATTACTTCTAGAATATTGTGTAATGTCTAGGTCAGTGGTTCTAAACCACTGATGTTTTGGGACCTTGTCTCTATCGACAGAAGCGATGGGGGACCCCATTTACCAGGGGGGGAAGGAGGTGGAAGAGGGGGAGGGCATTGGATGATTACTGTGACAAAATGGTAAATAAAGGAAATTAAGTGCATGCAAATCAACTTTGAAGCTCGAAAACAACGAATAATCAATTCTACTTACTCAGTGCACATGCATACCTGCCAAGTATGGAGAAACCAAATTTTTAAAAAGAAATATTGATAACAAATGTAAATGAAGACAACTTCATTACATTTATATTGCACTGCTCATGCTAGCGAGGAACAGCTGGGCCTCGCTATCATTGCAGCCGTTTGTTACGACAGCAAAGACTCCTCATTTAAGTGCAGGGAGGGAGGGGGGGAGGGAAAGGTAATTTGTGTTTTCCAGGAGATTTTTCTGTCAATCGTACAACCGTACAAATTGGTCAAAATTGGGGAGTCTCCTGGGTAATACGGGAGACTTGGCAGGTATGCACGTGGTTTGGTCTATTTAACTTTGTGGAACAACCAGCAACAGTAAAAAAAAAGTTTTATTGCTCGGCTTGATTAACAACTAAGAGCTTCGGGAACCCTAAAGGGACCACGGACCCCTATTTGGGAACCACTGGTCTAGGGTATGGACGTTGCGACTGCCAACCTGCTGCTCAATTTCTAATGATGGGAATGATAGCCACTCTGTCCTGATTGCATCATACTCGCAACATTCTATACATTTCAAAGCCACATTGTTGACACACAGCAATCATCACCAGACTGCAAAGTTATATAAACTAAAACCCTGTGCCACACACATGCAAGTACGTGATCACTCTATAAAAGGTTCACTCTATGAAGGGTTTTAGAGGTACGAAATTTCTAAATGTCCTCTTATTGGCTTAAGAAAGCATGCATTGAGAGATTGCTTTTTGTAGCGTTAGCTACACTGGCCGAAATTGAGCAATTTCGCGTGGCTCTCATAATGAGCCGTGCTCATTATGAAAGCCACGCGCAGCCACGCGCATGCCATGCGCGAGCCACGCGCGGCGGCGGTGGCTTCTTTGCCGTCGCTGCGCAATTTGCATAATGAGCACGGCTCATTATGAGAGCCACGCGAAGCCGCCGACGCGCGCTCCACCGCCGACGCGATTGCCTCACCCGCCTCGCCGGTCTGCGCATTCCAGGGGGTGACATCATAGCCGCGGCAGACGCACTGGCGCCGCCGCGTGCCCAGCTGTGCGCCTCCGTTGCGCAGTAGCCAAGTCTGACCCTGCACCGGAGCAGCTTGATAGCGACTCTCATTTTGTATGCATAAGCTCACGCTACGTATTTCCTGGCCTAGCCGAGCTAAGCCACCGCAATTTTTTTAACTTATAAACAAAAATGCTAAGATAAGAGAGGATGGTCACTCTAGTACTTTTCACTATAGCAACAGTTTTTATAAAGTCTAAAACCCTTTGGTCGCTAAAAACGAGAGCGTAAGCCTTGATAGGGCAGCCAGAAACAGAGAAGCACCCACTGAAAATAAAACATTTATTATAATTTGGGCTAACTAAAAGGTAGGAACAAAAACACAAAATAAGCTATAGGATTGAAGAAGAGTCTGTAGCTGTGGTAGTTTTCAATTAATACATCTAGAGATAAATATGTGGCTCTTTGTCTGTAGGACAACAAACCTACATACGAGAACACTTTGTTTGACTGCACACTTATACTTGTCATTTCAACAAAAAGTTTTGCACATCGTAGTTCCTATGCAGTGTAAAGTATAGTTCTTCAAATGCTGTTTGCGTTTGAGACAGGTATGTTTTTATATTAAAATAACAAGTATGTGATCTTAAAGGGCACTAAAGTGGATTTTGAGGGCCTCTTTTCATCGCACAAACTCTATGCGTCCTGACTCCTAAGCACTGCAGAAAACCCAAAATTACAACCACGTGTAGCTTTTTGTCTATACTGGAAGCGCAAAAAAAAAAAAACACTGACACATCCTTTTTCTGAGATATGTCAGAAAAGGGGTGCCGCTTTGGTCGCATTATTAAAAACAGGAAAAGTGTGATAACAATTTTCAGTTGTTTAAGATGCTTAGAATGCGTAGATTCAGTTCGCACCATAAGAGTAAATCCCAAAAACCCCTCTAACCACACTGAACACAACTTCCGTTGTGCGTGACAAAAAGTTGTGTCCGCTTTTAGAGAACCATGTCCCCTTCGGTGCACACTTATGATTTCAGTGAGGACATCAACCATACTGCTTGCTGAGAAACAACAGCACGACCTTCAAGTGACCTCGGTCAGTAGCTGGAAGCACGGGGGGGGGGCACCTCCTCGCCATTGTCTCTTTATTTCTTGTTTTCGGTAGGTTTGGGGCAAACCAGCGGTGGAGCACTTGACTGACAGTCAAGCGATTCTTCTAAGGACACGAGAGGATGCCCGCTCTCCACATGCATCAACAATAGTTCCAAAGCAGGCAGGCAGACTACACTTCCTTCCGTTAAAAGTCGTGAAAGACACGAATCGCGGAATCAAGACCCGTGTGGACAGCCCTTCAAATGTCCATGCAAGTACCTTAAATTTTCGCATAAAGAAGCAAGTTAGTAATGCTCCCCAAAAATCAAAAACATTTTTGCTATGGTTTTAGAAGTTAAAATGGGCATATACTGATGGCTGAGGCTAGATCACGTACGCCACAAGTTTCGCCCACACGGCTTTGCTGAGCACACTTGTAACGTTGTGGCAAATGAAGCTTCCGCTTGATTCGCCATAAAGTTACTTAGCTGAGATTTCTGTGCAGTCTCGACATTGTATTCTGTTATTGCATGAAAGGTTGCGGAAATGTCCCCACTTGTACATGCCTGACCACTAGCATTCCGCCTGTCTACAGTTTGTCACTGAATGGCGATGAAAGCAACAAGCCCCAATAGCCAAATCTTTTACTACAATCTTCTCGAAAAGAATGTGAACCATATCTTGCGGCATGACATGAGTGAACTTCATTCGAAATACCACTGGTCTTGGTGAGGTGCTAGCAAGTCTTGCACTGACAAATGAACCACTACTGCTACTAACCAGGCATGGGAAGGTCGGCACCTCTCTTTAAAAGGCAAGTGGCAAAGTTGTGCGTTAAAAATCCCTCTTTTCGACTCAGTACCGCACTGTTGTGTCGGCCTACTGCACTGTCATACCACGATATCTGATTGTCCGTGCGCATGTGCGCCTGCGTGTTATCGCTGTGCTCAGCTTAGATAAACCAGAGCACCCCTCTTGTTTCTCCACTTCATTCCTGCTCTTATAACCTGACGATTGACTATCTGTCGATAAAGCAGTAAGCCCCGCAACCCCCCGGCTGACGTCCGTCGTATTTCACACCACATTATAACAATGGCGACAAGGATGTGGGACTGCAATGCAGTTTGGACGTGTACCACGAACGTGGAAAACGACGATGAGACTTTCAGAAATTGATCGGCATCTGCGAAGGACCTCTAAATGGGTAATCCACTAGTGATAATGACGAGCGGACAAGGGGCTACGATGCAGAACAGTTCTGTCTTCGGTCACCTTCCGGAACTTTCTACGGAAAAGGGCAACTTCGAAATCTACGTAGAACGCTTCGAAGCATTTGCAGTCGCAAACAAGACTGACAAGGATACCAAGCAGCAGGTGTTCCTCACATTTATTGGAGACGCCGCGTACATCAAGCTTAGGAATTTGCTGTTTCCGCTGTTTCCGAAGATGCCAGCTGAAGCGAGCTATGACGATGTCGTGACAATCCTTCTAAAGCACTTTGCTCCCCGGCGTTTAGTGGTGGTGGAACGATACAAGTTCTATTGAAGGGATCAACGCGAAGGTGAAACCATCAGCGACTTCGTCATCGAAATCATAAAGTTGGCAGCTATGTGTGATTTCAGCGCATTTGTGGAAGAGGCGCTGCGAGACCGTCTTATCGTGGGACTAGAGAAGGATGCCATCCGCTGCAAGCTACTTTCGAAGGAAGATAGCAAAGACCTCAGCTTTGACAAGGCCTACTCCTCAGCCTTGGGAATGGAGGCTGCACAAGAACAAAGCGAGGAAGTGCAGTGCACAAATGAAGCGACAGCCAGTACCAGTGTCCAGGGAGATATCAGCTGGCAGCGAAAGTCCGCACTGAGGCAAGATAAAAAAAACTTTCCTGCTTCAAAGACCTATGTTGCGTCTACTAAATGTGGCAGCGCACATTACCCAAAGAAGTGTCCGCATTTCAAAAGCAAGCGCTTTAATTTTTAAATGTTTAAAAGTGGTTCAAATTGAGAAAATGAGCAAGACTAAAGACAAAACTGTAACAGCGGTAAAGCAAGTTGTCGAGGATATTGAAAAATTTGGGGTTCATACTATGCCAAAGGCAAATGCTTACTCTGTACACGATTGATGGCAAACAGGTCGAAATGCAAGTAGATGCAGGATCTGCCGTTTCGATAATGAACGAAAACGAATTTAAAAAGAAGTTTGGAAATAAGCACTGTGAGAAAACAGACCTGAGGTTAAAAGCCTACAACGGAAGCTTAATTATGGTGAAAGGACGCGTTGATGTTCGAAGTAACTCTTGAAAGAAAAGACCACACTTTGCCATTGATCATTGCGCAGAACGCGAAAGGCATAGTCACGCCAAACCTGCTGGGCCATGAATGGTCATCCAAAGTGCATCTGAACCGGCAGCAGATAGTGCCAATAAACTTGGTCAATACTGGAAGTGTCATTAAAACAAAAGTTCAGTGACGTGTTTGAAAAGCAAGTCGGCGTAATCAAAGACTTGGAGGAAAGTTTGCTTTTAAAAGCACGGCCAAGCCTATCCTTTGTAAAGCAAGGGCCGTGCCTTACGCTCCTTGCGTAAGCGTTGAAAAAGAGTTAAAGACGTTGGAAGAAAACAAGGTAATCTACCGAGTACAACCCAGTGACTGGGCAACGCCTTTAGTCGTTGTTCCAAAAAAAGCCAAAAGCGTGAGAGACTGTGGGTATTATCATGTCACGGTAAACCTGCATCCGAAGGAAGATCACTATCCGCTACCTCTCCCTGAAGATATTTTTGCGGCAGTAGCGGGTGGGGCAGTGTTTACTGTTCTTGACTTGTCGAAAGCCTACTTGCAACTAAAGCTCAAAGTGCATTCTCAAGAGGCTCTAACAGTGAATACACACCTCGAATTGTTTCGGTTAGAACAACTTCCCTATAAGGTGGCAAGCGCACCTGCTTTATTTCAGTCGGTTACGAACAAAATCCTTGGAGGAATTCCAAGTACCGCTTGTTACCTTGATGATGTTCTAATCTCTGGTAGAACACAAGAGGAGTGTGAAAAGAACACTGAGTGTGTTTTAGAACGGCTATGAAGCACGGCATTCAAGTTAATTCTGAAAAGTGCAAGTTTTTTCAAAGCAGGGCCAGATATCTCAGGCACGAGATAAGCAGCAAAGGGCTGCAGCCGAAGAAAGAAAAAACTGAAGCCACGTTGAAAGCACCAGAACCTATGCACAGATTACAAAGAAAAGAGAGTGCATGGGAGTCGTCGCAAGAGTGTAAAAGAAAGTTTTGAGTGTTGCAAGAAGCTTCTCTGCAGCGACACGGTACTTCAAGGGGTGCTGACACGTCAAAATAATGTTTTATTATTATCCGAATCGATTGAAAACGATGCCTGGACATTACTTAGGAATTTTGTATTTGTGAAGCAAAAAAACAATTTCCAAATGCCAAATCTGAAGTTCCCGTGCGATCTGCGCCAGTGCAGCGACGTCAAATATTGAGCTGTCCTGCGAGTAGAGTTTTTCTGACGCCTCTGAAGTGTCGTGTTCGCCGGCGTCCCAGGAACCACCGGCTGCGAGCGGATGACGCTCGACTTCCGAGTTTGAAGTTCTTTTAGGGCCCTTTCAGCAATCTCAAATTCTTTGAAACGGTGTGAGGTCGAACAGAACGCACAGTGGACTTTTATCAGCGACGTGAGGGGCCACGTTGCATCAGTTCTGTGTGAAAGGCTGCCCCGGCAGAGTCACAACCGAAACTACAATACAGACACCAAATCCAGTTGTTTTGACCGTTTGACGGTTTGCTTTTCGAAGTCTGAGAGGTTGTCGGGCACCTAAAATGACCACCTCATCCGATTCCCCTACTCACCGATCATCCTGTGCTACAACCGTCGAGCGCCGCCATGTTTTCCGAGTGAGGATAACATAGGATAACAAGCCAGGAGGCGACATCACACCGGACTCCGATTTTCGGTATTTCAAAAAGAAGGGCTGTAGTGCGTTCAAAATTGCGTTAAAAAAACATGTTTTACGAATGCGGTTATTAAATGCTATAGAAATGTAGCCTACAAAGCTTCTAAATTTCCTAATATTTGACATCACAAATCAAAAGAAGCGAGGAGGTGAGGAGCGGGAGAGAAAAATAACAAAAATAAAAAGGCGCGCACGCATATGGGAAAATGTTTTTTTTGTGTTGCGGTATTTTTTGCATGTCTATGACTACAACTTGCATCGTTTTAAACAACAAAAAAAAAAACCTTTGAGGAGTCAGTGATTCTTTCAGTTCTATGACGGAACAAAACCGCTAAAACTGACGTGCGATGCCTCTTCATATGGCATAGGCACCATTATTTCTCATGTTGTAAATGGAGAAGAGAAACAATTTGATAATCTCGCCTCTTACAGACTTCACCATTACTGCATCCCCCACCGAAAACTGGCGAGCAATGCCACGACGTCACGACTTCGACTGGTATTCGCACCCTATGGACTATGGTCGATGTCGTGACAAACAATGGTCCACAATTTTCTTGACACAAGTTTCAGAACTTCCTGCATAAAAATGCAGTCAAGCACACACTAACACCACCATACCATCCACAGTCAAATGGAGCCGCTGGACGTGCAGTTCAGACTGTCAAAAAGGCTCTCCTGAAGTCACTCTTGACTGATCAAAAGACTGACTGCATAAGAAGTATCCAGCACAAGGTCGACAATCTTCTTTTTCGTACAGAATGACGCCGCATTCATTTACGGGTAAAGACACCCAGTGAACTCTTCCTCAGAAGGTAACTTCGAACCCGCTTATCACTTTTGAAGCCGAACATGACGCAAGCAATGCAAACCAAAAATGAAGATGATTGAGAACAGCTCGAAGGAACGTGGTGGCATTGCTCGCCAGTTTTCAGTGGCGTATGCAGTAACGGTGGAGTCTGCAAAGGCTTGACCAAATTGGCGTCGCGGAGGCTTGTCGCATGACGCTGGGCGGCGGGGTTGCCGACCAAAACCGGTTTTCGCCTTCAGTGGCGCGACCTAACAGCGCCGCAGAGCCAACCGGTCCTTGCGTCGGTTCAGAGCTCGCCGTCCTCGCCGCAGAAGAAAGGAGCCAATGAGAGGTGGCATAGATAGTGACGTTGCGATGCCATGGCAACGCACAAACTGGTTCTGCCGCGCGTCTTTCATGTTCCGAAGGCACGTAGCGTCGCTTTGTTTCGTCTGCCATCCCTATTTCCCCCAATGCCTTTCCCAACGGAGCGGCTCCACGAAACTGTGCAACTGTTTACCTTTTTATATGACGAGACGCAGCCAGACTACCTAGATAAGGACGCTAAGAATAACCGCTGGCAAATTATAGGATAGGAATTCAGAATTACAAGTGAGTTTCTCCGTGGCACTTGTTGCATGTCGTCTGTGTTAGTGACCGATGTCGTGTCGATTTGGTGACACTCGAAAGTAGCCTTCACTCCATGGAGCGCCGCTGGACAGCACAGCACTGACCTGTCCTTCGGTGTTTCGGTAGAACCAACACGGCCCGACCCAAAACCTGAACCTTCAGAGCATGGCAACGTCGCAAGATCAACGAGCAGGCTAGGATAATCACATTCACGCTGACCGCCAGGTCATCATGGACACCTACCATGTAGGCAGCGAGTGCGGTTTCGATGCTGATATATGCGAAAGATGAGAGCCGAAACGGAAGAATCTAACGAAGAGCAGACGATGAAAGAGCAACAAATGCGGCAGGAGGCGCGCGTGCGATCGCGGGAGTTAGTGCTGTCACGTGATGCCCGCAAAACGGAGGCCAATGTGAACTCCTTGCGTTGGGACGCCAGACGGCGGCATTGCCCAGCAGTGCCGACTGGCGGCGCTCGTGTACGCTTAGACACATGCAAAGGAAAGAAAACTTTTTTTTTAAACAGCCGGGTTGGGAAAAGGAAGTCATAAAACGAATTTACAACAAAAAATGGAAATTTTTAGAGCTATATTTACGGCGCTATGCGAATTTGCAGTTGGCACCTGCGGGCGCTCGCAAAAGTGGCCCATATTTGTCACGTCACTGGCCCATATTTGTCACATGGTACTTGCAATCTTCGGAAGCTTCCTATGATCCCAAAAGTTACTTATTCATCTTCGTTTTAAGTGCAACAAAAAACAAAGAGTAACAAGTAACTTTTAGAGCCCGAAGGAAGCTCCTGAAAAAGCGCAAGCAGATGTGATAGACCTGTGTGCCGGTCAGATGACAGCGGCGGCGCCCCGGAGACACGAACTTGTGCGGCGACGGCAGCGGCGTGGAGAAACGCGTTGAAGCAGCGGCGCACAACGCTCAGCGTGACTTTGCGGCGGCGCATAGGTCTACCACGTGACCAGCGGCGGCTCCCGCGGGCACCAACTACAAATTCGTTTTGCGCCGTAAATATAGCTCTAAAAATTTTCTTTCTTCGTTGTAAATTCATTTTTTAACATTCTTTTTCCATCTAGGCTGTTTAAAAAAATGTCTTTTTCCTTTGCATGTGTCCTTTGAGAGGCCAGATTATCAAATGGTTTCGTGGAAAAGTGATTAAGGTGTTGTCGAGCGTCACATTTTCTCGTACACATACAACAACGCATCAGATTTGTCCATGCAGATCACGTGCAAACCACTAATTGGATACAAGAGTCGGTACCGGAACGTGTCACGCCGTACTGGCCAGCTCTGCCTGAAAGCGCTCCTACGGAGGACACGCGTGCGGAACCAGCCTGTGATGCAGTTAGTGCACAGACAAACCGGGCTAGTCCCGTGCATCCAAAAGTCTCTCCTCGACGCAGCAGTCGTGTCAGACGGCCACACGATAGACTGACCTATCACTGACTATAAAAGTGATTGTATAATGATTGTGTTCTTGTTTATAGCATCTCTGTGTGCTTTGCAACTGCTTATAATTGTGTAACTGGGTTGTACACTAAAAGGGAAGGGAAGTTTTGTCGATGCTTACTGCACTGTCCTACCACGATATTCGATTGTTTGTGCACATGCGTGCCTGTGTGTTATCACTGTGCTTTGCTTAGATAACACAGAGCACGGCCTTCTCTTTGTTCACTTCGTTCCTGCTCTAGTAACCTGTTGATTGACTATGTGACAATAAAGCAGCAAGCCCCGCGGCCCGGCTGACGTCGGTCGTATTTCGCACTACGTTATAACACACACCATCCTATTTATTCATAGCTTGAGTCTGGTCCGTGTTGAACCACTCTTTGTCCCATAGGCAGTACCTCAATGTGCTCATAGGATTCATTGAAACATTTAAATTTGCAGACATAGGACATAGACACTTGCAAGCATAGACTAAGATCAAGAAATGCATTTATGCACACTCTACAAATGCAAATGTGAGACTTGTGTGGTCAAGAAACCAAGTGTGCTCAGCCCCTTTATTTTATGTCGATATACATGCACAGGAAAAAAATACAGTGTATAAATCTGTGGTTTGCTCACCACTGAGGTTAAAAGAAACAGATTTGTTTATTTGCAAATTGCATGGTAAATAAACTTCTGTGGTAAACAGAGTTGTTCTTCACGTTTATGCAGCAGACTATGGTTTGACTATGCAATGTCAAAATAATAAGGAGTGATGTTTATCAGGAAAATTATTAAATCTGGACACCTAGGGGTTTATTAGCCTATTCCCAGTCAAATTGTATCCAAATCAAACATTTTATCCTTTTGGAAGTGACAATAAAAATAAATCGATCTATGTCACTTGGACTCAGTAAAAACCAAGGCATAGTTGATACACAGGAAAAGCAAAATGATGCCACTGATGAAATGGCCTTCAATCTTAGCAGGCTTGCTGCCACATGTGTTCTATGTTCCCAAATGAACTAGCATGGTTGTTCACCATCTGTTCCTTGTGTGTTTGTATCATTACAAGCTGAAGTTAATTTTCTCAGCTTGCTCATCCCCATCCATGAAACATCAAAATCTGATTGATCTGTCAATGCCTGTGTCGAAGCAACTTGGACCCATTAAGAGGAGGGCAGCACATACCTTCTCCCTTGCCCTGCTGATGGTTTCCCTTTGTGCACTCAGATCACTTAGTATAGCTGCTCCGATTTTCTCTGAAAGACATAAACGTCGGTATGAGTTTTGGGATGACTTGCATGAGCTTCCTGCTCGGCGATTCAAATACCACAACAGCAAAAGCAATGGAAAAAGACAATGTCGAGCCTGCCTAAAACATGCCCTCAGTTTCAAGGGTCCAGCACAAGAACAAAGGGTCATGAAAAATTGACCGCATCTCCACGTGGTGAATGATGCTGATTGGGGCGAAGCTCTGGTGGTGCTTGTCCACGTAGACGCTGAGCCGCAGCATGCCGAACCTTTCATTCGTTTTCATCCATGTCAGAAAGAGAATGTGTGGTATGGAACGTTGTTATATACGCATTTTGAGCATTTGACCGCAGCACCCTCTCGTCTATAAACATTGAGCCAATGCATGCAAAGTTTAACGCGATTATATACGCATTTGACCGCAGCGCCCTCTCCTGTATAGACGTTGAGCGGCTACATGCAACGTTTCATCCATGACATCCCCAGCTCTTGAGTTACTACCAGATCTCAGAGCCCCCTACTCGTCCCGCAGTCGTGGCCGAGTGGTTAAGGTGATGGACTAGAAATCCATTGGGGTCTCCCCGCACAGGTTTAAATCCTGTCAACTGTGCAAACATTTTACTTTTTCTTTTTATCTTTTTTTCATCTTTTTTTTTTTTGCTTTTACATGAGCACGTGAGCACGTGAGCTCACAAGCAGGAGCACGAGCACCAGACGCCGAACGGACATGGCTAACCCCTAAGGAGCTTCGCCCCTAAAAGCATGTAGAATTCCAGTGGCTGAGACTCAAGAATTGTGACCAGATCAAAAATGTAAAAGGGACTGTGCTTTATGCATGTGTTAGTTTTGAAATGGGGACGCCTGCTAACGATTGTGTTAGGGACGCATACCGTTCCGCAAAATAAAAATGATATGCCACTGAGGCAGTGTGTCTCCTTTCCAAGTAAGGCAAGCATACTTTATTCATCCTGAGACTACAGCCAATGCAATAAATGAAAGAGACATGGTATCATGGTCTCGAAATGTTCTACAGGACGAATGCTCGAGTTGCATATGCTGGGCCTGTTCTCATCAAAGCCGACAATACAGAAAAAAAGAGGTGGTTATTTTTGTTTTAGTGCAATTACATACATCCAGGTCAAGCAATAATTGTGTAAGAGAAAGATTGGCATAACCTTATACCAGTGGCGTCGCAAGGGGGTGCGGGGGGGCGGAGCGCCCGGGTGCAGCGCTCCGGGGGTGTCACGACCGGCTGGTGGGGGAGGGGGATCGCGGCGGGGCGACGAGCGGAGGGGGAATGGAGGCGGACGACGAGCCGGGGGGGGGTGTCGCCGCGGGCCACCGCCCCGGGTGCCGCTGACCCTAGTGACGCCACTGCCTTATACAATTCAAAAAGTTCTCCTGATGTATGCAAGCATGGAACGTTTGCTACAACACAAAATGCCTTCTTCTGCGTTAAACTGTGTCAGATTTTGCTTTGCTGTTAGACCCCAAACTAAGTGGCAGTACAGATAGTGCGAGTTCACCAGAGAATAATATATAGAAGCAATTTTACTCAGCAATGGAAATTCATAATGACCTTTTACATATAATTCCCATAGCTCTACAGACCTTCCGGCGAATATGTACTACATGTAGGTAGATTCCAAGAAAGTGTATCAGTAAAAATTACACCAAGTATCTTTACAGATCTTGCAATTTCCACTGAGAACGATCCAAGTGTGATATTCAAAGGCAAGATGATTTGACGATTTCGTGGTCTAAAGAGCACACACTTTGTTTTATCCGTATTTATTTTTAAACCATTTATTGAGACCATAAATGAAGGTGTGCAAGAGCAGCGTTGGCCTTACTCTCAATCTCAGAAGATGTATGAACTTTAATAAAAAGAATAGTATCGTCCACATACAAAACAAACTTGGCTTCTGGTGAACGTTGTTCAATATCATTCATAAATATAAACAGCAGTGGTCCAAGCACTCGTCCCTCTGAAGCTCCAGTCCTGACTTTACTTGTGGATGAATTATAATCATTAACGCTAACAAACAATGTATGATAGAGCAAATATGATTAGAAAAGTTAATGTGCTGTGATGCGAACTCCATAGCACTCAAACTTTTTTAACAGTATACACGAACTCAACTCTCCTACGTCACGCCGCGGTGGTGGCGCGTCGGGCGCACTTCCGGTCTGGGGTGGTGGGCAGAAGTCGCCGTGCGAGACATGCATTCCTGTGTTCCTTTGGAAGAAACCAGACAAAACACCTGCCTTCTCGTCAAAATGCTGCGACGGGGGCTGTACCAAGAGAGTCTGGAAAGGTTTGAAGATCAGTTTTCATGTGTTTCTGCCCCTCCGTTCGTCCGAGAACGTGGATAGTAGCCGTGAAAAGGGCAAACCAGACGCTGTCGAACTACGATTGCTTGTGCGGGCAACACTTTGTGGTCGCCAGATGTATTTGCTTTGTTCCAACATGAACGAGAGAAAACCGCCAAGTTGTCCGGACCACCCACGCGTTCAGTGCGTCTTCAAATTCACACGGCCGCCTGATCGTTCGAACTTTCGTCTGCGCTTTCAAACTTGTCTGCTTTTTGTCGTCTGCTCGTTCAAACAAAAGCGGCCCGTAGACCAAACTTTGACCGGGCGATTGCAATAAGAAGTAATTGCAGGCCTCAAAGGACTTAAGTAGGCTCGGTGTAAACAGTAGATACAAGATGTTGACCATTGGTACCAGTGGCCATCACCGACTTGTTACGCTTGGTCTGTTCCCGCTTCCGATTTTCAGTATCGACGTCGATCATCGCCGCTACCTTCTACACTTTTGCAGCACGAGCGACGTCGCGACCGAAAATAGCTAGAACAATCTCATCATGGTTTTGGCGTCCATTCTGCGGCGTTCATGCGAATGAATCGCCGCACGTCAAATTATTTACGCAAAGTTTAGCGGCGTAACGAGCCTTGATAATTTCGCTCAGGCGATTAAAGTGGTAAGACATTGCTATGAGGACGTAGAATCGACAATTCCAACGCGAAAAAGAGTATGCAGACTCACACAGACGCCGACAACGTGACATTCCAATGGTTTGTTGACGCGGGACGCGGTGCTTCTTGCCCGTACTCCATTGCGCATGCGTTCGAACTGTCGTCTGCTCTTTCAAACTTGTCTGCTTTTTTGTCGTCAGCTCGTTCAAACGACAGCGGCCCGTAAACCAAACGTTGACCCGGTAATTGCGATAAGAACTAAGTGCAGGCCTCAAAACACTTTTGAAGGTTGGTTGGGGTAAGTAGGCTAAGTGTAAACAGTAGATACAAGAAGATGTTGATCATTGTTACCAGTGGCCATCACCGACTTGTAATGCCCGATTCTACTTGCGGTTTTCAGTATCGACGTCCACTATCTCAGCTACGGTCCACGCTTTTGCAGCCCGAGCGACGTCGCGACTGAAAATAGCGAGCAGAATCTCATCGTGGGAGTCAGGCTTTAGCGCCCATTCTGCGGCGTCCACGTGAAATGAATCGCCGCACGTCACATTATTCACGCAAAGTTTTGCCTCGTTAATTTTGCTGAAGCCGCTCAAGTAGTCAGACATTGTTAGGAGGACGTAGAATCAACAATTCCAACGCGAAAAAGAGCACGGGGACACCCACCGACGCCGACAACAACGCAATTCAATGGTTTGTTTATGGGCGACGGCGGGCTTCTTGCCCACCATCCACCGCGCATGCGCGGCGCCGGTGGCGTCCGCTAGGGGCGCTCCGGTTTGTTTGTAAACATGAGTTGGTGTATAATCGACAAGGTCAAAAGTCTTTGAAAAATCGCCATACACACTCAGCATAAGCTCTTTATCCTCGAAAGATTTTAAGATTTCTTTTTGTACTAGGAGTGCTTTCTCCATCGACCTCTCTTTTCTAAAGCCATGCTAAAAGTTGGGATAGTATTGAGTGTTTTTTCGGGTAAGAATAAAGTCTTAGTTGTATTATTTTTTGAAGCCCTTTCGAGAAAGTTGACAATAAGAAAATTTGTCTATAATTTTTAAACAGATTTGCGTCGCCACCCTTAAATGTCATTACAACTCACAGTAGCTGGAAGTCCAAAAAACAATTAGAAACAGTTCAAACAGAAAGGATGCCGTATTGACGAGTATCTTTCGGTAAGACTACTGACAATGCAGTTCCCGCTTTATTGAATCCACATTTGAGAAATATACTGGTGTCAAGCTGCACCAGTATATTTCAACTGCAAAGGACTCGGTTCCAGACGGCATTCCGATACAGAGATAAAGAACCTTTTGTTTCCTTTTGACATAAGGAAATGGCACGAAGATATATCCTACAAGCTTAATCTTTCCTCAGTTATCAGAAAAGTCCAACCATAGTTCTAAGCTGCATCATACCGTTGACTTAAGCACACTAAAGTGTAACCGAAATGACTCTCTCAGCATACGCAACAAACTAGGTGCATTTACATAGGTGACCTCCTGTGGTAGGTGTTGTTCAACACTTGAAGACTCACCTGTCTCTAAAACAAGACCGTGACCTCCTTTGAGCAGTTTCGTCGACCTCTCCATTCTTTCCGTGTTATCCAACAGCCGCTGCTTCTGCACAAAGAGAAAAATAAGATATTAAAAAGAAAAAAAGCTTGCTTGTAGCTGCACTTATTTACAGCGTGAAGCAAAGGGATCGATGGCTGTTTGAAGGGACCGCATAAATTGGTGTCTGAACGTATCAAGCCAAGGCTTTGTACAAAGGCGGCCGAAAAGTGTGCATTAAAGGGGGGTGCAACGATTTTCGGACTTCGGTCAAAGATTTGTGGAAGTTGCCCTCTGACACTTCTGAAGTAAAGAACAGAAAACCGATTTCGCCTGCGTGTCCTAGTTGTTGCGTAAAAAAAAGATAAATATTGGCATTTCTGGCACCCCTCAACTCACTCCCAGTCTTCAGGGTCACACCTGGTCGCACTCCCAGTGACGTCATTCGGAGTGCCGTGTAGCTTCCCGTGTGCTATCTCCGAGGACGCTTCCTCTCCCTCTCTCCGCTGAAATTAGCGGGCGTTATGCTGCAGCTTAGAGCCGAGCGAGGTCACGTAACTTTCTCGCCGTAGTTCCTTCGGCTGCCACTTCTGGGGCTGCAGGTGGGGGAAAAAGCCCGACTTTTGCTTTGCGATTATGCAGCGGAATCGTGACATTTTTAATGAAGGAGGTGTTTTCTCTATCCTTCGGGACACGATAAACAAGGTAAAAATGACAAGATGCAATTATTTTAATCATAAAATTGTTGCACAGCCCCTTTAAGGGTATCAAAATTTCACTGAACAAACTTACCCGAGTAAAAAGTTAGAAATCAAAAACTTGAAATCCCTACCTATCGCATCCGTCTGCTAAAGACTGGCATCTGATTGGCGCGACGGCCGACAGATGTCAGCAGTGCTCTCAGCGTCGACAGGTGAGGGTCGGCGGCAAAGGCGCAAAATACTGCATTTTTGGGTGTCGGCATCGGTGATGACACCACTGATGTCAATGGTAGGTTTCGGAGGTTTCCGACCTCATCGCAGTGCCTCATCCAGAGGAGGATCATTAGGGAGCTCAGACGTCGCCGCCGAAACTCCTTCCTAAATCATCGGCGGACCTTTTGCATCCTCTTGCACTCATCATACCAGAGAGCAACCTTCACTCGCTTGTGGGAGCTAAGCATACCATAAAGATGAGTTACAACCCAAAACAGCACGAGTGAAAGTGGCAGACAAAAGAGACGCGGTAACAACCAGAGCGAGTACAAAGCAGACGACAACATGTAGCCGAAAATAATTGTCGAAAAAAACAAGACAACACCTTTGTTTTGTTTTTCTCGATCTGCCTTAATTTTCACGTTTCACTGGTAGAATAAAATAGTCCTGCAGAGACAATTTGTGCAGAAACGTCGTCTGCTATTGCCGGGGGAAGTGCCCTTTGTGGCTGCCTGTAGTTGCCATCTCAAACCGTGAAGAGCTTTTGCAATTTAATGGCGGACGCCTCCTGCATATTTTGGTCCCAAGTGCGCATGCCTTGCGTTTTCGCGTGGCGAGAAGGAAAGCAGGCGAAAAGGCTGAGACGTTTGCAAGCGGTCAACACTTGTGTGACCTCTTCGCAGCTTGTCTTGCAAGCACAGCCTATAAACTGTGACCCCAATGGAGCAGTTTGGAAATCTCGATCTGTAATACAGGCTCTATATAGCGGCCTGTAGAGAACCTACATTAGACAGTTTCCAACTGCTCGATCAGAGTCATGTTGTTTGTGGGCCACATTTGCAATACAAGATGTGAGGAGGTGGATAAAAAAGCATTGATCGTCTGCACACGTTTCCACCTGCCTTCCTCCTCACCCTGCAAAAACACAGCACATGTGCATTTCCATCCAAAATCCGCAGGAGGCGTCTGCCATTAAACTGCAAATGCTCCCCATGGTCTGAGATGGACCCTTTCTTCAATACAGACTCTCTAGCCACTGCGATCTCATGTGCCACCATCCGTCGGCTGTTGCACCAATAAGATTCTTGGCGTGCAAAGCTCTCCTCCGGCCATCCCATTCGTTAGGAGAGACCGAGAAAGAGAAAAAAAGTGGCTCAAGGCTGTTTCTGCAGAGTGGTGGCACCGGTACAAAGTCGGAATTACCATCATTGAGCTTGCTTGGCTAGCCGCCCGGATAAAAAATGCGCCCGTTTGTCGGAATTATAGTTCTCACTACAACAGACATTACTTTCAAGGTATCCCAATGTCTTCTCTTTGAAAACCAGGAAGGATATGGAATAAATGCACGCCCGATTGTTTCTGGACGAACTGCACGTCCAATCACTTTGGACAAAAAATAGTTTCGAGTCGATAATGCGCCTCAATAAGGTTTCTGACCCAAAAATACCATTTTCTTTGCTAGTCCGAGCAGGCAAAATGTCATGATCATTATTCCCTTGCGGGTCGCTTTACTAAATACGAGGTAAGAGGGGTTAGAGTTCTTTGGTCTCGTCATTCATTCACTTGGGACTTCAAATTACATCGTTTCTTTCGTGATACCTTTTTATGTTTAATTTTACCCATTGTTTATGTTCCATCCTTTTGTGTGTTTCTTTGGAGTGTTTCTGGGGCGCCATCTCACCATGACTTTGCTATCGGCAGGGCTTTCATTGCTTCGGCCTTATCGCCTGCAGTGGAATTTTGTGCCACATTCTCTCTTGCTCTTTACTGTTGATCAGGGCCGACTCGCTATATTTAGTTTCACCTTTAGTCAAGATGCAGGCGACGCTACGAGTTGATGGGACCAATCAGGTAGCATCAAAAGCACACCGTCATGGTATTCCTCAGGTTTCCGTACGTGTTCTATCATCGCTGAACCAATCATAGACAGAAACGGCCCAGTGACTTGCGCTTTTCACGCCGCTTGATTGGTGCCATTAGCTCACGGCATTGGCTACATCTGGACTTAAGCTGAAACGAAGTCTAGAAACCGCATCTTAGCAAAGGCTGGGTGAAAGAAAGCACTGCCAGAGCCACAGACCAGCTGAAAGGAATTTGAGTGCGTATACAGTTGCCAGTAATTCGGACTTGTTTGAGATTTTGGACCTAAAGGGCGAACCGTGACCTACCCGATAGGAATAGTGCGTATTCACGACTAATGTATTGGACAGCTTGAAGTCCAAAAGTTAAATTTTTTGGACAAAATCGTTGCAAGCGATCAGCTGGAAGCACCAACGAGAAGCCGCCATTTTAGATTTTATGTTGGCCGCACATGGATTGGCTTGGTTTGGCAGGGCTACTTGAGTACTGCTAAGTCCTACCGCTAGGTGACGCTATGCTACGACTTTTTTTTTTCCCTAGCTGTGCGTCACTATCATTATCATTGTTACCATTTTTCTTTGTTCATTCGCCATTCTGCAGTTGTGGAGTTGCTCCTCTCCTCTTGCCTCGGTGAATCTTGTTTTCAAACTATGCTGGCTTGGACGTCATGGCCTCATCTGTTCTTCCGCCACTGCGAAGAGTTGCTAAAAAGCGCACAAAGTACTCGACCATACCGCTAGAAAAGGAGGCAGTGATTCTCAATCTAATAGGAAAAGGCTGAATGTAAGCGGAGGCGTAATCTGAAGCAAGGCACTATATTGACGGATTTTTTAAGCCCGCTTAGACGTAATAAAGGCAAGTTTTTTTAATTTGCTGATTTTTCGGACTGCTCTATTATTCGGACGTTTTTCAGTCCCTGCGAAGTCCGAAAAATCGGTCGGCGACTGTACGTATATATATATATAAACGCGCTTGCGAGCCTCAGCCTTTGCAGTGTTAATGAAATTACAAGCTCTACACTGTGTGCACACATTTAATGTTTGAGATAATAATAATATTAATAATACTTTTTATTGGCTCAGGAGAGCTGCGGAACTGCAGAAGTAAAACAACCTGTACAATGAAGACCCGCAGTGCCGCATCTAGGTGATGGTGATTATGTGACAATATAATATACAAGATGAGGACGACGTGTTCTTCCAATCGTCGCGCTGCCCGAGTCTTGGAAGTTTGGGGACGGTTGGGGCGAGTCAGCCGGCGAGACGAGGTGACCTTGCGAGCTGTTCAATTAAAGTTTCAGATGGTAACGCCCTGGCAGTCTGGTCAATCTGGTGGTGCGGTCGCTCACTTAGGTGGAGGCAGAGGGCTGCAGAACGTGGCCTAGTCGAAGTATACGGCTGTCACCCCCAAGGCATTCATGTCCAGAGTTTGAAGCATAGTGCCGCGGTCACCCGGTATTCGGAGAGGATGTCGTCTGCTTCTTGCGCAGGGGTTGCGGTGACGTCAGAACGACGCTGAGTTCTGACTGGCTTTGACTGGAGGGATAGTGGGTAGATCGCAATGCCAGATGCATTGAGGTCTACCCACTGTTATTTTCAATCAGCCAATAAGAGCTCGGCGTTCTGACACCATCGCAACCCCTCTGCAAGAAGCAGACGAACTTTCGCTCCGCATAGCTTCCTGTCATCGTCGTCATTCATGATGCTCGTACTAGCATCATAAACGGCTCCGTATCTTACGGAGCTCCGAGAAGCTGTGCTATATATGTTCCTTCTGCTGGGAAAACGAGCGTTCGGAAGGGCCGGAGAAGTGCTTTGAGCGCCAAGAGTCTCGGAGGTCATGCTTTCGTTAGCAGATGGGCGCCGTAGGTAAAGATTGGAAGTTTTTGATTTCTAACTTTTTACTCGGACAAGTTTGTTCAGTGAACTTTCTTTTGACGCACGTTCTTCGACCACTTTTGTAGAAAATCTTAGCTCAACACGTTCCCAAACCTATTTATGCGGTCTATTCAAACACCCATCAATTTTTAACAATACCTGGTCGTCGTTGACGTAACCGTCGTCGTTGGCGAACAGCTCCTCCCGTGATCGGACTTCGTCGCTGTACTCAATCTTCGCCCTTTGCTGTTGGTACAAATTATCATTTAATTCCCACAATACCGCTTCCTTTATTTTAAATTAAAGACGTAAATCGTCGAAGAACTTACGAATTCCTTTCGCAACTGAATAAGCTCAGATTGGTAACTCTTGACTCGGTTCTGGTATTTTGGTCGCGTTGGTGCAGGAAGGCTACGAACTTCAAGCTCCATTTGCTCCAGCTGAAAGGGATCCAAGTGTTAGCAGGGACACACGGCAAGATAATTTACCACTCGATCTTACGAGTTCGTTGGCTTCCTCCAGATGTCTTTCGACCTCGGCGACCATCGCAGACTTGTCAGCTGGAACATCGATTTGGGGTTACCACCACACGTTAATGCTATTGACATCGTGATAAAACTGAGGACAAAGCCTCTAAGCGACGCTTACCTGCATGTAAATTTGGTATCCGTCCGGATTTAGAGGTTATTTCGGCGGTCAAAGCCGCATATTGTTGCTCAAAAGCCTCCATCAACGTCGCCATCTTTAAACAGTAGTGTCTTCCCATCATTCATCGCGATTGCCGTCATTTCCGTTGGAAGCTGCAAGATTCATCGTCTATTTCCGTTTCCACGTAAACTTCCTTTTCAGCCATTTGCACTGCGGCGAAAGGGTATGTGCGGTTTTTGATCCTCTCGAAATCCATATAATCTGCTATGAAGAACAGGATATCTCGTCGCTTTTTATGTGTAGAACAAATACTCATTAATCCTTGATTTGTTCGCTGCAGGTATTCAAAATGGTACAGCGTCTCACACTCCGACGGCGGTTGTCGTACAACACCAACTCCAACCGGAGAAAAATGTGAGTGGGCCTTTCTCCACTTCGGTCGTAGCAATAAAACATAGTCGTATAGATAGAACAACCTTTTGGTTAACTCTCTTTAAATCGTTGCTGATGCAAAAGTGTATTTGGAATGTCCGTCGTTTGCTCGTTGCCGAAGAGTCCGGTGAGCTCGTTTTGACATGATGCACGCTCTCGCAGCTCGAAGACTCCGGGTGGCAAGTTGGTTTACCTGTACCCCAAGAAACCCGGCAGCGTACCAAAGTGCGGCGACTGCAAACTGAAGCTGCGAGGCGTGAGTACTTTGCCACACCATTGACAAGCTACCAAAGAGTGTCGTCGTCCATTCTAATACCTGGCGATGCCCTTAGTGTCGCCAGGCTTCGCTATGGACAAGAAAAACTTCCTCGCCTACCCATTACTGCCTTTGAAGTCTCATTTCACTGGTGGGAAGATGAGCGAGGAACAATTGACATGGTCCACACTTTTCTAACGTGTTCCGTTCGAGCCTTTGCACTGGCTTTGCCCGTTCGTGGTGTGGATGCCCTTTGCCTTTCGCTTCGTCATGCTGTAAAAGAACCCTACAATCACCAGCAAATCAGACAGTGTGGCACTTGCGTAGCTTCGCTTCGGGAAATCGGAGCAACCTAGCTACTTAAAAGAACTTTCAATTGTGGCGTCTGGAGGTGCGCGCCAAATTCTGTTTGGGTTCCAGTGATTTATGAGTAAAGTTATACGCACGACGCGCGGAGCTCACGCCATCTAGCACTACTACACGTGGACGCGCCAACTATGGCAGTCGATCCCGAGCTATGTGCGTTCGATGCCAGCACCATGTCGGTGGAAAGTTTAACAGCTTTGCACTTGTAGGAAAAATATATCGTAGGATACGGGCCCTGCACACTTACGGTGCTCTTCACACGAAACAAACAACAAACCGGCGTTGTCAGATCAAATCCCCGTCCTTCGGTGCTCTGGGGCCCGGAGATTTTACAGACAGCGGGGTGATGTACAGGGTGAAACAAGGAGACGGCAGGCTCTTTAAATCGACCGGAAAATTCGGTTTCTTAACCTATCGCGCTACGACTTTGTGCAGCGTTGCCCACAGATGGTGCATTTTTTTTGTAAAATTTGCAAAGAGCGAACTTACCTGAGGAAAAAGTAAAGAAAGAAAAAGGCTTAGCTCCTATGGAAACGCAGCGACGACACCGGTCTGCAAACAACACGGAGCCGTTTCGCACAGGAGACGAGATGGCGCAAGCGGTCGCGACGCCAACTGCCGCCAACGAACGAGCAGACGACGCCGAGAGCCAGCGTGTTTAGCAGACAAGGAACTGCAGTTCCTTGTTATCGCGCCTGTTTGTTTCTGCGACTGTCGCCGCCTGCGGAACGCGAGCCGCTTTTGAGTCGAAAGGATCGTCTGCTAAAGTGCCGGCTCTCGGCGCCGTATGCTCGTTCGTTGGCGGCGTTCGTTGCGCCATCTCTTGTCTCCCGTACGAAACGGTGCCGTGTTGTTTGAAGACCGGTGGCGTCGCTGCGTTTCCATAGGAGCTAAGCCTTTTCTTTCTTTACTTTTTCCTCAGATAAGTTCGTTCTTTGCAAATTTTACAAAAAAAATGCACCATCTGTGGGCAACGCTGCACAAAGTCGTAGCGCGATAGGTTAAGAAACCGAATTTTCCGGTCGATTTAAAGAGCCTGCCGTCTCTTTGTTTCACCCTGTAGTTCCGTCGAGCGCGCCACAGCGTGCTTGTTGGTTGCAGAGTTGGCAAAGGAACGGGCGCGTGGTTTCCAAGAGCATTTTCTGTGCGTCATCACTCGTGCAGATATGCTCTCGCGCCCGTGCCTTAGTTGCCATTTTAGAAGTCTTGTTTAGTTCAGCTCCTCAGGCTGACTAGCAACTCCGATGGGGTGATTTGGCTCAGAGTCACGGGGTCTCTGTATGTAAATTTAGACAAGCATGTTGACATACTTGTCAAGGAAATGAAAAAGCATAGCAGAAAAAAGACCCAAATGGGAGCGCTAGAAGTAGCACGCATCTTTCGAACTTGAGGACGATTGTGCACGCTCTCCAAATGCTGTCGTTGGTTGGAGTGATTTAATTTATACTCGGCGTCAACATTTTTGTGCTAAGATTGCTCCCCCTTCCCTCCCTCCAAAATCGGCAGTGGCATGCGGGCATACGTCAGAGTGCAACCGAACCCACAAGCGCGAGCACGCTGCCCTGAACGACGTGTGCACTGTGCAAGAGTGCTTGTTGAAATCGCGGAGCTCGCTTTTGTAGCTTCTGCAGTGCTCGCAGTTAAAGTGAAATGGAGTATAACCACACATTGCTCGGCCCTGTAGCTTTACCAGCGTAGCACAAGAGTTGACGTCGAGTATAGTTCAGCGTCCGTCGGTGATCGAGTAGAAGTGCATGACAAAGTCGGCAGCAAAGACCGTGTCGTTGTGTCATGCGACTAAACATTGGTTTTAAAATCCTCCGCTAGATGGCGCAAGCTCCCAAAATCGGTCGATTCAGTCAACGCCACCGCTAGGTAGCGCAAGTCGCCGCTTGATTCAAAGGCTTCAGACGTATCCGTCCATCATCTGGTGTCGTACATATAGCCATTTCCGGTCGAGTTGCACGAGCTCGTGCATATAGCTTTACTTGTAATTTATACGCTTTAAAACCGTGGAACGAACCTTGTTTTGCCATGTCGACAGTCCTTCACATCAAGATATAAATCTGAGGATAGGCGGTCGTTGACATTGCACATCGACACTTTCTGCTCGTAGCACGGTCGCACCAATGCCGGGAAAGTTTGCATGTACTGGTTGAATGTCGTAAGCTTGGCAAGTTGTTTCAAATTCCCGTGCCATAATCTAGGTGACTTTGTTGTAAAGACAGCTCATGTCCGTTCTGTTTCCTTCTTGAAATCGACCACCAGCGTGGCACAAGTCTCGTCCTTCACTACGATCCCCAACGGAATGAGAACAGCTGGTCTTTCGAATGCCCGGCCTCCTGCACATGTTCCGTGCCTTCCCCCGTTCTTTGGCTACGTGTGCTTGAGGTGCACGAGACGCCGAACTGTTGTCAAAAGTTAGAGGCTCGTGCTAGAGGCGGGACGACAGAAGCTTCTTCGTGTCATTCTCACCCTGCAAGTGACTGGCATGGCATCATGTAAGACAATATTTAAACGCTGTTACAGCCTTTGTCGCTCGATTGCTCCATCCCATTCGTTTGGATGTAAGGATTTGGATATATTGCATCTTCTCGTTAACATTTCTTGATCACTTTTACCCTGTGATTTGAACATGGGGAGCAAAACTTGTTCACATCATTGTTACTATCGCTTTTAGGGAGCAATGCCTGCAATGCCCCACCAATATTTTTGGGGGTGCACCTGATGAATCTCCGAGAAGGGACTTAATATGCAGTTTGTGCTTGGTTGGCTGTCCTTGATTGTGTGAGCTGGCTCGACTGCGCTAAGAGTCTCGCTAGGGCTCTGTTTGTGTTTCAAAACAATTTAGCTTTGCATGACTGCCTTTCATAACAAAGATTGTTTCGTGAAACTGAGGGTGACCCACTCGGTTTCGTCTAATTGGGTCTCTGTGCTGCAGCCTCGCAGCTTGTCTTGCCTCCTTAATTTTGACACCCGTTATCACCTGCTGTTCTTGAGATTGATATGCATAAACATTCCGTCAATTAACTTGTCAATTTCTTACTCCTCTAGTTTTTGGTGACTCAGAAATACCATTCCTAACTACATCAGTTCTCTCCGGACATACCTGAATAGGAGACCACCTTTTGCTTTCCAACAGAGTTGTCAGTTGCTGCTTGTTCGCGTTGTATTGTGCAAGTTGACAGCGTGAGGCTGCAACTAATGATGGTAAGGGAGGACGTTCCTGCTACGGCATGATTTCACAATTGTCTCACCCCGTAGTGATTCAATGACCCGTGGAAATCGTTCAAGTTCCTCGGTAAGCATAGACCAGGAGCGGCCACAAGATGGATCTGCACTCTTCGTCCTGGGTGCAGATGAGTGTTTGCTCCCAAGAAGTATTCTGTATTTGGGCAATGTGCATGGAAGTCTGCTTTTTAGTGTCCACGTATAGACTGCAGTTTGGATCGTTAACATGATCTGTTTGGTCATTTGCCAAGCTTGTTTCATGAATTGTATGATTGTTCTCAAGTGAAAACAGGGGCTATGTGTATGTTTGGAGAGCATATTCTGGTCTCTCCCTGTGGTGATTACCATTGTTTGCAATCTTTTATCTGGACGAGTGAGCAGGTTCCCATGTGCGCATGCTTGCACTTTTCCAGATCACCCCAGCCAGGCCCAGGGAGCTGTCGGCCCTGAGCAAGCGACACAAAACTGTCACCAGGACCTATGGTGGCTCCCGCTGCGGCAAGTGCGTCAGGAGCAGGTGAGGACGACTTCCCTCATTCCTTAGGACCGCTTGCGCCACGCTTGTGTTGCTTATCGCTAGGGCCAGATGATTGGAGCAAAAAACTACTGCATATAGTAAGTGGTGTATTCGATGTAGCCTCGACTTTGGGAATAAAGGCAAGCGGCGATGAACTCGCATTTACCGTAAAATACCGGGGAAACGCCCACCCCACTTGCGCTGTTAACTGGATTAATCTAGACATAGGCACTTGTCCGGTCAAAGCGGGCGCTTCAGTACATTGCAGTCTGCCAGGTGGCTTTTTGATTTGCCTTTGTGGACGTCACAGACGTCAACAGGGACACCTCCCACATCAAATCTTGTGCAAGGCCGCATTCACACTTGCGGAAAAAGACAGTGCTGTTGACATTTGTTGCCACCCGCGGATATCAGAGCAGACAGCCGCTAGCTCTAATGGTGTTTGAAAAAGTGCCCTTGCAGACTTCCTCTCACAGTTAACGCTAGCCCGCAGTGCCGAGAAAATGCCCGACATTCTCTCGGCGATACGGGAAGGCACTAATAAAATAACGAGCGAACGGAGACACTGTTTATACGTACCCCTCACGCCAATTATATTCCATAGAGCTTTGTAGGCATTGTCTTCGTTGCTCAGATGCCTCTTGTAGAACAGGGTTGAATAATTTAGTCTCAATCAGCATTTCTGCCGACACAACGATACCAGCTAGACTTACACAACTTGGGAACTCCAACAGCTCTGGCGACTCTGCCATGATGTGATGCCGGCAAGCGCCATTTCCTCCGTGCATTCATTGGTTGCGGTGGTGTGGAAACTTTTCCTGCGCGGGGAAAATCGGTCCCAAAGCATTCGCTTTCGCGGTCGAATATTCTGTTGCCAGCAAGGGACCCCCCCCCCCCTCCCGCATCAATTTCCCTGCGGATTTGCCTGCGAATCCGCAAGTGTGAACGAGCCATAATACAAATTTCTTAATTTTTTGTTTGCTGCTTTAGTTGCAATTAACCTCTTTTTTTTTTTTTTTTGACGAGTCAGTCTTTTCTTTGGGCCTCGTACAATACACACAACGATTTAGGCCACTGACTGATATTTGTAATGTGATCTCGTTTCACAAGACGATAGCCGTACGGTTCTATGCCATTGATACAAATGAAAACATTTTCACCTATACTCCTTGTCATTAGTTGCGTGCAGTGCAGGTGAAGGCAACGCCAGGCGAAGGGAGAAAGGGTGAGCACCGTGAAGGCGGGACGGGAGAGGAGGGCAACAGAGGGCGAGGAGAGAAAGGGAGAGCTCTATACTTCGTCTTACCTTAGCATGGACTAACCGCAAATGCTGTGCTAGCGCGAGCGGCTAGCCTTGACTGCCTTGTCTGAAGCACTCGCTGCGCGAGCGCTCGTGCAGCCGCCGAGGCTTCACTCGAAGCAACTAGCTCGCGCTTTTAGCACGCGCGGCTGACAATAGTCCATACAAAGGTGAGACAAAGTATAGGAACGTTAGATAGGAGAGGATGTTTCTCTCCTCAACCTTCCTAGTGCTTGCCCTTTCTCTCCTCGCCTGGCATTGCCTTCGCCTGTACTGCACGCAACTAGTGACACAGAATATAGTGTGGAGTGTGTAGCCATGGCAAAGCACACTGCAGCCTCCTAGTATCTGTCTGTCAGTTCCTTTTTTTATGCTAAGGATGCTGATTAGTTCTGCCGTCCATACTAATACCTGGCTGGCACCATTGTTGTCAGGCTTCGCTTATGGACAAAAGAAACATCTCCTCAACCACCCATTACTGCCCCTGAAGTGTTTGTTTCACTGGCGGAAAGACGTGCGAGGGACAATCTAAGATCATTTTCCATTCATGATACTTTGATGAAAATTTTTTTTCGTCCGAACTTGAGAGCATGCACATTTCAGTGCCTGTACGATTCATTTGGCTTTACAAATAGTCACAGCCACTGCTCATTCTAGAACATGCTAGGTGTACTGCAGACTGTGGCAGCTCGCTCCGTCCAGGACTGTAAAAGTCTTAGTTGGACCTTGGCACACCTGTCAGACAGCTGCCCTGAAAATGAAATAGCTGCAAGTGCCACCAGTCCCTAGTCTGGTAATCTGGGGACTGGTGGCACTTGAGAGAGGTGATGCATTTACTGATGTGTGCGTGTGTTCCCAAAGGATCATCCGGGCTTTCCTGATTGAGGAGCAGAAGATTGTGGCCAAGCTCCGCAAGGCCAAGCAGTCTGAGGAGCCCAAGAAGGTTTCGAAGAAATGAGTGCGCCTTTGAATCCGGAACCTAAATAAACTCATTGGTGTGTACATAGGGATCCCCCCGTGTTGTGTGTCTAAGCGCGTGTTCTGTGGGCCGTTTTGGACACCATGTGTCGCATTGTTATCGGTTCACATTCCGGGGAGGAAGGTAGCTAGTTTGCTAAAAAGGGCAATGCAATAATTTGAAAGTGGAAGGAATTTGCAGCTTGTGTTTTTTATATTGTTTAGCTTGGCACACGTGAGAGAAAGCTCACCACCTTTCCTCGAAATACAGCAACTCTGCTGTGTAATTGTAAAGGAAATATTTTTTCTTAGCTGCATTTTGGGTTTGGCTTTTATAGGAACCATGGTGTCACATCATTTGGAGTACTTTTTTGTCATCTATTAAAAAATAACAAAACCATTTACTCTCTGCTGCTACCCTCCCGATCCTTCCCGTAGCGAATTGTCTTTTGTCTCAGTCGCTGGCGGCAACTTTCAGTGAAGCTAAGTGAATATGGTGCTAGACAATCATAGTAGAGGTGGGGCAGGGGTTCTGAAGGCAGAACCAAACATGGTCGGCGATGGAAGTGCTATGCCATAAACGAAAGTCTGCTACATCCTGCGCCAAAGTTCTATTTTTGCTAAGAATCTCGCCATACCCTCGCGAAAATGAGCTTAAAAGCAAAGCAAAAAAATACAAATATTTTATTTTTGGTTTAATGTTCGGAGAAGTAGGAGGAGTGGAAAATGGTACAAATGTATATTTCACAGCATCTCTAGTCACCAGGCACATTGCCAGGGGGGGGGGCAGAACCATGCCTCCCCCTCTCGAAACAAAATCCTGGCTACGTGCCTGCTAGTCACCGTGTAGTTTGTTTCATCTTACTTGTAGGTTTGAACACATGCAACCCTGAACACTCTTACTAGACATGCAAGTTTCAACTTAATTGTTTCTCTCCAGGGGAGAGGGGAGGAAGAAAAAGACTGTTGTCATTTGACAGAGTTTTTCCTCCCCAACAGCAACGAGAGAAACTATTTTACATACTAGTGACCTGTAGAACAAGGTTGACATAGGAGCAAAACACACACAACATGGGACATTCGCTGCACTATTGGTTTAGTCGATGGACGAATGCCATGATGTCATGTTTGACATTGTTTGGTATAACCTATTGGCTCGTAGCGTCTTGTGTGCTTTAAATTGGGGTGAAAAAAGTATTGAGATTGCGCGTCAACCATGCTGGCCGGTTGATGCGCTGACAAGTCGATCGCTGGCATAGTCTAAATTTTCAGGCGATGTCATCGATGTTCAGGAGCTAAGAGTTGCAAGAAAACATTGCAATATAGTAGGATGCCGGCTACTGCGAAAGGGACGGAACCAGGGCCTTGTTCTTCCGATGAGATCACTTGAGTATCATGTCTGCTGCATGCGTCCGTACTGCCTTCACCACGCTGCACCGGAGTGCTAGGAGCAGTGGCTGACGTGGCCGAGCACCTATACTCTGTTTCACCTTATGATATACAACAGGAAAGGCTACAAGCACGAGCTCCTTGCTCTAGGGCACATCTCGGCGGCACAAGCTCTCGTGCGTCAAGAGTAGCTCTTAACGCTATGAGCTCGCGCTTCTAGCCTTGTCTGCGGTACAACATAAGGTGAAAAGGAGTATAGGTTAACACGATAGGCTAGAAAATTATGCTCACTACTATTGCAGGTCTACCTTCTTTGGTATTAATTGTTAAAGAATGTCAAATTTAAACAAAAAACATGGGTGTCTTTTTGAATTGTAGTCCAAGTGGTTCTGTGCAATAATTTAAAAGAAAAACGCGGGTGTCTATTTGAATTGTAGTCAAGGTGGTTCCGTGCAGCTGCTGATTGAAAGAGCAGCAAACTTTATTTACTCTGGTTTTAACCTGCTTAAGAAAGTGTCACATTTAGAGCACAAGTTCAGGTTTTCATAATATATGTGGGTGGTTGTTTTTGCAGTTTATAAATATTGGTCTTGAGTTCGATAGGTGCATGAAACTTGAGAGAAGCATTTTTATTTTTGGATATGTTAGCTGGTATCCTGGTTTTATGGTGGCACTTCACATAAATATACAGGCTAAATTAGCTACCGTGTGTAAAAGTGGGAGGGGAAAGAGGCTTTATCCTAACAGAAGTGTTGCGCTACGATTATTTTTTCATTCATTTTTTAGTACCCGCCATTGTAAATGAAACCTGCTCTTGCCAGAGCCTTATTTTGAAAAGGAGGTTCTGCGTTCCTTTTGTGCCCCATCCTTATTACAAAAGGTAATAAGGGACATTATCCAGTATCAAAGAGGAACCCTCTATCACTGTCAAAGATAAACTCATAATCTAGCAATGCCATCACTTTTTTTTATTTTCAAGTGATGTGCTAACAGAGGTTGGCATCTGCTCCAAAAGTGTCAGTGGCTGCTCCAAACCAATATTTTGCCTGCTACAGAACTTGCTACAAAAAGGTCAAATGCCGCTTCCATCGCTGCGTGGTACTCCCAGTGACATCACTGCACCCCACTCTAAGGTCTGGGTAAGGTTTCATTAATTCTTTTTTATGAAATCTAGCACACACAGGAAAAAGTTGTTTTTCCTAAATTTTTTGGGGGCCACGGATTAATTTCTGCAATTAATTTGCCGAAGTCTGAAAATCGTCACGCCACCCCTTTAAACTTTTGAATTTAAGAACTTGTAAGTTTAAAAGGGTGCAGCAATGTTTGGCCAATGAATTGCAGGAATTAGTTTAAAATGTTAACATTTCAGCGGAACTTCGATTGATTAGGTAAGCAATATGAAAGAGGTACTTAGGAGACAGTAACCAATTTCTTCATCGTGCCCCACGTTTCGAAGCCGGCTGGCTCCCTGTTCACGGGCGACTATGTTGACCCAAAGGTTGCAATCTGTCGTTATCTTCTTTCTGTCAGTATTGTTTTCTCCTGTTTTGTGTGTGCCGCATCATAGCCCGTGTACATAGCTGCTTGGCAGAGTCCGGTGGATCGGTTCAGGTTCGTTATTTTGTACATGCCAAGATTCTAATAAGAGCCATCTCCAGTTCCTTTTTCTGTCGAGGATGGAACTGCTTTCGAAGCCGATGGTGTGGCCTGTCTTCTCGGCATGTTCCACCAGCCCATTGCCTCAGATGTCTTTCTCCTTCATGTCGCACTTCTGTCTGCGCAGACGTTCGGGAAAATTCTTCGTTTCCCCCACGTACGAGGTGTCGCATTCAGCACAAGGAATTCGGTAAACCAGCCCTTGAGTTTTTCTTTGGGGGGTATGATCCTTTAAAAGAGGCGGGTAATGGCCTATGGTTGAGACAGGCTCGTGTAACTGCGATGCCGTACGGTCTCGGAGCACGGGCGAGGACCTGGCTCGTGCGCATGGAGGTACAGGACGCACGCGTGTGTGGCAGGAGGTGTTTTTGTTCTTGGCTGCATGAGGGTGATGTAGTTTCTTGTATATCTTGCTGGCATATTTCGTTGGGTAGTTTTTTTTTTTTTTTTTTTTTTAGGTCTCATTTTTTAAGATTTATTTTTATTTATTCTGTGTTGAGCAGACTGTGAGGGCTTGTCGAATGGGCGCCGACACCACAGAGGATTTGTGAGTTGTAGGTTGGCCTGACAAAATGTTTATGTAGCAACTGGTGTGTGTTGCTGTTTTTTCCACGGGCACATCTAGAAATGGAAGGCAACTGTTAGACTCTCGTTCACCCGTGAATTTAACGTCCGATTTGATGGAATGAGGTGTTTGTGAAGGTGGCCGACTTTGCTGGTCTTGACAACACGGAAGCTGTCATCCACGTAACATAGGAACGGGTCCATACCACATGAGCGAATGACGTTTTAGCGAACAGCGACATTGAAGCGAATTGACGTTTTAGCGAATAACGGGGGCGCGCGTTACCCGCTGCGCTGCGTTTACACCGCTTCGCGGCGACAGTCTGTGGCGGCTCATTACAAAAATGTGACCCCATTTGGCCCACCCAAAACGCCGCTTTGCGGCGTCCGACTATTCACTAAAGTGTCATTCGGTGAAACGTGGGCGTTCGCTAAAATTTCATTCGATCAAGTGAGTGCCTCCCCATAGGAACAGAGTGGGTAGGGGGAATACGTACTTGGGGCCTTTTCATTGATGGCTTCCATTATAGGGTTGGCTACCGTGATGCACACAATGTTATGTATGCAGACCAACGGTACATCACAG
Source organism: Ixodes ricinus (assembly GCA_037355805.1). Lineage (NCBI taxonomy): Eukaryota > Metazoa > Arthropoda > Arachnida > Ixodida > Ixodidae > Ixodes > Ixodes ricinus. The sequence goes on from JAZHYW010000493.1 coordinate 170,426, forward strand.
CAAACTCGCACATTTAATAAGTTATGAAAGATAAAATAGGCTTGAACCGGCGTATGCTCTCGGAGTCCATGCTCGTGCCCCCCTGGCGCGTGTCCTTGCTCGCATTTTGTCGTCTCCCAGTTCCGCGATAATCCCCGCGCCATTACACACTGCAGCACCCATGGCTGTGCCACTACTTTACTTGTAGAAGCGACCAGCAAAAGAAAAGTACGGGGTTCGTCGGGCACAGTTTCAGTAGGCAGCATATCTCATTCACAGAGAGGTGGGTTCTTTCAGGTAGTTGTGTCTGACGTGCGTGCCGTTTTGATAACGTACCATGCGAGTCGAATAGGAATACTCGTGAAGAGAGATACCACATCAAAGGAAACGGGGCTCTCGCCATCATTCAGTTGCGGATCCAAAACGAGTTCGATGAAGTGCGAGGAGTTCTTGACATGCGTGTTGGTCTTCCCCATGAGTGCGGACGACAGAGATAATTTGACAACGCTCGTAATGGTGACGTTGTGAAGTCCACTATAGGATGAAGTGGGATTCCAGACTTGTAGGTTTTTGGTAAGCCGTAGATAGCGGGTGTCGAGCTGTTTTGGCTGATAAAATGCATGTAGAGGGTCCGAGACTCCACATATTTATTGAAGACAGCATTTAGTGCTTTGTTTAAGATTCCTTGGATTTTTTATGTTGGGTCCTTTGGTAGTATCGTGTATGCCCTGTTTTTCAGAAGCTTGTGCACCATCTTCTCATAATCAGCATGGTTCAACACCACTGCGGTATTTCCTTTGTCAGCAGGGAGCATTGTGATGCTGTTTTCTTCCTTTAGCTTTCTGAGGGCTGACCTTCCTTCTGTGCTACAGTTTGAATGCCTCCTTTGGTTTGGGAATTAGTCTGCCAACATAAGAACACGAAAAAATAATATGGGCAAAGGGGTGAAAGGGGGATGGGGGACAAACTGGGTGTTGGTGAGTGTGAATTCCTCTTTTCAGGTCATTTTATTCATCTTAATGCCACTCCAGGAAACGAGAGGTGCCTAGAACTCCTATAGGGACGTCATGCTCCCTCTTTGATTTCCACATCACACTGACCGTGTCTTGGTTGGTGCTTTACAAGTATTCTGTGTATCAAATTAAAACATCTTTTATACTCGCAGTGATGCGAGTGTTGCACTAAAGTGCTTGCCCTACTACAACCTACTGCTTCTTGTCGGTCTTGGGTATTTGTGCCAAAATTGCACCAAATCTTAATTTGACTTCATTAATACTTCAAATTGAATAGCACAGGCCTTTTTTGGTTATCGCCTTATGTAACAAACTATTTGATTTTATCTCTGCATAGAACACTGACAGTACTCTGAAGTTTCGTGGTCTGTTCTGGCGGATTAGGTAGTTTCGCTGAGTGCACTTCTCATAGTGCGCTGGTGTGCAGTCACGGACAACATGAAAAACCCTGGGCGAGTGCATGGCTCTGAAGATTACCAGCGATATCTAACGGAAGAATATCGAGGCTGTTGTGTGAACAAGCGGAATTTTAGTGGCTGTTCAACTTTTGGCTATACTCTCTGCTTGGTCGGCAAACAGTTGCCGAATCAACACTGATAGCAGTAGTGCTCCGAGAAATAATATAAAAACCGCTTATCATCATTTATCTTGTGAACTTGTCATCAGACACCCGAAAGCTGCTCGCTCAGCCTGCCGACCCAGGCCCCGTGGTTTCAGCCAAACCTGAATTTGCCTTTAGTCACGGAACTCCTTTATATTTAGCAAAATCAGCATTAACTTAGCAACAGCTGGTCAAGTGGGGAGTGATGACAAGAATTGAACAGCTGCTGCACAGTCGCCCGGGCTTTTTTCATATCGTCCGCGACTGTGCTGCAACGAAGCGACAAACGCAAAGCAGGCATCGCAATTTTGCGTGTCTTGCTTTACCGCAGCGCACCCTAGTGCTAAGGGGAAAACATTCCTCTATGGCGGAACGTTACACGTGCAAGCGTCGAGTATATTAGAAAAAGGAAGTGGTAAGTGTTGACGTAATAACTCTTTCTTGCAGTAAAAGCTTCTGAATAAAACTGCAGCTAGCATATAGGATATAGCTCGCGATATTCTGATGAAATATTTTTTAGATTCAAGATTTAAGAAGGATACTTGGGTATTGCGGGAAGATTTATGTGGATTGCTCTATTGGTTTATATTATATCGTTATTCATCGTTTCTAGTTATCACTTCTATATAGGATCTGTGTGTTCAATGACAAAGTTAATAGGGTAAATTAAAACTGGATCAGCTGGAGCAGTGGATGGCAGTTTATAAACAGCCTTAACGCATTCGGCTGGGTTGTTTGTAAGAAGGGATATTTTTCATTCCCATGCCGATTTTTATTATTACATTCTAGATAAAAAATGTCATTAATGTTTATAGTATAATCACAAAATTTTTTTCTTTATTGCAATTAAAAATTTTAGTTTTATTATAACCTCTAAAGCTTGAGTGAAACATCAATTCAGGTGCTATTTTGTTAATCTTTGATCCCATCCCTAAAATAATCATTCCCAGCAGTTGATACTGTCCATCAATAAGCACCTCGTTGCCATGCCTGATGTTTGTACGTGCACTTAAACTGTAGTTGTGTTTAAGGGGCCACAAACCTGCTGTGAAACTGATGCGAACGGTTGCATAGAAGTGGGAAGGCGAAGTAGATGTTGTCTTTTAGTTGGATAGCATAACACATAAAGCTTAATAATTGCGGTGGTATGAATGAAAATGAATGTGCTTCGTTGCTCCAAAAGTTCTCTTTGCTGCTCTAAAGGGGAATTTTGACTGCTCCAAGAGGTGTTCCAAAGTGGCTCAGACCAATCAGATCACTGCATTCGTGCTCTTAAAGGCCAAATGAATACAATTGAAGTGTTTTTTTCTCGAATAAAGGACCACTTCAGTTTCCCGGCACGCAATAAGATACCAAGAGTGCATGTGACAACTCTATCTACTGAGACTCACAGTCCAACGATTTCACTCCTCTCTGGTATCCAATCTGTGTCAGAAGCAGCGGTCCCTGAATCGGCATAGACACTGTTGTGATGAATCGACAGACCCGAATCCTGCCATAGATCGCAGTTTAGAAACTGCTATTTTTCTGCGTCTTGCAATCTTTGTGCAGTACTATTGAAGTTACAGGTATCCAAGCGCAGCCACGCAAAATACCTTATTTGCTCGAGCACTCGGTGAAGAAAGGTACTTTTTGAGGTCTCGCTATCGTACCCGTTCAGTCCGCAACCATTTATAGAACTCTCCAAATTGAGTGCGGAACATTTTCATAGCAGTCGATATAAGTTTTATTAAAAATGTTTTTGTCAGTGTTAGCTGAACTTGATACAAACGCGATTCCTTCCAACAAGCTCAGTTTGTAAGCAATTGTGCAGTAGTCCCCAAAATTTGGTGCCACCATGCAGCCACCGTATTTTGGCAGAGAAGCTCTGTCTTAATGGCTATTGGTTGAACTGCCTGGCCGCCTCATCAGGCATTCCTAATCCTTATTCCAGGAGAGGTAAGTATGTAACTGGATACTTTAATTGCTAGCTGCTAAGACAACTTTTCTTCCCCACAACCAGATGGTGAGGTAGTAGGCTTGGGGCAGTATACCCACCCACTTTTCCTCAGATCCTGCCTTACTTTCCTGAAAGAAGTAAGCTATTTAGTAACAGGCAAGCGTATTCACCCTGAAATGAGGGGAAACTGTTTGTGTCAATGCCTTCTTTTGTCCATGTTTATTTGCTTTGAGGCTATTATGTCTTATCATCCTTGCTGCCTGTGGACCCTTCATACAGTATGCATACTCCCTGCCCAATTGGGTACTTTTGGGTGTTGCAAAACACGTTTCCTCTATCAATATTACATTCTTTGATTGTGCTTAATGCTGGGCTGTTTGTGCACTATCTTATCACATCATAAGGAAGATGGGAGGATAACACACACCTTCTCTCTGCACTACGGCAGGGCAAACTTGAACACACGGGCTTTGGAGGTGCTTTTAGCATGCTATTTCACTTGCAATTTCTCATCGTTAGTTCTCGTACCTCAACATGTGTTCAGTGCATCTCAAGTTTCAGTTTGAACTGCACAGTGGTGTAGGCAGGGGGGACTGAACCCCCATGAAGGAAGTTCCTGGCTATGCAACTGGAACTGAATGAAAGAGGGTATTTTTATCATATCTTTCTCTGTGCCACTTGTGTGCAGTGAATTTATGAAAATCTAAAACTGCTTAACAATTATTACATACTACCTTGAAAATAAGATCATCTTTCAGTCATTGTTTTTGTCATTCTTGTAGACGAGTATGTTTTCGTTGACTGTTGTACCAAAGTGTATGGCTGTCGCCCAGAGAAATGCAACCAAATAATCTTTATTTCTCAAAATTTACCGTATTTGGTATATTATGTCTCAGAACAGGCCTTTTTAACTCTCACACTATGAAGATAAAATTAGTTGCGTAAACGAACCTAAACCCTACAGACAGGCCATCATATTTTGTGTTCAGTTATATTGTTAATTAAGTAATTTGAGGACAAAAGAACACTTGGGAGAAAGTATGTCAAGATTCAACCAAATAAAAACATGAAAAACTTTATTCACATTGCCTCGAGTATTTGAGCTTTCTCCACAGAAGAATGCACAGGCTGGTTATGTAGCGCACCTTCCCGACACAGTTTGCCATCAATTTTCAGTCCTACTATTTTGCATATTTATTGGCTTCGGTGGCTTCGGTCCCCGCATCTCCACAGTTCAAAAAGTCACAACGAGATGGACTAGCTGGTCAACCTTTGTCTCCACTGAAATGTCGAGACGTTCAAAAACTCAAGCACGCGCTGCACTTGAGGGACTACTGTGCACCGCAGCTTCATCTGTACTTGGAGGGCGGCACCTTCTCTTGAAGGACCATCCCCATTGAGTCGGAGTCTGTGTCACCGTCCTGTTCGTCCCTGTCCGTGAGCTGCTCGGCAAGTCGGAGAAAGGGTGACTCGAAGAGCAGGTGTATGGGCACTGCTGCCATCAGGCTGGTCAAAAGGTTCCACAAGATCTCTTCCGCCTGTAGCAGAAACAAAAGCATTGCCAGGAGCTGTGCCATCTTGAGTGCCATGAATGGACCTTTTTCCAGTGCACATGGCAAATGGCAACAGCGGGAGTGCACATGCGTACACTCCCGCTGTTGCCATTTTCACAGGGCACCGGGAACAATGCCCTGCGAAAATGGCGACAGCAACTTTATCAGCATCTATCTTCACGTGTATTTAGTCTATTTTGACGCTTCATTTTTTAGTATCGGTAGTATGGGGTATAAAAAGCACTGAAAACCGATACAACGGCACGATGCCAATGTGTTTTTGACGGGTGGAGGCATGCTGGGCTATTCTTCATTTGTATAGTTCTCAGACAACTCCCCAGACGGCGCTCGTTACTCGAAAAAGGTCCATTCTGACAAGGTGAGGGTGGCAGGGAGGGGCTTCAGCTGTCCCGCCTCCACAGCGAGCTTTCTGCCTTCGACAACGCTTGGGCATCTCGTGCAGCCAAAGCACACCGAAAGGCATGGAGCACGTGCTGGAGGCCAGCCGTTTGAAAGACATGCCCTACTGTTCTGATTCTGTCAGTGATCATGGCACAACCAGAATCCTTTGTATAACTTCTGTTACACAAAAGTATAAGTTTTGAGCATGCACCAAATTGTGCCTTATTTTGATCTATTAAAAGGTAACACCAACCTGATTTCATGCTGTGTTAAGCCAGAGGGTGGTAACTTTTATAGCCGGTTCACACGACGGACCGAATAGCGATTTTCGTTTGTGGACCGTGTACCACATGACCGTCACGTCACCGATTCCTGCGATCCGCGCCTCGTCCGTGGACGCGCAAACTGATAAAGTCGAGCGCCTTTCACTTGCGGATTTTGGCGTCTAGTCTAACAACGGTACAATGTTGTTTTTTTTTTTGGACGATTAAAACAAAAATGGCGCATCATTGCGTTTTGTGCGTTCGCTGGTTCATTTTGTCGCGCGATTCTTGGTTCCACGCGTGAAAGAAACAGCAGAAACTTTGTCCGGCTGACGCGACGCAGATTCCGGTACACCTTCAGGTTCGTGTCAAGAAGCTTCCGTCAAAACTCGTCTAGCCAGCCGCAATAATTCTTGTATGTCCAATGTGCTTTTCACCGAACAAGACCTTCCTTGTGGCTGTGGTGCACGGAGTGTGTGAAAGCATCTCCAAATGCCCCTCTGCAAGCCCAGAACTTTGTCGCTTCTACACAGAAGCCTTCTCGAGCACGACCATGGCTGTGTCACTGTCATGCCTTGGGTTAGTAAAGCTAGTGGCGCTTCGCACGACGCCTATCACACTATTATGTCTCGATCTGTACGTAACAGCAGCGTACGATTCTTTATCACGATAGCAACGTCGATTTCTCTGTTGGACAACGATGCCACGGTGCGACCCTGGAGTTTCGCGGCACTGTGGGGTGGCGAACAGGTTCGGTCTGTCCTTGCTGGCGTCTGCTTGTCGTCTCCCTCGTGTGGATGCGCTTGGGAGACGGACGAACTGCGGACATGTCGTCACGTGATCAATCTGTCCGCGGATCAGTCCGTCGTGTGAATTGGCCATTAGGGGCTTTAAATTATTAGGCCTGTTCTATTCGGCCAGAAAGTTCTGAACTAGTTCTGTCCGAGTTCAGACGAGTCAGGAGTCGTGCAGCGGCGGCGCAGAACCAGTGCAGCCGCTGCGCTAGGACTGGCGCTGTGATCGGCTTTCCGAGCGGAAGTGCAGGCTGTCGTCTGCATCTGTTGGCTCTTGTTTCTCCACGCCACGTTGTATGCTCCATTTAATTAGTAGCAATTTGATAAGACCATTCGTGCTTCCTTAGTTTTAAAGTATATTAACGGAATATTTTCTCTGAATATTTTTCATTCGAGTGCACTAAAAACGTTTCCTGGATGAAATGTGTTTCTGTCTGCATTTTTAATGGCCGTTCGGTTCCTGTCGTTTCCATAAGCGTTCGTGATATTCAAATTCATTCAGAAATAGTAGATTCATTCCAAGTCTCTCGAGTTTCGCATTTCGACGATAGGTTTGCGGCTTCAGGATGATTTTGCGTCGGGAGTCACTGGCGGAAGCGCACGCTCGGTGGCGGTCACCTCGAAGACAAAGGCCTGACGATAGCGTTTTGGCCAAGACAGTTATCGACCGTAACTTTGGCGTCAAGCTGAAGCGTTTATTCTGATTCTCAAGAAAGACCTGCGTGGAACTACCAAGCCAATGCCGACTCTCGGCGTTTTTCCCAGGCCCGTTAGTGGGCGTCCACAGATACCAGCGGACAAAGCATGCAGTATTATGCTCAGCTACGGGGCATGCGAGGGCCAATGTACTGAATCCCAGATCTCTGCAACGTATCGGAGTCGTCAGTATGCATCCAAGAGCAACTGAAGGCGGGGACTATCAAGAGTGCAACACCTTCCCATGTCTGTAAGGAAGAATACTAACACTATGGATCCCCACATAGCATCAAAAATAAACAATTCACGTGAGCCGATATTTCAACACTTACCACAGGGAGCCAAACCTACGCGAGCAGGTGCCTAAAATGCTTTCAGAATATCACAATCAAGCAAATTCCTACACTCGGTTATGATCTCAATTCCGCGTTCACCGCGGGTACGTTATTATCATAAATGAGAGGAAATGCAACCTCCGTATTGGCGTTATTGTTAAACATCGCAGACATTTGAGCAAGAGCTGCAAAAAATGGCACCGCGAGCAGAGATGGATGAGGAGTGCTGTCTGCTATCGCCGGCTGCTCTTGTTGTCTGCTTCTGCACGGACGCTGAACTGACTCCGGAGCCGGGGCAAGATTTTGAGGAACTGGGTCTGAACTCGTTCAGAACTGGGATGAATCGAACGCGCCAGTGCAGCGGCCGTGCAACTTCCGGTTGAATCGAATGCACCAGTTCCTGCACTGCTGAACTAGTTCAGCCAATTCAGGCGGATCGAACAGGCCTGCTGTTGGTACTAAGTATTAGAAAGAAATTTAGCTAGAATAAAATTTGTTGTATGAATATATAGACGGTGGTAACTTGGTCTGCCTCAGCTGGCCTCTGATGTCTTCTCATTAATAGGCAGTTTGGTCGGTTCAGTATGACTGCTAACCTGGGGTCTTTAACAGGCATGCAGTAGTGATTAAATCATACCTGAACAAACAGTGAAGCTATATGACCTATTATAGATGCTGTCTAGGATATATAAATCAGAAGTCCATTAAAGTACTTTGTTTTTCAAATCAAGACCAGCATCAGATTATGAAGGATACTGTACTTAAGCAAAAAATGAAGTGCCAGCTGTCATCAATCTAGTTCAGCATTCCAGAGCACTCTGTATCATCTGCCATTCGGAGCAGGTTCGGGAGGCAATTTGTGTCAATCTTGGATGCATAAAAACACACGAAAAGAACAATTGCTACATGCTCACCGCTAGCTTCACTGTGTAGAAAATGGTGCCCCTAGTGGTGCCATTGAAGTAGAAGATTAGGAACGGGTTCAGGATGTAGACTGCAAAGCAGAGCTTGCTGATGGGTAGCCAGCCAGACCAGCTCAGAAAGGCATTGATCACACCTGCAGAAAGGTGGAAATGTTATTGCACGAGGCCAGTTTCAGCATAATTTCTTGAGGTCAGAAATTTAATTTGATGGGGGCAGTCTTCAATGTGCATATAGAGAATGTACTATCTTTTGATGGGGGCAGACTCAAATGTGCATATAGAAAATGTAATTGAGTGTAATTGGCACATTAAAAGCTAGCTGCGAGAGCGTGGCCAAGTGACACAGCTTCCAAGCCTTTATTATTATTTAAAATCTGCTGTTGCATATTAGAACAAACACCATGCCGTGCACTCACATTAATAAGCTGTAATATGATAGCTTATGCTTACGATGCAATGTTTGCAGGGTGTATATTGCCGCGAGCGCAGCTGACTCAGTAGGCAGCGCGCTCGTGGCCTAGCGACTATCGCGCGTGCCTTCCACGCAGAAAGCCAGGGTTCGATCCCTGGGAGCGCCGCGTCTTTTATTTATTCTTCCAATTTAGATTTCTGGTAATTTCGAGAACCGTGTTGCTCGTTCTAGGTTAGAATGTTCTGCACGCCGAATGTTCCAGCGCGAATGTTCCAGAAGCCCACGGGTGCACAAAGGGGGCTCCGCGTAACCAGCCGGACTCAGTTTCGCCTCAGCGTTCGATCCTGCTGCTTCGCCGCTTTCGACGCTCGCGACGCTCTGTTGTTATCTTTCCTTTTTCCTTTTATTTTTGGGCACAAGTTCGCCCCATTAAACGTTTCAGTTTTCTCAGTTATTCCTTTGTTTTGTCACTTCGTTATTCGTGACAATATGCAAAAGCACCATCCAACATGGTACCAAGGTTTTGGCGAGCAGACGGCCACTTCTCACAGCACATCGATGTTGGACTAGCATACTTAACATCCTTTTACCTTAATAGCACTCTGCTTTTTGGTCAAAATTTGTTCAGTTCCCCAGTTTCTTGGGACTGAGGTTCCTCCTGGCAACACTTACCCCCACTGCCCCATGCACAGGCGACGGCCATGTAAGAGATGCCGGCTGAGAACAGGACCCTGTGGAAGGCATCATAGGCTGCGTACTTGCCAGCTCCGGGACTCATTTGTCGCCCTTCCTTGTTCCAGAACCAGGGCGTGTGCGTGATGGCCAGAATGGCCCCCAGGGCAATGAGCCAGCCAGAAAAGGCCACCCACTGAGGAAGTGAGAAGAAGACTTTGTATGCTCACTCCGAAAAAGAAATGAACGTAGAGTTCTTCCGTAAAAGTGTGACTGTACCAGCTCCAGCCTACATCACTGGCACTAGCACAGACAGCGCACCACATAACGGCATGCAACAAAGCTGCACCGTGTCACAACAGCGCACCAAGAAAATGGTTTGTGTCAAAACGAGCACAGCATATCAAAAGAGCACAGCGAAGAAACACCATTCATGTAGGTGATGTGTGGTGTTAATAACGTTCCTAAAGGCAGCTGCTTTATTCAGCAACATAGATCCAAAAAGACAGGCATATTTATAGCCCGTGTCATTCGTTTTTATTAAGCCACTACTAGTAGCCTACTGAATGCTAATAAAATGAAACTTCCAGGAGGGAGAATATTTAAATTATTTTTTTTGTAGTGATCAATCTGGTACGGAGGTTTAGAGGCTGTTGGCCTGCTTTAAGATGGTGTCTGGTACTGGGGTCACTAAAATGGATCATGCATTAGTGATTGTATTACCGCACATTGATACAATGGTCGTCCTTATTGAAACCCGGGTGTTGAGATTGAAACCAGCATACCTGCGTTCTGCAGCGCTATCTTGCACTCATACTTTGAGCTGCGGTGCGAAAACACTCGGGCCTCGATCTCTCTGCTTGTAGTGGTAGGTGCAAAGTTAATGAAGCAGAATTTCTAGTGTAATGTTAATGTTTCATGTGAACCATAGACTACTTACTCTGATTGAAACCATATGCTCCTGCTGACGGATATCATTTCTTTGAAGATAGTTTTCCTGCTGACGGACATCATTTCTTTGAAGATAGTTTGATATCACTACAAACGGACACTTTTTAGTTACCTATTTGCAGTCATTAATAGATCTAAGCAGCAAACTCGGCAAAGACACTGACAAATTGGCAGGCTGGTGTCAGTGAGGGACTGTGTGTCGCAGTGTAACATGACAAAAATATACCCCGATGGGGTATGCCCTTGTTGGCAGTATCCCCTGTCAAGTCAGTGGGTCTGATAGTGTAATGGTGGTGAAAGCTCTCTTATAACCAGGGCTCTTTGTTCTGGATATATTTGGGTAAACTACCAAAAAGTAACCCCCTGTGTGGTTTTTAATGAAGTCGGGGAAAACCGAAAACCCCTGAACAGGAGTATAAGAGAAAATCCAGCGGAAAGAAATCTTTGTCTACAGCTTTATTTTGTGTGGACCCCGAAGACATTCCCATTGAACCGTCTGCCAGCTACTTCCTTTGGGAACCATACCCCGTTTCCTCCTCTCGTTGGTACCGGGACGTTTCTTGAGTAGCATATGGGTCATGCGCATGTTTTCAGGAAATTAAGGGATTTTATGTCTGTCTCCTATTTCCTTCGAAAAGCCTCGGTAAACTCAGACTTTTGTACCACACCAAATATTGGCTTCAGAAAACACCGAAGTTGAGAGAAAAATATACCTAAATGCCCACATTAAAAAAAAAAAAAGAAAAAAAAACTCTCTAGAAACAGGCAACCCTATTTATAACTAGCGATGTCAGTAATATTGTGAGCATACTGACAATTAAAATACAATCGTAAGTATGAAAAATCCATAGTGTAAAAGAGCGTGACTGGGACAAGGACAAGAAAGTGAGATACACTGGACAGGCTCTGACTAGCAACCGATATCTTATTAGAACAGAAACACGAAATTGATGCTGATGCTAGCGCAAGCATTGGTATGACGTGATCTTCAAACACCTCTTTCTCCAACAGTTGTTAGGAAAGAAACACGAAATTGCATATGCTTGTGCAGGCCCTGGCACGACGTGATCTTCGAACACCTCTTTCTTCAGCTTAAGTGCTAACCCAAATCCAAAAAGCTGAATTTGCTGTCCGTAAGGGCTAGTGATGGCTGGCTTACAAACATAGTTTTGTTTTTCGTTATACGGTGGATTTCAAGTATTTCCCGGGACAATTGGCCCTTTTGTTGGAACAACACTTTTGTGTCTTTGAAACGTGGTTCGCACCTGCAATCTTGGCAATGGATATCTAAGTGCGAGTGTGCTGTTCCTTTCAAAGAGCTACGGTGTATGGAGTCGGATGTTCATACATCGCCCGGTCTGATGTATGAACAGCCGCAGGAGACGCTTTTTTTGAAAGCAGGATACGAGCTTCGTACCATGTTTTATGTTATACCCACTATGGTTTGATCGAGTTTCCTTGCCCGCATGCCTGCTCATAAACAGATCATATTTGGCTTATTTTGTTACGGGTGGAAAAAACCACTTTCACTCCATATCCTGATGTGACCCCATTCGGTCTGTGTGAAATGCGGTGGATATACGGAAGGACCAAAACCATCTTCATTTCTTTCCTATCTGGGTCCCCTCTCGTAGTCCTTGGATCAGCTTTGAGGTTCTTGATTAATATGTTGCAGGCTGAGAATCTCAGAGTCTCTGATCCTCTGAATCTGGGACGAAAAGCTAGTGTTCATATCGTGGATGCATGATTTTGTTAATGCTGACCTCATGCAGGAGAATGCTATGCCTTTCTTGATGAGCGAGTGTGCGGACTGATGTTTAGCAAACCCTTCGCGGTTTTAGGGTGGTACCACCAGCATCACATGCTCTTCCTTCATTTCCACAAGGAGATCTAAAAACTGAATACGGTTCTCTTTTGGGGTTTTATAGGTGAACTGAAGGCCTAGACCTTGTGCAGTGAATGTACTTCGTCAAGTGTTTTATGGAAATCTATCCTCCAAATTATTACTAAATAATCGTATCTAAAAATATTTCTGGTGGATTTTTCCAGTCCGAATATGAGAGCCCGGTCAATCTTTCCTGGGTAAATATTGCCCAGCAAGGGTGCCACCCTAGATCCTACGCATACTCCTGACCTCTGTACAAAAACTTTGTCCTGCCATCCAATATGGGTGGTCCTTAAATTAACAGACAAAAGTTAAGACGAAATCTTCACTTGAGACCCCGCTTTGCATTTTGAACTTATTTTCACTGTTGTGATCAAAAATGCCCTCTTTGACACTCGTCATGCGGCATAGAGTAGTATTGTTCCTCTATATCAATAGTGAATGTCTGCAGGGCTACCGTCCTTCAGATAATTAATTACCGTCATAGAGTTGGGGACGCAAAAAGGGTCTTCAATCAGTAGGGAGTCTATAAGTGTGTTTGCAAGTACCTCGAGATTGCGTGTAACCATGTAACCCGCTCAGACACTTATCGTATAGCAAAAAACAAATCCATGTGCATAAGCCAGCCATCACTAACCCTTATGGGCAGCAAATTGAATTTTTTGGATTTGGGTTAGCACTTGAGTTGAAGAAAGAAATGTTTGCAGATCACGTTGTGCCAGTGCGTGCGCTGAGCATCGGCGTCAATTTCGTGTTTCTTTTCTAACAAGATTTGAGCAAAGAAGTGTTTGAACATCACGTCGTGCAAGTGCCTGCTTGAGCATCAGTGTCAATTTCGTGTTTCTGTTCTAATAAGATTTCAGTTGCCAGTCGGCGCTTGTCTGGTGTATCTCTCTTCCTTGTCCTCGTCCCAGTTGCGCTGTTTTCCATTATGAGCTCCTACCAACTCGCCCAATTGTCCATTCTAATATGAAACATCCACATCAAATGCCAAATTCAGTCTTCGAATTAGTTTGCTTGACACTCAGACTTTCCCCATTGGTGAAACCTGTTTCAGGCATGTGTAGCACTGTACAAATTTGCTTACTTTAGAACGTTTTATGCGTATGAGATACGTTATAACTAGGGTTCTGTGTTTTTGAAGTTTATTGTTTGTCGAATTCAGAGGGTGTTTTTCTGAGTTTACTTTTTGCCGAAAATTAAAATCTTATCAGAGTTTATTTTTGTTTGATTCTCAATTCTTCGAAATTTTGAGTTTAACTTCACAGTGTTTCCTGTTAAAAATAAATAAATAAATAATGTTTGGGTATAAATGTATGCTAGACAAAAAAATAAAATGTGCTAGTATCAATTAATATTTTTTCAGTTGGATTCGGTGTTGGTGCCATTCTGGCAATACTAGTTTGTCCCATGACAAAAGTTGCACACAAGTGTTGCTTCGATAAATGTCCATACCTTAAAATCAATAAACTCCCGGAGGTAGTCGCTGGGGAGCTCGTGTTCATCCTATCCTATTCCATCAACCTACCCCATGGCCGCGCGAGGTACCCCATCTTCCCCATTTTATGCAATCTCTATGGTCCATAGCTTTCACTGTTACAAAAACATAACCTCTCCTTCTTCTGAAGCACAAATAGTATGGCCCAAACTGGAAACCAAAACAGTGACTTTTGTCGTGACCCAAAAGTACAATGACCTGAATGAACTTTGATGAGATAAGCGGTAAGACCCCTTTTGACAATGGTTTGAGATTTGAAAGATAATCTGGTGGCATTTTCCACGACCATGGACCCTGTGCACTGATCAAACTGTAAAATAACGTCTTTTTTTTCGTTTCTTTGTCAGATAAATCCTAATTTTCCAAAATTTTGCCGGCAGGTGTTCTTTTGAGTTTTTCGGATTTATCCAAAAACCCGGAACCCTAATTTATAACTTTTAAGACAATTAGTAGTCACCACTGTTAACAGCCATGCCCAGACATTATGAAGAAATTATTTTGATGAACAACATTAGTAAACTAGTATTTTGTTACTATCAACATTTCACCTGAGCTGCTTTGAGGTGCATCTTTTAACGACACATGTCATTTTGTTAATCTGCTAGTTTTGATGCTGTAATTTTTTCTTGCTGTGCTGCTTTGATGCTGTGCTGTATTAACAGTGTGCTGTTTTGATCCACTAATGTCAAAGTTAGGCAATAAGGACATTTTATACTTTATACTTTTTTGAGTTCCTTCTGTGAATACAAAGAAGTCTGACAGTTTATCGGTTCTGTTTCTGGAACAGGATGACATTTGAAAACGAGATGGAACAGTACCACTATGTGTGAAATGGAACCACTTCAGGGCCAAACTACAAGATAAGACTCTCCAGCAGCAAACTGTTTCCACACAAAAGAATAGAAACCAAGTTGTTTGTCGTCTCTTATAGTTGGCTGGATCGCACTTACCCTATTGAGTCGCATCTTGGGTCTGAGTGCAAGGATGTAACCGACGATCATACCGATGCAGAATGGGCCACCTCTCGTGTAGAAGTTGACAGCGATGGAGTCGTGGTAGGCTTGCCGAGACCTTGGGATGCAAGACAAGAGACACTCCCATTAGCTGCAGTTATATTTGCTGACTAGTATGCTGCTGGAAATGTGGACTCATGGGAAGTTGGTTTCACTGTCAGAAACTTAGCAATTGACCATTCTTTTTATTCATACAGAGACGACCTTTGTAGACAGATTTAATCTGTAAGTCTGAGCCAACTTGAGGATTATGATTGTTATCAGTCCCTTTTTTACTTCTTGTGCATCTTCAGTTGCGTGAATCACGTTTTGCTTTATATTGCGAGGTAATTACTTTGCAAACTCCCTTGCAAAGATGGAAGGAATCTCTGTCCTTATTGCCTACTTTTCAGTTATCGACTGCTGCCTTAACAGTCCGAGAGTTATTTGCATTAAAGTATCAGTGCATACTTTTTACCATTTGTATGATACATAGCTTCCACTTACAATAGGAGCAGCACACAAAATGATTTTTTGTCCATTTATAATATGACACAAGTGATTCTACCATTCACCTGCTTGTAATGAATCTGTTACACCCAGGGCTTCTTGAACAATTTGGGTAGGCACGTGCCAGTGCCACTATATGTCATTATTAAATCCTGATCTGAATATAAGCATAAATATTAGATGTAGAGCTAAAAAACGACCACACAAGGTGTGCTGCAATCGGCAGCGACAGCTGTTGCGTTGTTGAAAGATGTGCTTTATGAGATTCGCCTTTAGCCGATGTGCTTTAGGTGCTTTGATTTCAGTTGAATATTTGCAGGAGATGTGATTGAGAGCTGTGTGAAAAGCGCTTATGCGTTGCCTCCCGTGCGCGATAGTCGGTGTCTTGCGCTCTTTACTGCTCTTGTGCCGCTGCGGCCCTCTGTCTGCTCTGCTCAGTGTGGAGCGCTTGCCTGGCAGGAGAAGCTTTCAGAATCCCAAAGCGAGAAAACAGGAAGCGGTGACTTAACTGGCCGTGCTATCACTCCTTCTCCATCACCTTCGCCCCTTGTCTTGAGCGTGGAGGAACTATCCCTCTTTCCCCACTATCATGTGGTTTTTGCATACAAACAACGCCGGATTTTGCCCGAAAGGGGAACTAACAACTACCTCTGTAGAAAGGAGTCGTTAAAAATTTTGAAATATCACACTTTTAAAATTTTTTTTAATGGTGGTCTGTTTTTGCTTTGTTGAGTGTGCTTTCCTCACAGCACGGGTGCAGTGCGACAAAAACAACATTCGCAGCAATGGTGTTTTAACTGCTGCTTTTTACCAACGCAACAATGTGCGTAAAAAGAAGAAAAAAAACTATACGAGCTTACGCACGCGAGTAGCTTTAAATTTTTTTTTTACACTTTATATTAAATAATAATTATTTTTCTTTGAAAGGTAAAAACGAAAACCAAGTGTGTTACGAAGGCATACCGGAGACGCTCCGTTTTCCTGACGAACTGCAAACGTCAGAAGCAGCAGTTCATCGGACGTAAATTTTTATTAATATTTTGCTATGTTTTGAAGCTGACTGGGCGTTTTCACGTGTTTTACTAAACCATATGATAGTCGCTTAGCAATAGGCAATGCCGTATAATCTGTGTACGCATGTGCGTGTTTGTTTCTGACTTCACGCCAAAGCGACAGCGCTGACTGTAGCATGTGCACGTGTGAGAGGTTGGGCTGTTAAAGAAAATACTTGCGTAGTAAAAACAAATGGTTGATTGCAAGTTTGTTTGTTTAAGGTGCTTTCACTTTTAACATACTTACAGGCCTGCTTTGGCCGCACGGCTTAGCAGTACGTAAGAAATAAACAAAACCGGCGCATACAGAGAGGCACGCGAAATCGAAAGCTTATTCGTCGATTCTTAGGGTGCTACCTTATTTTTCAATCTTTTATTTTTCAATTTTAAGTCGCTCCCCGCTATATAAAAGCCTGCAGGAAAAAAACGTTGGAATACTATAAGATGCACCTTTATGCTAGGTGTTTCACGTAAGAGTGACAAAAATAAAAAAAGAAAAAGAAAGGAACTTGAAATAAAGACACGATTCCTTCGAGATTACGTTGTCTATGGCGGCGGACGTAAGGACGGAAGCGTAAAGTGCTCATTAAATGCTTAATAATAAAACATCACAGATTAACTGTTTAGCCTTTTCCTTTTAGCTAGCACGTTTCAATTAGAAATTTACAGCCCGTCGGTTACAGAGGCTGAAGCAAGAGATATCAACAAAACAAAGAACAAATTCTACTTTGAGTTATTGCTTGGCGAATTTCGCCAATCACGGCAGCAGGAAGTACAAACTAACTCGGAAAAAGCGCGCCAGGAGCGGAAACAGTTTCGCTGCCGAAGATGCGTCAGAGTGTGATGTTTGGTGACGCGTACGTTGCTGTGAACGTACGTGACCAAAAAGCTTTGACCCAATTCCAAACTGGCTTGCAGCCTGCTCCCGCGAACCGATTCGGGATTGGGCCACGTGTTCACATCAACTTACGCGTCACCACACGTCACACTCTGTCGCCACTTCGTCAACGAAACTGCTTCCGCTCCTGGTGCGCTTTTTCCGAGTTAGTTTTGATTTCCTGCTGCAGTGTTTGTCAAAATATGCCACGCAATAACTCGAATTAATTTTTTTTTTTTTTAGATCTCTTAGACTGCTTTAGTTTCAGTAAACGACGGGCTGCAAATCTCCAATTGAAACATGCTAGCTAAAACAAAACGCTGAAAAGTTAATTACCGTATTTTTCGAGCTATAGTCCGTGGACTACACATGTATAGAAGTTAAGTTTTGGCTGTGCGGACTATTTATGCATGCAAACTAAATGGGAATTTTGTAAACCTTATCTGGAGAAAGCGTTTTCCCCAGTTGTAGTAGTACTTGTCCGAGATATGCAGGTGCTGCTATGGGTGAAGCGGTGGGTAGAGATTAGATAAGCACCTCGTTGCGAGATGCACGATGTGCGTCATGTGCGCGTCATGTGCGTCGCCCAATGGTTCCGTTGTTGTTTTTCTTCTGCGCAGTTTGTTTTTGAGTTAGGAACAAATGAAAGTAAGGTTCTCACCCCGGCCTGTACTGACGGAGCAGCGCAGTGGGCCCGAGGTCGTTGGCATTGTTGATGAGGAACGTGGTCAAGGAACAGGCTGCTATGACGACGCCGAGTCCCGCCAGGGCGAACTTGGGAAGCCTAGAGACCGTTGGGGTGATGGCGCTTAATGCACGACGAGGCATGCATGACATTGTAAAGTAGGCTCCCTGTTCACTGTTTGTGCGCGTCGTCATGAAGGCTTCGATAGAACATCAGGGACATCGTAATATTGAGCGCAGCATTCAAATAATAAAGAAGAGAGACCACGCTGAACACGAGACAGATTCAGGATGCTAGTTCTTCACTTGTTCGACAGACCGGTAAGGTCCGTCAAACAAAGACATTCATACAATTGCTGGTGAACTACTTTTTTTTTTTGTATTAAAGCGTTGTAATTATTTCTCCCTCTCTTTATCTGTTTATCAAATTTATTATATTCTGCTTCTTTTCACAGTTTAGCGAATCATTACCACGCGCTGGTTTACCTCGTTGTTTAAAGGAGCTGTGCAACGATATTCAATAGGAATGTTTTTCACTTTACACGAGCTTACTGGTACTAGTGGGACTCAAGGATACTCGCACGCAACGCCACTGGCCAAGAAACTCCTTTGTTGCGGTGTAATTTCAAGGATAAAAGCGATCATTTTCATGCAATCTCTCCTTTGCAAAATTTGATGACGTAACGTGGGGACCGCAGTACACCCATATGACGATATTTGAATGCGGTTCATAGATTCGACCCGAGCATTGCGTGGGCACTCGATTTGGGCTCGTGATAATTACTAGCTCGAGAAGCATTCGGGTAGTGGCCAGTGTCCAATCGCTGCAACGACAACAATAGCCGAGCCATAACAATGTGGGGAACTCAGCGCGTGTCCTGTGCTTTGCCGACACCAGCGCGTGGCTATGATCAACATTGGCGGCATATAGTCGGCTCCAGATCACGTGGCCGCTTGTTCTGGCTGCGAGTTGAGGGGGTGAACGATGCTCGTTTTTCTTTAATTTTTTTCTGGGACTTCTATTGCGTGGGGTGAAAAACGAACGCGTGTTTCATAGGTCATTAACGTCAGGGATCCGTTTTAAACGGTATTTGCGCAAATTTCAAAAATTGTTGCATCGCCCCTTTAAGTACAATGTGCGATTAAATCAGTTCAGTAGTGCGAATTTTTAATTTAAAAAAGTACTGGATTTTTTTATTGGAACCTTCTATACGAACCGCATGCGCCGAGCGGTTGTGAATGCGAATGACAGACACGCACGGATTTGTTGATTGCGATTCTGCCTGAAGCAATGCTTGTTATCAGAGAGGTATGTGCGTACCGCTCTTGGGATGAGATATAGGTCGCAAGGGTGCCATTGTATTTGCTTCGCCAAAGGAAGACTTACGGCGCGATGCTTACAGAAGACACGCGACTCTGTATATTTAGCTATTGAAAATAAAAATAAGTTTATACCATATTACAATAGTGCCGCGGCACAGCTGGTCAAGTAGGCAGCGTGCTGCGTGGCCTAACGGTTATCGCGCCTGCCTCCCACGCAAAAGGCCAGGGTTCGATTCCTGGGGAGTGACGTGTATTTTGTTTATTCCTGCAATTTAGTGTTCTGGAAAATTCGTGAATCCTGTTGCTTGTTCGAGGTCCGAATGTTCTACGCGTCGAACTTTCTACGCCGATTATTCCAGAAGCCCGCGCGTGGACATAAGGGGTTTCGCGTGGTGAGCCAAAGTCAGTTTCGCTCAGCGTTCGATTCTGCTGTCACGCCGACTTCGACGCCCGCGACGCTCTACTTTCTTCTGTTCCCTTTTATTTTTGGGCACAAGTTCGGCCTCATTAAACATTCAGTTCCTTTAGTTATTGTCCGCCTCATCATTTGTCATTCGTGACAATATATTTATTGTGGCTTGCGAGAGCCGCTGGCTCTATACCACAACTCAACTCTGAAAGCCACTGTGTTTCAGAGGCACTGCTGTTGGCACTGCCTACACCTGGTGTGTGTCCACAACTGGTGTGTGTAAGCGCGAGAATGTTTGTAAACAGCGCGTTTTGCCTGACTAAAGTTATAAAGATTATGTAATAGATAGATAGATAGATAGATAGGTAGTTTATTTAGTGCCGGTCAACAGCCGTGAGGCCTACAGGACAGTACACTTTGTCATTTTTCGCACAGTGGCATTAACAATAAAAGGGTATTACATAGGACAGTGTGGTTGCCGAGGAGCACAATAGAAATCAATCTGACGCGTCATCAAATCCTAGTTAGTTAAAAATAAAAATGGTTGCCACGGGCACACTAAGATAAAGTCAAGTGAATATGTCATCTTGTAAAAACATTGAATTGTATGTATCTTGTAACCTGAGTCATTGGACACTTTAAATGAATATCTGTATAAAATGTGTGAATACATTTACACGCCTTCCCAGATGGGACATGGAAGCACAATGATGACAACAACTCGTCGCAATCCAAGAGTGCCATGCACAACTTTTCTCAAAAGTTCATATATCATGTGCAAGCCTCCTGTCGTGAAGAGACTGGAGGCCTATGTCTGCTTATACCGAGCTATAGCTGTAAAAAACGCCGACGACCAATGTGCCTATCGTATACAATACGAATAAATTTCTGCTGTACCTCTTCGATTACATTGCTGTAGCCGAGAGAAACAGAGTTCCATATTACGGATGATCGACATATTACGTTGAGAGAGGAAGGGGTACTATCATAGGAAATTATCCACTTAATTGTTTTTCCCCTTCCGGAGCCTGTGTCTCTCTTTGTCCAGTATTAAAACTGGCTGTCAGAGTGTCGGTCTGGGCGGTGTTACATATCGAAACGAAGAATGGGACGTACCGGACGAGAAGGAAACCCATCGCAATGCAGAAGAGCAGGGCTTGAAACACGAACGCCAGGAACCATGTGTGTGGCATGCACTGCGAATGAATTCAAAACACATATGGTTACTGAAAGAACAGCACGCCTTTCACATTTCATTTCAAGGATCGTTCGAGGGAAGGTTGCTCGCCTGTGTTTTGGTAGGGAAGAAGTTGTTGATGAAAAGCACGTTCCACATCCAGCCGCCCTCGCACTGTGACAGGTACCTCTGACTCTCGATGGTCCACGTGGGGCCCGTACCCGCACTTGGGAATTTGGCGTTGATTACCAGCAGAAGGATCATGTACATGGGCAACAGCCTGCGCATAGAGTGAATAGTGAAGGCCATATTGAATTCCGTTAAGAAACACTAACAAAAAAACCTACTGCGGCAAAAAAAAGAAAAAAAGCAGCTTCATTTTACACGATTGCGCTAACCAAATGTGCATACTTACAGAGAAAGCATGATTATTTAATTGCATGGCAATTTGCATAACAAAAGAAAATTCCATAAAATTTTATTATACTTTGCACTGTACAATCAACGGTAGTGTAGAGATTTTTATTTTTCTCAGGAGAAGAGATATACGCACAGCCTTAGTACTTTCGTTAATTTAAGTTATTTCACTATTTTTCCTATTGCATTTTCCTATGGTGAGACAATATGTTATTCTTTTAAACTAAAACAAACATGCACATTGTTTTATTTTTACAATTATTATTAACAAAGTCATTGCGCTTCTTTTCTTTTTAATTTTAAAACAGGTGACGATAAATTAGTTTAGGTCATCGTCATTTGTGTGCGATATGTCATATCTGCGTGTTATGTCATTTGTGACTAAAGGCTCATCACTCGCACTACTGGGTGTTATGCATCCACCAATACCAGCGTGATTGATGTACCTTCTGTAGTTCATTTGCCATGCTATTCAATAAGCTATATTCACATTAATAGATATGTCGCCTCGTTGCAAATAGCTCTTATCTGATCGCTTTAAAAATGGTTAAAAACGTTTCCCAGCTTCGCTTTCCTACCAGAATGCACAAACGCTGCGGTTCTTCGTCATGTGCAGACGGTAGGCCCCACATAAGCTGTAAAATCATTCTAGGAGGCAGTGGCGGATCCAAGGGGGGGGCGGCGGGGGCAGCCGCCCCCTAAACTAAGTCGACCCCCCCCCTCCCCTTTTCGGAGGGCAATTTGACAAGGGTGGACCCCCTGGTGCACACGAAAGAATGGGAGAATAGCATCCTTACAAATCTTCCGCCCCGCCCCCGCCCCGCCCCCCGCCCCCCCCCAAAACGGACTTCTGGATCCGCCCCTGCTAGGAGGACATACTTTCCCCCACCTTCGTGACAAGGTTGATAAGGCATACGTACCCAGCGAAGAAGTATTTCATAGCGTTGAGCGTACACTTGATGTACGTCAGTGCCCTGCATTTCTCAAAGCTATCGCAGCGTTTCACCAGCTGAACGATGTTATAGGTGATTGTGATGCCTCTGAGAAAGAAATGACGTGCAGGTAAATAAATAAATGAAAACAATAGTGAGTACTTAATGTTTTTTTTCAGAGGTGACGTCCAGATCACTCACAGGGCAGTAGCAATGGCGTCCACAGCCAAGGAGCTGTTGAGAGCGAACTGGATCATGGGGTCGTTCAGATACTCTCTCAGGGACTTGAGATTAGCTGAATTAAAATGAAAGTATAGAAGTCAACGATCAATATTTTTATTTTGTATCGCTTCGTATGTTCTTTTCCTTTTCCGGTATTTTGTTTGTGCGAAAACGGGTCTCGTTCAATTTTTTCTCAGTAACTCTCGCGTGGGGGAGGCGAAAAGGCAGTGAGCGGGATTATGTTGCGTTCGAGCGAGAACTTCAATGAACAAGAAAAACTGCGAGGAATTTGAAGAAGTTGCTCGCTTATTTATTTTCAGCGAAGTTCGTACCGGGCTGTAACAATTATTAGCCTGCAACGTCGTGGAAGCGCAAAGAAGCGCAGAGTTTCCCACGAGCGACAATATGGGTATCGAAGATCTTAGACTCGTGAGGATGCAGAAGTTTCGGCCGTCGGTTTCCTACGAGAATAGAGTTTGGCTGTTTGTAACTGGCTTGGTTACGGCAGCCCCGAGTTAGCGGGTTAACCTCTTATCAGAAATGAAATCGTCGCAATGGGTTTGGTGCACAGGAAAGATTATTGAACATTGCGTTCAGACATGGAACCAACATCCGGCACGAGGGATTAAGACACCTGCAACGCAAGCATGGCGACTCGCTTCATGCCACAGTTCGGCCATGACGGCTATACAGTTTGACTTCCGCGGTAAAGAAGTGAACGAACAAACTTTAAAAATACAAACTATTTTGTAGCAATAACAGTGCTAGAGGAATGCAGTATGCACAGGCTTTCTTTGCAGCGTTGAAGACGACGACCCCAAAACAGATGCAAGTTACGGAATCGCTCAAACGAGACTCGCAATGCAAACAATGCGCCAAATAATGTTTTTTTTTTTTTTTTTTTGCATACATTGTTTTTTTGTACGATGTGCCATAGTGTGACTTTCGGCTCGAATGGCCCGAGCGAGGATCGCCCAGCTGCGCTCCGACTCACCGGAGAGGTTGTACGGCCTGAGCACCAGGGTGTTGCCGATGACGACCCAGAGGAAGCTCATGCTCGAGATGCCCACCAGGGGCCGGAGCGTCTTGCTCGGGTGGCGGCCGCTCATGAGCAGGCGGAAGTTCCGGTACGCCGAGAAGCATCGCAGCGTCTCCACGTACGAGTTCTGAGACACTGCGGACGGCACGTGAGGGGACCCACAATTACCCCGAGCAATCTATATCCGGAGTGCAAGTTTGTCCGCTTTCTTTTCATGGGTTGTGGTGACGTCATAACACCGTGCTCTGATTGGCTCTCTGAGTGAAGGATAGTGGGCAGACCTCGAGGCAGCTTTCTTAGATGTCTACCCACTATCCTTCAATCAGAGCCAATCAGAGATCGGCGCTCTGACATCAGCACGACCCATGCAAAAGAAGCAGATGAACTTGCGCTCAGCATAATCTTCTATGGCTGCGATTTTCTTTTGACCTCCGATTGACTAGGTAAAAACAAAAATAACGTGATAAAATATATTTTACACATAATTAATATACATATTGTGGCTACTTCTCCACATGATCACTGCAGAAATTTAGGCACTTATCATGACGTGGCACAAGCTTTTGGATGTCCTCCTTAAAGAAGGTTGTCGCCCGGGTTCTCAGTCGTTCCATCGCGTGTCAACGAGACCGTTAGTTGGCACATACGTCCTTCCCTGATCCCCATCATCATGGACGTATGTCGTCCATTTCAAAACTTTCATGCAGTTTCCTCCGTACACATTACGCGTCTTTGGCGTGTAATCTGTACCATGGCGTACCATAGTAATTTACAAAAATCACAGCTTCTTCGGTGAAGACGCCCGTGCCCCAAGTATTTGGGCGCAAAACTGAAGGTGCGGGGCATGTACTCACTGATGTCGAATGACTGGAGCTTGGGGAGATCCCGACTGGAAAGTTCTCTGTCGACTAGCAGGAGGAAGGCGGTGTCTGCCAGGGTCCCTAGCAGCACCAGCACCATCAGGACGCCCACGACGATGCTGCCCAGGCAAACATAAAGCGGGAAAAGTTTGAATCGCACTCGCTGCGTCGTTGAATTCAAAGTGCGCCTGCTGCCGTTCCATGTCTCCGATACACCGGTTGTTTCAGCGAAGGCTTTCAAGAATTCCTAAAATAAAATGGTTGAGGGAGAGAAAAAAAAAGGAACTCTTTCCGGGAACTAATTGCCAGCTACAACAAACGTCAAGAGTTGAAAAAAAAAAAAACGCTACTTATTATTTAAATAATTAGCTAAAATGTACTAAGTAACTTTTTGATTAGTGAAGATAAATTTACGGTGCAAATGAGAAACTTGCTGAGCATCTTCGAAAACCACGAAATCAACTAATTTTAGAAAAATGAAAACAGCATTTTACAACGTTCCAAAAAAAAAACGAAAAAAAAAAATTGCTCAATTTGGAAGCGTGTTTATACTGGGTGAAACAAGGAGACGGCAGGCTCTTTAAGTCGACCAGAAAATTCGGTTTCTTAACCTATCGCGCTACGACTTTGTGCAGCGCTGCCCACAGATGGTGCATTTTTTTTTTGTAAAATTTGCAAAGAACGAATTTGCCTGAGGAAAAAGTAAAGAAAAGAAAAAGGCTTAGCTCCTATGGAAACGCAGCGACGCCACCGGTCTTCAAACAACACGGCGCCGTTTCGCACGGGAGACAAGAGATGGCGCAACGAACGCCGCCAACGAACGAGCATACGGCGCCGAGAGCCGGCACCTCAGCAGACGATCCTTTCGACTTAAAAACGGCTCGCGTTTTGCAGGCGGCGACAGTCGCAGAAACAAAAACAGGCGCGGTAACAACAAGGAACTGCAGTTCCTTGTCTGCTAAACACGATGGCTCTCGGCGTCGTCTGCTCGTTCGTTGGCGGCAGTTGGCGTCGCGACCGCTTGCGCCATCTCTTGTCTCCCGTGCGAAACGGCGCCGTGTTGTTTGCAGACCGGTGGCGTCGCTGCGTTTCCATAGGAGCTAAGCCTTTTTCTTTCTTTACTTTTTCCTCAGGTAAGTTCGCTCTTTGTAAATTTTACAAAAAAAAAATGCACCATCTGTAGGCAACGCTGCACAAAGTCGTAGCGCGATAGGTTAAGAAACCGAATTTTTCCGGTCGATTTAAAGAGCCTGCCGTCTCCTTGTTTCACCCAGTAGTTCCGGTTTCTTATCCGAGCGCATCTTTGCGGTGGCCGAGGCGCACTTTGGAGTCTGGATGCTCCCCGGCCACCGAAACCGAAACCTGATAACGCGTCGGAATCGAGCGTTTTTTAGAACGCCGTAAAATGCTGCCCCAGCCTTATATGATTTTATATCTTTCTCGAATGAGTTAATTTAGTGGTTTTTGATGAGGCTCAACAAGTTTCCTATGGGAACCATATGATTATTTTTACTACTTGAAAAGTTAATTAGTACATTTTAGTTAATTGTTTAGTTAATTAGTATGTTTTTTTTTGCATTTCCATGCCGTTCGCCGTGGCTGTCAATTTGTTCCCAAAAAGAGTTTTTTTTCTTTTTTTAACGCCTTTTTTGAAACACTGTATATTCCGTGTCCCGAATGTGTTTATTTTCTTTTACCTATGGAATGCATTTTTCTGCCCGAGATGAAATAAATGGTTGACCGCGTAGCAGTCGTACTGGACTGGCTGAATTTCTCAACTACACCGGGTAACATTATGTCGGCATAATCTGGCTGACTAAACTTTTGGTGTCTAAACAACTAACGACTAATTTGTTTGTTTTTTGGTTGACCGCAGCTTGTGCCGACACAACTAGAGATGGGTCGTTTTATTATTATTATTTTTGTTACCAAGAAGTATGTTTGCATTTTTCAGATACGAACGACGGATACACAATTCAGTTGTCCGGACTCCAACGTGGGCTGTTTTGGCGAGCAAGGCGCACTATCAAAGACATCGCCAACTGATGCTAGAAGCGGCTCAACCCGAATCACACGCAGCAATCTGAGCTAAGAAGATTAGGAAGCTGGGCTTAGAAGCTTAGAAGAGTTTTCGCAAACGGTTGTCCTCTTCGATTACCGTAGTGCCTATACGACGAAAAGAGACTCTTCTGCATTTAGGCTAGGCTTTCATAGAAATTAATGACAAGAAAAGTGTAACGCGCAATTTTAACACGCAATTCTCACGCTAAATAAATTTGTGAGAAAACCTGAATTGGTGTATAAGCATACATCAATGCAATTTTCACGAAAAATTTAACGGGGAACCCATAAACGTCTGATAAACTGAAAAAAAAAAAAACCTAGCCAGATTTTTGTGCTTTTTACCTTCATCATAGAGATCAAACAATCTCGCTTTATTTATTTTTTTTTTTTGGTTGAAGGTACGAGTTTTGCGCAATATTCTAAGCACATGCATGTGAGCAGCACACACTTAAAATGTTACGCGGAGAGAACTGTAAAGATCATCGGTGCCCTTGCGCGAATTTTTCGAAAGCATGACACTCCACCTCGAGCATGGCACGGAATACTTTTTTTTTTTTTGTTTGTCTCTCAAATTCGCTGAAGTACGTATCGTGCTAAGTACGGGCCGGTTTGTTTTAAGCGACGTGAGAAATGCCTTCGAAAGCAGGAACTCACAGTGTGGCCAGTACCGTGGCGGACTGCTCGTGGCTCTTGAGGCTGTCCTTGGTGACGCAGTCCACCACTTCAATGCCCAGTTTCACGTTGGGAGGCTTGACCCCCAGCGTGCGCAGCAAGAAGAGCGCTGGGGAGAAAAGAGAACAGCAGTCGGTTACAGCAAAAAGCTCCCGTCTTGTTGATTGCGCATTTGAACAGCGGGTTTGGCCCTGGGTGAGTGCCAAACCCGCTGTTCAACATGCAACGATACAACGATCGCGGATTCAGTTGTTTTTTCTAGTGCAAATCGCCCCTTTTTTATTCTATCCTTATAATTCTTGTAAAACAAACACAGACACACACACACACACACACGCGCGCGCGCGCACGCACACACACACAAACACACACACAAAATAGGATAAAATGAGAATTTCCTAGGCAACCAGTGCGCGCTGGTCATGATAAGCCATCCGTATCCTCCGCAACGAAGAAGCCGCTCCGCAGCCTGCGCGCCGCTAGCCTTGACTGAAGAAATTAGGATCTCGTAGCGGGTTGCGGAGAGGGTTGCAGGGACAGCGGAAACGATCTACGAAAACTCCCTATTATTTCCATCGGCGCATCCATCAAGGACGCTCTGCCGAGATAGAGACGATGCGACTGAAACGACTACGCCACACTTCTAGTCACAGTGGGTGAGACTTCCGGCGCGCTTTCTGCATCCGGAATCGAATCCAGACAAAAACGCGAAAACAGGTATACGAATTTATAAAAGCACGTTGCCTTTTCGCAAAATGTTTAGAACCCCTTTAGCATGCATGCTAAAGACCTTCAGAACGAACTCCTTTAAAAATCGGCGAATCAGCTCGCGATCTCGACCTTATCGACGAGCGCTGGTTCGCCAACCCTTTAGAAGAGTTCGTTCTGAATCCTTTAACGTGCCCGTCTGAGAGGGGTATAAATTGATGCAGCCTCCAACAATGAATACCTTTAAAACAGCAATTGCAACAAGGCCCATCTTACCACTAATCCAAAACTTAAAGGGGCCGTGCAACAATATTGGTAGGCATGTTTCTCACTTTACATCAGCCTATTGGCACTACCTAGTGAGACCCAAGAATACTTGTAGGCAACGCCACTGGCCAAGAAGCGGCTTCGTCTCGGTGGAGCTCCAAGGATAAAAGCGGACCTTTTCTTTGAGTCTCTCCTTCGCAAAACTTGATGACGGAGCTGTGGGGACGACGCCAACAATTCGACCCCGAGGATTGCGTCATCACGCTTTGCGATTCCCGCTGCGACGATACTTAAATGCTGCTCATACAGTGAATATGAAGACTGCGTGGGCATTCAATTCTGGCTCGCGACAATCAATGCCTCGACATGCATTCGGGCAGCGGCTCGTGCCCAATCGCTGAGATGACGGAATAGAGGAATCTTACAATACTCAGCGCGCGCCCTCTGCTCTGCCAAGCCCAGCGCGTGGCTACGTTATAAACATTGGGTGCATGTAATCGGGTCCAGATCACGTGGCCGCCTTTTCTGGCTGCAAGTCGAGGAGGGGGTAAACGGTGTTCGTTTTTCTCGGATTTTTTTCTGGACTACCTTGCGTGGAGAAAAAGAACACTTGTGCTTCATAGGACATGCCAAGGGATAAGATATTTTTATTGAAAGCACAAAAAAATAAGACGTTTACAAATTTCTGTAATGAGCAACTAGAGCACAGCTCTTGAGGAGAAGGAGGAAGGGTATGGAGAAGAGGGTATGCCCCTCCTCTTCCTCCTCCCCTCCTTCTTCTTCTCCTCCTTTCCTCCTCATCTCCTGCCACTAAATTTGTTCATTGGGGACGTGACACGAAGTAGTGACGTCATTTTCCCCGCTGAATTTAGCGGGGAAACTGAATTGCTATTGAGGTCATGTAACGTGAATTTTCCCTCTAAATTTAGCGGGAAAATTTCCCGTTACATTTAGCGGAAAAATTATCCGCTAATTTCGGCGGATAAATTCTCAGCTAAATTTAGCGGGAAAATTTTCCCGCTAACTTTAGAGGGCAAACGTCCCATAATGCAACGCGCGCGGTTACGCCGACGCCGCTCTAAAAGTTCGCGACCCGGAAACGGGCGCCTAAGAGCTGCGCTCTAAAAGTGTCGCATCGCCCCTTTAATTACAAGTATTTGCGTCAATTGCTCCCATCATCGTGACAGTTATCCCCCATCTAATGTTCATCTGGCCATTTTTTCTCACCTGCACAAACCGCAGAAAAATGTAATTTCGCGGCTTAAAAAAAAACAAAAAAACCTGTAAAGGTTCGTTTACGCAGTTGCGTCGACGGCGTCGCGCTGCATTGCGTCGTGCAGCCTCCCCATTGGCTCGTCGTAAGGGTCGCCATAGCAACAGCTCGACGCAAGCAGTCTTAAAACGACGCAAGTGGTTGTAGACGCACTCCAACACAACAGTGTGAACAAGCCTTAGGCGGGAGAGAAAAAAAGGAACACCCTTTATGATCAACTAACAAAAACACTTTCGATTTGCTAGATCGTAATGTTCGGGGAGTATGTCTGAAACTAATAACAAAAGTATCTTGCGAATAGACAGCAGCGTGTTAGCCATTTTGTTAAAACTCCTGAGACTGGGTGTGAAAAAATCTTGAAACAACCAAAAGAGAAGAGACGGGTAAAATAGTAAACTTACACCAGCTCACCTGCACTGCAGGGCCCGGGGCGATCATTCCTTAATAACTAACAATGGCGTCCTTCACGGGCTCTGTTCTCGGTGCCTTCATGTTGGATATTAACGATCTACCTGCCCATTTAAACAAGGGGCTCGGTTTTTATGCAAATGAAGCTAACATTTGCGTTTGAAGTTGATTTGACTACAAGCGTCGTGCGTGCACTGCGCTCTGCCAGATAGGCGCACGCTGATTGGCCAACCAGGTAACGTAATTCGATGGAAATGACGTTAAAGTTTTACCGTGTAACAGAGGTGTAAGGTGTCGTTTGCCTCAGTGTGCAATCGGCAAATAGATATTCACCATTCTTACTCTGAGGCAAACAACACATTTAAAGGGCTTTAGGGGGCTTCCATGCCATGGAATATGCGTATGGCCGACATAACTATGAGCATTTTAGTTTTACTTTATATTTTGTTATGAAAAATACGTTAGTTTGAAACAACCAGAACTTGTATTAAACAGCACGTGATTAAAGAGAGGTTGCCGCACTAAACTTTTTGACAATCTCGGATATTTTTCTCACCTTTGTGCTCAGAACACGACTATAAAAATATATATATATATATACTTATGGCGATTTTGTTTACAACGTACAACAATATATATATATATATATATATATATATATATATATATATATATATATATATATATATATATATCCGGCTGACATTCTCTCTTGAATCACAAAATATCATTTACTTAACTGCATGCGTTTACAATGTATGTACATGCTTCAGCGATGGTCCGAGTAATTAATTCCATAGAACGGAGCTTCATACAAGCTGTGAGAATAAATGAAACATTAAAGAGTTTTTAAATGAAATATATATATATATATATATATATATATATATATATATATATATATATATATATATATATTTCCTTTAAAAACTCTTTAATGTTTCATTTATTCTCACACCTTGTATGAAGCTCCGTTCTATGGAATTAATACTCGGACTATCGCTGAAGCATGTACATACATTGTAAAACGCTGCAGTTAAGTAAAATGATATTTTGTGATTCAAGAGAGAATGTCAGCCGGTGTGATACAGATTAGCTAAACATTCCCATATCTATCTTTTCATATTGCATTATTGACCACGCTTGTAAGAAAACTTACTTTTATTACTTTCAATTCTTCTTGACAATTTGTATCCTCGAGATATTGAATTCTGCTCATTTTGAATATTAGCCGAAGATCTTTTTTTTTTCTTGTTTTCGAATATTTGGGGAGTTTTTCTCCAACTTGAACAATTACTTTTTTGGTCCAACTGAAGCTTTAGTTGAACTTCAGACGCACTAATATATAATTATATGTGATAATGCTTTCTTTTTGTGAGCTCCTTATGCAAATTGTGAAATTTCGACTTCTGCTGATGCTTTTCTTTGGAAAACTCCTTTCGTTCGTAGCCAACGAGTCGCGCTTAGAATTGGACTTGAGTTGGGCAAGCGCTTGCGCAATATTTCTTAGAAACCGTGTCGCTGCGAGAGGAAGGTGAAGACGGCAGACAGGTACGAATACAGTAGACATTTCAAATTGCTTTAAATTCAGAGCATTGATTTTATCGGACAAAAGATTGAGCGGAGTTGTAGCACAGTGCACTGAAGTTTTAGTGAACACTTTCTTTCGCTCTAGTGAATGTTTACCGACTGGCGAATCGGAGAACGGGCCAATCCGCCATCGTTTAGATCTTCCGGTTCCCTCTGCTACGTCGTTCAAAAACTTTTTTTTTTGTGTGCATGCTTTAGGGCAGATGTGGGTAAGTTTCAGACTCACGTCATTTGCATCTCATCACCATCGTCTTTCATCTACGAAACAATAAGATGCTCTGACCAGTCGGAAGTTGGCAAACGCCGCTCACCCATCCCTGCACCCCAATACATTCGACACTGGTCATCGTTAAAACAAAATGCCCTGGGCTCTACAGATTCCTCATTTCACAAAGCTCTCGAGCCGTGCTGTCCTCCTTTTCACAAAACGGACTCGTACGCGTCCCCGATGGAACTCTTGACGGCTCAACGGTTTCGCAACGAGCGTACGGGCGCGAACAACGCAAATTTGGGTTGCACGTAGTCGATCCGCGTGACATGCATCACTGTCTTACATCTAGCCCTAAACATTTGTGATCCTTTCGCTTTCAGTTTCTTTGTTTTCTTTAACCTTCCGGGGCGAAACCGGTTGCGCGCCCGTGCCGCGTTGTCTTCTTGCACCTTGTCTTCCCATCTGTCTATCTGGCGTGTGTGGCGCAACACTGTTCGGTCCGTTTGGCAGATGACTGAGAGGCCGGCGCTCTCACCTCCTTTGCCGACGGCCTTGAGGGACTTCACCGTGCACGCCGGACGGGAGGCAGAGGCCCAGGAATCCAGGAAACTCCTCCAGAAGCTCGGCGACGTCTTTCAGCTCGCCCTTCTGCGCAGACGACGAGAAGGGTTCGCCTTGTTAGGGGCGCGCAGTGCAAGCTCATGATCACGAAGCAAATAGCGTAGAGCCGTAATCACAACTAACTGCCGTGCCACTAGCTGCTACTGGAACCTTCAGTCACTTTAGTCATCTTGCTGATTGAAAGTATATGGTTGACGATCATGTGCAGCTTTCACTGAAAATCGCAGGAAACGTTTTTCTTTTCGTCCTCCTGAAATCCTATGGCAGTCAGCAAGAGAGCCAAACGATATCGTCTTCATGACAACGTTTTTAAAGCTCAATAAATGACATTTTCGAATCGTGACGATCGGCGAAGGCTCTGCACTCAGCGCCAAACTCCCACAAGATAATCGCAGATAGGAGCGCCGATACTCTAAAGCATCGCTTGTTCAGTGACTCTGGTTGCCACGAATAAAGAACACGCAGACGACGAGGGCGAACATCCATAGTCCACATCTCAAATTTACGTCGTTATCAAGCGGCCAGACGCGTGGGAACGTAAACCGCGAGGCACGTTCACGACGGCACGTCCGACCGGTGGCACGACGCATGGAAGGATGGCCATGACCGGCGCCATGTCAAAATGTTTCGTTTGTACAAGGCTCGCCCAAAAACCTTCTGCGGTGGCTACGAGTTGATTGGGTCTTGGGAACGTTTTTTACGCAGAAAGGCCGATCTGCCCATGGAGTCTGGCAACACCGGCTCAATGCTTGTAGAGCAGGAGTTGTCAAACTTTTCGATCTCGAGGAAAGGCTATCTCTCTTCATAGAAAACCAGTAACCACTTCTGGTCTCGGCGAGGATGAAATAAAACAGTGTAGAGGAGTACAGACCTTGTAAACAATAACACCAACTAAGGAGCGATAGGCACGTAGTCGTGGATCAGTGGATGGTTCAGATCCTCCAAGATAGTGCTTAAACTGGAGCAGTGCACTTCACTTAGAGGGAGGCACGGTCCAAAAATATTTGGGAGCTCGCAGAACACCTGAGGATACTCTGGCGAACCCCGGTGTTCCTAGGAACCCGTTTTGAGAACCCATGCTGAGGAGAGACATATCGAAATCGCCACTGCCAGTGTCCATAGGAACGGGAATGGTATCGCCCCGAGGTCGTCTTTACCGAGGGTTTCTGCTAATTAAAGGGAGACTCAAGCGGTTTTTGGGGAAGCTACTTTTTGGTGCGATGGCGTTAAGGAAGTGTCAGTGAATGAGTATCTTCAGTTTTAAAAGGCAGAACCGCCTATTAATCACGCAGGAATAAAATACGTGCGGACTCTTTCCTGTACTTGCGAGGACCAATGAAATTATCGTATGTTTGAAAATTTTGGCGGCCTTTGTAAAGTTTCGCTAAAGAAACAATTTTCAGTTTATTTAAATATGTTGTGCATGATAATTTCACAAGACGTAAAGTAGTTCTAGTTTAGAATACGCGATACTGCAATTATCGTTTCACAAACAAGGGACTACGTTTTCTCCTTGCCGTCCTCCGCGGGGGTGAATTTCCCGTTCCCCCAGGATGCGCGGAAGCGCACGTATCTGCGCGCACATGGCGTCGGTGTTGATCATCGACGTGGACGGCGTGGTGAAAGCTCATCGTTCCGAAGCGCTATCCTTGACTGTGAATTTTCGTCGTGTGTCGTTATGATAACCCAGCACGTACTAGAAGGGAAGACCCACCTACTCGTGCGGCGATGCCGTGGCGGCACTCTCAAGACAGCAGAAACGCCCGTGCCGTCGTGTTTGTTTACTTCGACTACAGGGGTGCTTTCTAAGCATTTGTGTCCTCGAACATCGCCCGGATTTCTTATTTGGCGCATTTCATGCGTGTGCTCAAGTTCAAGGTATTACTGGCGCGTACCGTATAAAGGACGCGAAGTTTCACGCGTTTTCATCACCGGAGAAAAGTTATTAGTGTTAGCAATCCTGAACGCTCGCAACGTCTATCTGATCACGAAATCATATTTCTACGTTGCTATATCGCTGCTAAGATTACATTGTCTTTTATAATCGTAGAAAATGCGTGTGGCGATATTTGTACTATTGCAATGTCGTGTATAAAGTCGTGATCGTCCAAGACGGCGTACGGCATCTTTTTATTTTCTTTTTTTCATCCACTGTACCCTGCAAGCCTATCAAGAAAAATCAATAATAAAGCTTTAGGCTATAGAAAACTGTCTGTCTCTATTCTGTTACGGCATTGAGTAGCAGTGCGTCCCCTTTTAGAGGGGCCGCTGAAACAGCTGACGGCGACCCGCTGTGCTTGTAGTAATTTCAGGTGTGTACTCGCGGCGCAGAGCTGTCGTTCCGGTTGCAACGCGGACGCAGTCGTAGGTACGCGCTCGTTGCACATGTCTGAACCAGCCTTCCCCCCGTCCTCCCGAGGCGAAAGTCAACGTGGCGACATCGTTTGACATCACGTAACAGAGGTAACGCTGCGATGTCAAACGTTGGTTTGGTTACGACTTGCCCCAACCGCAAATCGAAGAACGCCCGAAAAAGTCTGCGTTTCATCGTCCTCGGAACCCGAACAGGACTCCGAAGCGCTGCTATCGTCCACATCGCACGTCGGAGTGGCGTCATAGGAAATCATCCCCAGGTCGGCTGTCCGCCGAAGAATTTCAACCTCCAACGGAATCAGGTCCTCGAGCGTGGAGAACGCCACCATGATCGAAGCTCGAATGACAAAGAGGTTCGGCCGATGCGGCTACCTCGGGATCACTGCGCGACGGAACGTCGTCCAACGCCATTGGCCCGAGATACTTCTGATAAGCGTGCGAGGACCAATGAGAGTGGTTTCGTTTTCGGATGGATCCGAGGTTTGGCGGCCTTCAATTACATTTTATTAAAGAAATAATCACCGTATGACTATACTATTTGGTTTTTAGGGATACTTGGGGCGTCTAAATTCAGCTGTCATCATCAAAACACGAACTCAAAAACCACTTGAGTGTCCCTTTAAGACTTTAAAAAGAATCCCTACCACTAGGGTGGTTGAGAAAACAGAAACTCTTTTCGGGAGCAAACTGCCGGCAACGGCGGACGTCAGGGATCGCTAAAAAAAAAAAAAAAAAAAAAGAACACTAATAATTAAAATAATCACCTAAAACTAGCTAATTAACGTTTTGATTAGTAAAAAGAAACGTATGGTTGAATGTTGGCCGTTAGCGTTTTTTTCGGCCCATCGTAAGGTAAGACGAAGTATAGTGACTGTCGTAATGCACGTTAAAGGCCCCCGGGTTCGTTGGTTGTATCGCACCCTTGCCTTCTACAACGCCGAACATAACTATAATACGCCGAGCTCGCCAAGCACTCCACGCACGCACTCGTGACGCCGCCACAACTGTAGTTCGTAGGAGGCAGGCGCCAGTTGTCGAGCCAGCTCGTGCCGTCTCGTGCTTTACTCGCGCAAACCCTCAGTGGGCGGGGTGTTGCGCGTGCAGAACAGACGATGCATGGCGGCAGCGGTGGCGTAGTGAAACTATACTCTGTTTCATACCTGCGTGCAACGCTGTCAAAGCTACTGGCGCGGGCGTGGGGCTTGATCTCGTTGATCGTTTGCACGTGTTCTGGCGCAAACAAAACAATATATGAAGCCACGCGCTCGCGCCAGTAGCTTTGACAGCGTTGCACGCTAAGTATGAAACAGAGTGTAGCTGCGAGATCGGTCTATTCAAAAGCAAGGTTTAAAATTTGTCCTAGCTGGATTATATATCCACATAGCTGTTCAAAATGATCTGCGTTAAAATGGATACACCTGCGCCAACGCGATGAAAGTTGATCAATTTCGATAAAAGCCTGTAAACTTCTATAGTGGACGAAATCTTCAAATGCGTTTTCGACCAAAACCTTGGTTTTTAAACATTTTACCACACAAACTGTGCTTTTTAAAAAGTAAAAAAAAAAAAAAACAGGAACTGCAAGATCTGAAGAGTATTAGGGATTAGCTGGAGCTAGTGCCACTAAATAAGCTACGCTTCAGAGTAACGACACTTGGCCATATTGTATATTGTGGCTTAAAATAATGGTTGCCAGTTATCTGAAGCTTTATCTGAAATCACAGGAACCGCTTTTCCGTCCTCCACAAATGTTTAAACAGTCCGCGACAGAGAAAAGCAATATTACATGAGCTTCCTAACACCGAATCGAATGCTGAGGAAGTCGCACTTTTGAATCATGACGATCTGCAGTTGCGTATGCTCTGCACAAGCCCCAATATGGCGGCGCCCACGGCAATGTGGGGGAACGGAGTGCCGATACTCTAAGCGCAGCTCATTTAGTGACTCTAGCTGGAGCTTCATGACTCCACTTATTCAGTTTCTGTATTGTGATCCGCGGAACGTGCTGGTGCGCATGCCTTGTGGCGCGAGAGAATTCGATCGTTCCAATTAAACACATTTCTGTCGATTTCTACTGCATTTTCTAAGTTCAGATTGCATTGTTGATTTAATGGTTTGACTGAGCTGCAGAGGAAACAAAAATAGACAGTTTAGACGGCATGAACGGCCAGCCTGAGTTCAGGGAATATTTTTGAAACTCGTCAGGTAACAACCATCGTGAAGAAAGTTTCCTATTATAATAAAGAAAAAAATTTCATCACACGTCACAATTCGGTTTAAGAGACAAGTCGTGAGAGTTTTTGTAAGGTGCAAAATCCGAAGGTTAGAACAAACGGCTTCCAAGATTTCGTCAACTAAAAATCCAGACGTTAAGAAAAAAAGAAAAAAAAAGAAGAAAAGTTACAGAGTTTAATGCTGTTTCTGAAGATGCATTGGCCCTATAATAAAGCAAATTAAAATAAATATGCGTACTTACAGTCAAGTTATGAAACTTGAAGTATTGGTTTAATTCCGCCGAAACTGTGCGAGTTACCAAAGCATATTTTCTTCCGCTTAGTATTTATCTTACACTCTCACGTTTTACACTACTCAGTTGCGTCAGATGTTGTTGAACTTTTCCGTATTGGACGACCGTGACATTTTGAAACCAGCACGTCTAAATAAAAAAAAAAAAGGAGCTTGTTTATATTTTCAAGCATCGCAAAGTCGAGTTTGAGAAAAAGAGCATGCGCATGGAGGAAGCTATATGAGTGAAGTAAACTTTGGGTAAGGCACGGTACAAATTGATATGCATTTACGCGTCGGCCCAGTTCCAGCCGTACCGACTGGTATAGGAGTAAGTGCCTGTTCGAAAGATATCCGGGCCGTGTGCGCATTCGCGTCGTCCAACGTTCAATCTCCTCTCGATTGTAGCGTTAAAATAGTAATTGGAATGAAATGTCCAAGTTTCAGAAATTAGCGTTATTCGATTCAAAAGGAATCGCTTATAAGCAATTTTCAAAAACCATTCACCCTTATATTTGCGGGCTCCGCTTGGTCACCCTTCTGTGCAGAGTGTCGAACCGGAACCGAACCGAACCGAAAACCGGAACTGAACCGTTATTTTTAGCCGAACCGGAACTGAACCGAACCGAAATCTTCGCCGCCATCTTGGAACTGAACCGGAACTGAACCTGAAAAAAATATAACGGTAACCGGTTCAAAACGGTTCACGGTAATCTTTTTTATTACAAAATGAGTGTTCGAGAAGTAAAAATTGGCAGCTGGCATCTCTATATAGGTATCAAATTGTCATATACTCAATTGCAATGTGTGAAAAATTTTGGCTTTTCGTGGCGCTTTTTGTATTGGCACTACGATTAATCATATGTCACGTGGTCACGCGACGTCATGGTGTCAAGGTATGATGTCAAATAATGTCAGGTCACGTGGCCTTGTGACGTATTCACGTGACTCACCGCGTCAAGTAGACTTAGATTGAGTACGTCATTATAGTCCGTTGCAACTCAAGAAGGTAGAGCAAGGACAAGGAAGGCCGGAGAGCAGGATGCAGGCGGAACGCTGGAGAGAGGAAGAGGTTTCCCTCTCTCTTATCCAGCGTTCTGTCTGCTTCTTCCACCCGGGCCTTCTTTTCCCTCGCCCTACCTTCTTGAGTTGCAACGGACTATAGATGTATTAGCATTGAATAAAAGGTTGAAAAAGCGCGAACAAACGTGGACAATCAAGAAACACGGACGACAGGACAGGCGCTTCACTCTCAACTGTTTTTTTATTAACACCATTGTCATCTATATCACCTGCACATTGCCCAAACCACATCGCATTCAATCGCCACAATCAGAGCCATTCTTCCAGAAATACCATCTCACTCTGAAGCAAATACACAGACGGAGCGCTGATGCGATTGCGTTGTTTACATCGTTACGTCACAAGCCATCAGGACTTCTCACCGCGAGTCACGTGTCATCGTGACGTAAAAGATTGTCATGAACCCGAGTCGAGTGCTCGGGTTCTTGACAATCAGCATCGCCAAACATTCGTGTTGGCTCGTGTTCAACAAAATATCAGAATAGCCGAACTCTAACACTGGTGGTATACAATTAGTGCCAGATCCCATCGTCGCTCGTTTTATTATCAAGTTGAGGAGGGGAAGCTATTTCTTTCCTTTATTTTTTCTGCGTCTGCCACTGAGCGGAGAGAAAAACTAATGGGTGTTTTTGCAAGCTATCAACGTCAGGGATTAGCTCCTAGTGGTATTTACTGGAAGTACAAAAATTGTTGCATGAACCCTTTGACATATACACATCATTGAGGCAGCCAAACATGTTTTCGTTGTTGCTGAACTGTCTCATGAAAGTTGTCCCCGAAAATAGAAGGATTGAAAGGACTAGACGTGGCTTATTAATCTGACGATAAATAGAACTACAAGTGTGTACGGCAGGGATACCTGAACGAAAGATTCTAGTGGCCTTAGAGGAAGCCGCTCATATTCTCGCAGTTTTGTTTAAACTTCACAGTTTTTGAGTGCAAAATAAAATAAATGTAGGATTACTGTTAACAAATGACACAAATATAATTGGCGAATTGGCATCCCCAAACGGAGGAGGGAGTCCCTCAGAAATAAAAAAGTATTCTCTGGAGGAGCATTCTAAATGAAAAGGGGGGGGGGGGTTAAAACACTTTAGGTCTGTTCGATTCGCCTGAACTGGCTGAACTAGTTCAGCAGTGCAGGAACTGGTGCATTCGATTCAACCGTTAGTTGTACGGCCGCAGCACTGGCGCGTTCCATTCATCCTAGTTCTGAACGAGTTCATACCCAGTTCCTCAAAATCTTGCACCGGCTCCGGAGTCAGTTCAGCGTCCGTGCAGAAGCAGACGACAAGAGCAGACGGCGGTAACAGACGACACTCCTCGTCCGTCTCTGCTCCGGTGCCATCTTTCGCAGCTCTTGCTCAAATGTCTGCGATATGTAACAATACCGCCGATACGAAGGTTGCATTTCCTTTCATTCATGATAATAAGCGTTTTAAGCACCTGCTCGTGTAGGTTTGGCTCCCTGTGGTAAGTGTTGAAATATTGGCTCACGGAAATTGTTTCTTTTTGATGCTATGTGGGGATCCAAAGTGTTGATATTCTTCCTTACAGACACGGGAAAAGTAATACACTCTTCATAGTCCCTGCCTTCAGTTGCTCTTGGATGCATACTGACAACTCCAATACATTGCAGAGGTCTGGGATTTAGTACATTGGCCCCCGCATGCCACGTAGCTGAGCATAATACTGCATCCTTTGTCCGCTGGTATCTGTGGACGCCCACCAACGGGCCTGAGGAAAACGCCGAGAATTGGCATTGGCTTGCTAGTTCCACGCAGGACTTTCTTGAGAATCAGAATAAACGCTTCAGCTTGACGCCAAAGTTACGGTCGATAACTGTCTTGGCCAAAACGCTTTTGTCAGGCCTTCGTCTTCGAGGTGACCGCTACCGACCGCGCGCTGCCGCCGGTGACTCCCGACGCAAAATCATCCTGATGCCGCGAACCTATCGTCGAAATGCGAAACTCGAGAGACTTGGAGTGAATCTACTATTGCTAAATGAATGTGAAGGACACGAACGCTTACGGAAATGACAGGAACCGAACGGCCGTTAAAAATGCAGACAGAAGCACATTTCGTGCAGAAAACGTTTTTGGTACATCGAATAAAGAAACATTCACAGAAAAGATTCGGTTATTATACTTTAAAAATAAGGAAACACGAATGGTCTCATCAAACCGCGACTCATTAAATGTAGCATACAACGTGGCGTGGAGAAACAAGAGCCAACAGATGCAGACGACGCCCTGCGCGTCCGCTCGGAAAGCCGATCACAGCGTCAGTCCTAGTGCGGCGGCTGCACTGGTTCTGCGCCGCCGCTGTACGACTCCTTCACTCCTCTTAACTCGGACAGAACTGGCTCAGAACTTTCTGGCCGAATCGAACAAACCTAGACTGTTCTGGTCTGGCAGACCAGAGAGCGTGATCCCGCGAAGTTACTTCGCTTGCAAAATCACTCCTGCCAGAAAGCGCGTTTTCGTGGTGCCAGGCGCTCGCGCCGTTCCTCATGACGCTGCACCAAGAAAGAATACATGAGTTGCACTGAGCGCGAACCTTCTGCAGCGTGCATTGTTCACCACGGGATTCGATTTTCACAGCAAAAATAAATTTTTCACCACTAGCATAAAGTGCGATTATGTCACGTGCAAACTATGTTAAACAGTTCAGTTTTCTGGTTAAATGTGAATGTGCTGTTCTCAACACAATACTCGGTTTCACTTTAAGTGTGAGCGTAGCAGAAACTTAAAGAGCGAGCTCTGGGCTTTCAGCGTTCTTGCCAAGTACGTGCGCTCCTGCAGTGCAAACACTGGTCAGGACCACATGCTCGCGCTTGTAGCATCGGCTGCATCTGGACTTGAAGGGGCCCTGAAAGCGTTTATGGCCAATTTTTTTTTAGTTTGCATCGCGTTCGTTTGAACTAGTGAGTGTGATTCTAGCAACACATTAAGCATAAAATAAAGAAACAAATCTGACGTGTTTTGAACATAATAGTTGAAATAAGTTCGAAATTTTGAGCACATTTTCTTTTGTTGATGACGT
This sequence comes from Ixodes ricinus, assembly GCA_037355805.1. NCBI lineage: Eukaryota > Metazoa > Arthropoda > Arachnida > Ixodida > Ixodidae > Ixodes > Ixodes ricinus. The sequence continues at coordinate 211,656 of JAZHYW010000493.1, forward strand.
CCTTGGACTGAACCAATAGAGAACCCAAACGACAAGAGCATGCAACAACCATGCGCGATCTTCCTAAATGTTGGAAATTAACATCCAGTTATGAAGATGTGAACGCCCCACCAATTGATGGGTGTTTCAAGCAAAATTTGGAGTGAGAGTCACGTGCTTGAAGAGATCAGAAAAGGTCACTGGCGCCTATTCAGCCAGTCCTTCCTCTAGAATTTTATGTCGTCATTACCTGACGCTCTAGACCAATGTCGTCACTGAACGATCGCGTATGGCACTGATAGGAACGCATTTCGAAGCAGCATTTGGTTTTCTTCGTCTCTTTGCAATGTCCCTTTCAGCTGAAACAAAGTATGGCAGAAGGGGTTCTCAAAATTGTAAAGTTGTGCAGTATATATAGGAGTCTCGCATTGATATGCGGCAGCCTAATAAAATGTTAGAGCGCACATGACTGATATAGCACAGAGTTGTGAAATGAGGCCCCAAAACAAGTGCACGTTAAACCGAATATAACTTTTGCCTCCCGAGAAAGTAGTCTGAGAAGTTTCGAGCTCGTGCAATCCGATGTCCAAATGTGATTTAAATTAGAAATATATTGTCTGTTTTTCGCAATATTTATGTATAATAAGGAACATCATTGCTCGCATCTCTATTTGAGAAAGACGGATGATAACTAACCAGGTCCTGAACAGTTAGGAGTCCGACGTTTCAAAACCGGTTCGGTATTTTCATCAGGGGCGACTATTTGCACGTGGAGAGCTGCAGCTTCTTTTCCATCTACGGTGTGTCGTTTGCTTCCTTCACTTTCAATGCGGAAGCATTAGCTGTCCCATGGAGCGAACCGACGTCATCAGCTTTGAAGCCACGCCAAACGGAGCCTTGCCTCGTCCCAATGTCGCGTGTAGCAGAACTTTGATGGATAGGCTCCCATTGGCTAGCGCGTGTCATCAAGGATCGAGGCTCCCATTGGCTCTCGTGCGGCGTAGTTCCAAGGAACGCCACCAGAGAAGCCCTCTTCATGGCGGCGCAGCGCACGCAGCGGCCCGGCCGCCGGTAAGAGGTGCGGCAGTGCGAGCGTGGCTGCACAGCCCGCTCGCACGGCAAACTCCGAAGAGGTTGCACGGCCGAGCTCAGCGCGGTGAGGCCCCTTCACGAGAGCCCGCGGTCGGCCGACGGCCAACGAAACGGGGCCGTCCACGCCACTACGCCGTAGACGAACTAAGCGAGCAGAATAACGACATTCAAGATTTCGCCTTCACAACTCATAAGAAGTGCTTAGGTGTTCTCGGACTTCTTGGTTCTTCAAGTGCCCTAGTCCGTTGACATACGCCGATGGTTAAGTGGCTATCGACCTATTTAGCTCGACCTATTGAAATGTCGGGCTCCTAAATGTTTGGGACTTGGTTGGTAAAGGTCTGTACTTCTCAAATATTTTACCCAACCAGACGGAGTTCCGTCAAGCATGTTTACGTTTATAACCTGCATTTCTATACATTAATTTTTGGAGTAAGGTGTCATGCGTAGTATTATTTAAAAGAATACCTATTATTATCTCTTTCCGCCCATTTCGTGTATTTGCCTTCAGATCTATAATGTGAGCACACAGTGCTTTTTGGCGTAGCCCGCGACCCGGTGTTTCACACTGCCGAACAGCGAACAAAAAAGCGCGTTCCGCAGACTCAACAGATGGCGTATTCTCGAGTATCATCCTCCCGTGTCGGTCTCAAGCGGTTATGCCAGCTTCATACAGTCAAATTTATTGATAACAATAAAAAATAATAATTGCTGCCTGAAAAAGTGAGAACATAAATAAAGGGCCGATCACCCTAAAGATATACATCATAACTAAATGCACCCCCAAATTATCTGAAATATGCTGTGCAAATCATTTCCGGCGTTTTTATCGCTTGTCACGTCTACAAGTGATTTGGGAAAACCTTAAACAAATGTTCTATTTTGAAGCTTATTTAAATAACATATGTGTTCCTGACGCATATTCAACTTCTCAAACATATAGAAGTCTCTCGCTCCTTTTATGTGATGAACAAGAATTTTATGTGTCTTTGAGCTGGACGAAAACAAAGTACACAGTTGCGCGTGGCGGAAGGAACTATGACGATTGCGCACGCAGACCCTGAGAAAGGGACCAATTAAGTAGCTGTAATGTCGAGCAGAGTATAATAATAATAATAATAATAATAAATACTTTTATTGAATGTAGCATAAAAGAAGGTTGCGTAACGGGCGCATCAAAGCCAGCATTAGGCTTGTGCGATGCTACCCAACAGTTTAACGTAGCTTGGAACCCGCATGTGAACTGAAGCTTAACTATATACAGGTGTCCTTAGGATGTCTCGGGTATGTTACGCTACAGTTAGACACACAAACACACGCACATACACAGATATACGAATCCGTTAGCAGATGCATTGTCAAACATAAAAAAACATAGTAAAGAAAAAGAAGAAGAGCAAGCAATGAAATTTCTGTAGACAAAGCAAAATTATGCATTAAGCATAAAAGGAAAAGGCGACTATACTAAACACAAATACACAACATCGAGTCCAAATGTGAAGTGTTGCAACCCCAAGGTTGCATAGGTGTAACCTACACTAAGAAAAATAAAATATATAAACAAAAAATATTAAAAAAAATAATAAAAATTAATATACAGGCCATACATCGATGCCCAGTCGAATATCATGTCAGAAAGTGATTCTTCTGAGAGCCTTTTTAACTGCTCGCAGCGAAGTAAGAGAAAGAAGCTCAGGCGGCAGATGAGAAAAAATTTGCGGAACATAATATGCGCGCGTACTTTCGCCATAGCGAGTATGAACACGTGGAATTTCAAAAGGCTGCACGTGACGCAGGACACGAGAAGGTGAACTAACTACTTTAAAATCGTTGCTCCAGAAATGCCGCAATGCAACAGTTTGAACGTACAGCGTTTGACAGTTAGGAAGCTCAAGAAGATCGAAAAGGGTGGTGTCTTCAGGCACATGTAGCTTGTAAGAAACACTCTTGAGAATTGCTTTCAGGAGGAGTCTATTCTCATTTTCCAGAAAGCTGAACAATTCCCAAAAACAGTGATGCCATAACGGAGGACGCTATATGCAAGGGCATGTGCTATTGATTTTCGAATGGAAAGTGGCATAAAGCATTTAGACCTATACAATAGACAGCTGGCGCTTCTTAGTTTTTTGCATATATAAGGTATATGAACATGCCATTTCAAGCTACTATCAAAAAATATTCCAAGGTACTTAACATTATCAGCATATTCTAAAGGGACGCAGTTGCACTGAGTGCAAGCTGATGAGTGCAAAACAAATGGAAAATCAAGCCTGACTATTTTGAGTGGGTTGTGGAAGCATATCAGTTTAGTTTTTTTTACATTTACCGAGATAAGGTTTCTCTCAAACCAGTTCATTAGCGCAGTTGCATGACATTGCAATTGGCGGATAGAGTCTAAGTAATTAATGTGTTGCGACATGATTAGTGTGTCGTCTGCATACTGGTATATTTTACATCCTGGTACAGATTCGTTGATGTCGTTGACAAAAATATTGAATAAAAGGGGTGATAGAATCGAACCCTGCGGCACACCTGCTTTTAGTGTAGTTCGAGAGCTTTGGATACCACCGGCAGACACCACCTGAGAGCGATTACCAAGATAATTTTCAAAAAAGGAAAAAAAAGAGCCCCGGAAGCCTATACTGTATAGTTTTTTCAAAAGTAACATGTGACTGACAGTGTCAAATGCTTTGGACAGATCTAAGAACAGAGTTGAGGTGACAAGGTTATGATCGAAAGCAGAGTAAAGTTTGTCAGCGAAATCTTCAAGCAGTAGTTGTGTGCCCTTCCCTGCACAAATCCAAATTGTGTAGTTGACAGTACGTTAAATTTGTCTATAAAAGATGTCATTATACGATATATATGTTTTTCAAGTATCTGCGCGATGATCGGCAGTATAGAAACAGGTCGATAATTTTCGATATTATTTTTGGCACCACCTTTGTATAAAGGACGCACTATTGACGTTTTTGTATGGGAATGCAACTTGGTTATATTTAACAAAAAATATAAAAAATAGCAAGGGTGATGTTTATTTGCCAATTGAATTGACCGGCAACTTGACGAGAACAAACCCCAAGCGCCAAACTATGTCGAAAATGTTCACTTCGGTACGCGCTGTTTTAGACCAGATCCGATCTGAATACGAAGGTCAGTCTTTTCTACATGATTATTCGCCTGCATCACGGTGCCGAGATGTAAACAATATTGGTCAGGAAAGCGAGCGTTGTGATTGCCGCTCAGTGTTTTTATAAAAGGTAGACTGAAAGGGTTTCTCCTAAAGCTTTACTGGCATTCTAAAAATATTATTCCCTTTAGCTCAGTTGCGTCGTCATCATACATATTGTAAAAGGTATTTTGTACACTATATTTCAGGATATATATGGTGAGGACGTGCCCATTTCTTGATTTTATGCAGTGTGATTAATTCCTAGGTTCAGGAGCACAGCAGGATTCAACTTTTAATACTGTGACGCTAAGTTGCAGCATTAGCGGGTATTTTAGGCTACCTACCAAACTGGTAACCTTTAGATTTAGATAAAATATATGCGACCTAGGAAAAAAAGAGATGTTGAGTCATATATGTTAATCTAACTTTCTTTTACTGTGTCATCGAAATTAAATAACGCAATTTATTTTTGGTACGTGAAAATAAAGGTGGATTCTGATAATGATAAAAAGCTATATCGATACTCGTTTCACTGTTGAAATAGTGCCTATTGCAAAAGAAACGCGGAAAATACATTCTCAGTTTTGCGGTTCAAACCGGTTCGAACCGGTTCAAACCGGTTCGAACCGTTATTGTTTGCTCCCCGGAACTGAACCGGAGCTGAACCAAAAGCCGTGAACCCGAACCGGAACCGAACCGATAAAAATTTCGGTTCGACACCCTGCTTCTGTGGCTGAAGATATGAGAAAAGCGCTTATAACGTTGTATTTGGGCAATACCAGGTCCCGAAACTTTGGAATTTAATTCCCGTCACGAAGAGCTACAATTTGGATATTGACTGAGCGGTCAGCGATGCGTAGATTATTTTTAAAGCGAAATAAAAAAATTCGAATTTGTCTGAAACAATTTGTACACTATACTCAATACGTTGAGCTCCGAAAACGACACCGGCGCTTTTTGGAGTGTTATTTGCGGCAAAGTTCGGTGGCGTGTGTGCGCACATTACAGTGGATCAGTGGTTCTAACAGCCGTCTTTGATCGTTACTAAAAAAAACAAAAGTATATAAAAAAAGAAAAAAACTGGGGAAATTGGTGATTCCGAGTTTGGGCTTGCTGTGCAAGCCGTGCGGGGCACGAGGCATCGTTTAGAGACCGCTTCGAATGCACGACTCGACAATCACGACATTCCACAAAGCAACGAACCCGCGGCGATGTTTCTCACGACTGAATGTGGTATTCGCTGATCACTGTTTCAACTCAGGATGGACCGCAGCAAAGGCTACGAGCCATCACAACCAATCCAACGATGCGAACGCATCACGTGACAACGCGCCCCGCGCGTCGCTGACCCTTCCGGAAGGGTACGCGACATTCAGAGGGGGCACTGGGTTGGCTCCGATGGCGCGTGGGATCCGCTGCGGTTCATCATAAGGTGAAACGGAGGTTAACGGTCTCGGCAGTAGAGAGTTTTAGGGAACAGTTTGGCACATCCGATACGGTACGATGGGCCCTCCGGTACAAACTGCGCATGCGCGAGTCTTCTGTGGATAGCGCATGCGCAGTTCGCACCGGAGGGCCCATCGTAGCGTATCGGATGTGCAAAAGAGGTTCCCTAAAACTCTCAATTCACTGGCCACCGTATACCCGTGTCTTTTGGCGCCGAAGGCTTGGCGACAGCGGGCTTATGGGACTCATCCGAAACGCGGAGTTTACGTAATCAATATGGGCCTGTTGCTCTCAGGCGGGGGGGCGAGCGCGTTCTTAAGGCGGGGCCATGTAATACTGGGACTATTTACTGGCGGCCTTAGCTGCGTGCGCGACTGCTGAGCAAGTGCTGATGGCTAGCTTCCAGCCAGAGTTCTTTTGCAACGTGCATTCCGCACCATCCAGATTGTCGCTCTTGGCAGAAAATTAATGTGAGCTCGTTCTGAGCATGCGCTCTAAACAGCGCCCTCAAGTATGGTGTCCAGTGAGTACCCCTATTGGCGGTGTACGCGATCGAAAGCGTCGCTGTTGTCGGCCTTCCACGATTGGCCGAATGCTGACTATGACGTCAGTAAAGGATTTTTTATCGACGGAAATAAGATGAATGTAAGAACTTGAATTTTGACAGTGTTGGCAGTGTTGTTTTGAGAGCGCAATGGTTTCAAGCTTCCACCATGCTAATTACAAACACCATCAAACTTGTTGATGAAAATAATCCCTGGAGAAGGGGAACAAGAGGGACAAAGGACAAACACAAATCTCCAAACACAGCAAGGTGACTGGTGCGCGACCGAAAAATCCGCCTGGTCCGGGTATCGAACCCGGGACCTCTCCATTACAGGTGGAGTGCTCTACCAACTGAGCTAACCAGGGGTTAGACGTCAGTAGAGCAAACGGGTTTTATCAGCTGCCACCAGTCTGACACCAACAAGGGTGAAGCTTGCAATTTAAGGTTATTAATATAACGCAATTAAATGCAAAGGTGCAAGCGAGCTGGACAAGAATGATGAAAATAATCATTCTTCAAATTCATATATTCATAATTCTTGTCCAGCTTGCTTGCACCTTTGCATTTAATTGCAATATATTAATAACCATCGAACTTGTTATTCGCATCGTAATGACGTCACGAGAGGGAACCATACAAGGGCGCCACCAAAACATCTCACCGCTAATTGGGCATAAAGTTACGCTGCAGCGTTTATGTTATGCACAAGCATATGGCACAAGTCAAGGTCGTTTACGAGTGTGTCAGCGCGCGCGTTAACAGAGAATACGAAAGAACAAAACAATTAAATAAAGAACAGAAAAGCGCAGCTCGCGCTTTCAGTGTCTTATCAAAACGATAACAATGCTTTTTCTCGCTGTTATTTTGTCATCGTTATTTTCCGAATAAAATTCTGCCACCTCGGCGACCGCGAGCCACGTGAGAGAGCCTAATGACGCACAACCAACACCCGATCTAAAAAAAAAAAAAAAAATGTTAGTTTTTGTTTGCCAATGCGTTGCTCAAACTTGAGAGCTACGGGTCTATATACCTTAGCATCGCTTATCACTCGGGCGAAAAATGCTGAGTCACTGAGCTGTGGACGCATGCGCAGCGTCTGATATGGCGCACAACAGGGCAACAACGAACGCTTAGAAGGCGTTCCACAACCCAGGGGCTCCAAACTCGTCGACAACAACGTTGGGGTCGAAGTTCACAGAGCGCTCCGATTGGACTCTCACGACGATGACTCCGCGCTTTGGTCGCCGGCGTCCAATCGGCGCGCTCCGCGAACTTTCGGCTCCAACTTCGTATTTGACGAGTTTACGGCCCCAACAGAAAAAAATGTCAGCGCCTAGAAGGTAATTTTCGCAGAGCTCTATACGGAGCGAAACTTCGTCTGCTTTTTGCGCAGAGGGTTGCGTTGACGTCGGAACGCTGAACTCTGATTGGCTGTGATTGGAGGATAGTGGGTATTAGCCCCGAGAAGTTCGCGTGGCGCCCCCTTACGGCGAACCGGGGTGACGTCACGGCGAGGAGAGAATTTTTCCCCGACTCGCCCCGCTCGCCCTGTGGAGGCTGTGACGACGCTAGCTGTCGGCGCGCTCGTTTCTATCGAATTTTTTTTTGCGTGTTTTTCGTAGGAAGTGTAAATTTTTATATGTGGCTTTATTGAGGTATGGCCTGTAGCTGCAGGCGAAACTTCAACAAAGATTTCAGGCACGGTTGACAGGGCAGGCAACGCATGAATCACAGCTGGTATATGAAAATAAAGAAATATGGCCACAATTGCAGGAACATCACTATAGATTTACATCTCACACAATAAATGCTGCTGATGGTCTGAATGAATTGGCAGTTTATGTATACTATTTTTTTGTATATCTGTTTTTAAACAAGATCGCCGAAGCAGAAAAGCTGCATGCTGCTCGAGCAACATACTAAATACAGTCTGGGCCATGGGGAGAGAATCACAAGTAAGACAGCCCAAGTGCAGGGGCAAAGTAAAAAGAACAAGGAACATTTATTTATATACATTGCTCGCATTTGACCTTTGCTGGATTCGGATAGTATTTCAATGGACTACACGGGTGGTATCTGTGGACTTGTTTATATCAACCCTCAAGTAATGTATAACAAACGTAAGCGAAGGTGCCTAGCTCGTTATTAGTCCCTTAAGCCCTAAAATTGAGATTTTACTTAAATCGAATTGTCCTGAAGCTAAAATACCAGAAGTTTTTCTCACGCAGACTGTCACCCTTCACAGGTTCCACATTTTCTGCTACTAGTGCTGCATCTACCACTGGACAGACGTTCGAATGCTTGCTTTTACGCCTGTTTTCCTCTGTTGTCAGAGAGTCCAGCTGTAGGGAGTTTGGAGGCTGAGGAAGCTTTTGGGGACCTGCAGCAGTGTCTCTTTTAATTGGAAATAAATGACAATTCAAACTAAACGGTGTATTTTCCGAATACCCAAGGCTGGAATAAAGAATGTCAGGAAAAAGTATAAACATTCCAAATTACGGTACTATTGCTGTGCATATTTTGGGCAGTTCAATACATATCATACAGGCAACTGGGGGCAATTCGGCCATTTTTGCTGCTACCATACAAACTAATTTCCAGTAATTGTGCATCTTCTAAGAAATATGCTTGCATAGGTGTATAAACTATATAATGAATTCACGAAGAAGCTACATTGATGTAAAACAACCCTGTTCCACGAGCACTTCAAAGATCATCAGACGCAGGGCTTTTAAAACATCTGCGAACCAGCGCATGCAGAGTGGCAGCGCAGAGTCAGGGTCGCGAGCTAATTTGCCGACCACCCAAAGGCCCATGATATAAATGCCACTTCAAATGCCTTGAAAGCGGGATGTAATATCGTCCTAAATCATGAACATGCAAGGAACAGAATTCCAGCGTCTGAAACACTTCACCGACCCCTCGCAAGATTGCCTTGTGTCGTGTGGACGGACGGGGAGGTTCATCGGCGGAATCGCCTCCGCCGATAGCTTTCGGGATTTGTAACCCCATTTTAAAGGTAAAAGGGACAAGCAGGCTTATAAAATGTACGGAAGCACGTCTATATCGGCCTAACTCAACGTCTTGTACACCGGGTAAACGAGGTCCAGCTCCTCGAAGAGCTTGCGGCACACAACGCCAAACCAGGAAACCGGTGCTGGGAAGCGAGCCGATGCGAGATCGCGGAGCGGAGTCCTCCGCCTGACGTCACGGTACACCTCACCCAATCAGGGCGCGGCGACCGCAGCGACGCTTGTGTTCGCTCTCGGGGCTAATACCTCAAGGCAGCTTGCTTTGAGCTCTAGCCACTATCCTTCAATCAGAGCCAATCAGAGCTCCGCGTTCTGACGTACGCACTAGCTCGGAGCACGTGGAGCGAAAACTGCGCTGAAGAACCCAGGGACGCTGGGTTCCGCCAACGCTACCTTGGGAGAAGGCCTCCGTATGGTCTCCTCTCCCTCTATGCAACGTCATCAGTCGGATCGCGTTACCTTGGTTACTGGGCTCGAGCCCGACCTTCGACGCGCTGATTGGAAACGAGGTTCTGCAGACGATCACTAAGGCTGATTAACTTCCTGCTGTGTAAACATAGATACAACACAATTATTGTTATTTTATTTACGGGATATTATCATTTTTAATAGAATCGTATAATTTTAACGCAACTTGTTACGTTGAACTTTTTTTTTCACATATGCGTTTAGCGTAGATTTTTTTATGCTCTATTGGTTACTTGTAAAGGTAAAGACTGTATTTTGGTACGCGCTTTACTGCTGCTGCATTTTTGGGGCTTGGGGGCCAGTCAAGCTGTTGCCAACAGATTCTCCCACTTATCTTCGTTAACATTATTTTTGTTGAAAAATAGATAAACTGTAGTCAATATCGTAAGCAGTAAGTAAGGATGAAAACTGAACATCAGCTGAAATTACCTTGTCATACTATGGTGCCTGGAACGCGTCTCCGACCGGTCCCTCGATTTCCGCCTCATGACGTCATACAAGTGTCACGCTACCGCCCGTCGCGATCCTGGCGGCGTCACAGCAGCGGTGATGGATGTGGCAGACGCCCGTTCTGCTGCAGGTCACCCTCCAGCGTCACAGTCAACGGAAGCTTGGGCAGACAGAAGTTGGGACGCCGCGTCGTCTGCGACACTCGCGTTCGCTCACGCTTTTCGCCAGCATTCGTTCGACCAACCGCCAGGATCGCGACATCCGACAGCATGACACTTCTTCGGCTTCTGTGACGTCATATGTTGCCACTTCGGCACCACTTTTGATGTATGGGCTGCATAGGACGCTAAACACACCAGTCGGAGACACGCTCCAGCTGCCATAGTGATACATAACGTACATAGGAGGCCTTCGAAGCCACGCGCTCTCTTGGACTTTATCATAACTTCCGCGACTGTATACATCAGCGAGAAAGAGCTACACACACGCCGAGGATAATCGGGAAGCCCTTGCTATTCTCGTTTCCATGCTCGTATTTTCGGACCGTCACTCGATATATCTTTGTGCTTCGTCGGCCTCGTGTTGTATAAGGTCGTGTCTGACGTATGCAGCGCTCTGTTAGTGCGAGGTCATCACTGAAAGGCTTCATATTTGAAATACTTGACGCCGTCCGTATATGGCTCGAGTCGCGAACACTTCATCTCGCGAGTTGTCTGCAGCGCTTCTGAAGGCACATGCTGGGTCCTAGTAAGAAAGAATGCTTTATTTTGACGAAAAATGTATCTTGGGTTCTTGTCTCTCGCAACATTGGAAACTGTTGAAATGGAGAGAATAAAATCACTCGTTCTCTTGAACGCCGAATTTGTTTATGACAATGTTTGCTCGTCATGGCGATCAACTGGCCATGGGGAGATTTCACGGAGACATTTCTTTGCGTGTTTTATACTTTCCTTCGTCGCGTGAACTTAGGAGAAACGCCATATAACAGGGCCGTAATGGGGCTATCCTTTTTATTGCCAATGATTTACTTTCGACTCAAATCATCTTAGGATGATCCGTTAAGCCAGTGTGTTCGCTACTCATTTTTTATGTCATATACCTGAATTTCTTGAATAGTTCGTTTCCATTCTACGGGAGCGTAGTGGTGGTTTGCGCCGACCACTATACTGTTTTTCTTGTTTCGTGCTGACGATAAGAAAAGTATAGGTAGCGTCTTCACGTTAACTCGAAAAGTTTGTGCCCCGACAAAATAACTTCTGATGCTTACGCAATGGCTTCGGAATATGCTGCAGTTGATCTTCGTTACTCCTCACTGTATAGGAGCTCTTCTGAACTACCTATCCTAGGAAAAGTGGCCATTATTGGTCGCACGTTGCAAAGATCATACGTCAAACAGATACGATGGAATTAAATTATTGATCACTCTTTGGACGCGCGAGAGCCTGCACCGTTTTTCTTGAGGCAAATACTTCGATATATTAAAGCGTGGAACTAAAAACGACGGCATGTATTTTATGTTACGAACATCGAGGGTTTCGTCCAATAAACATTGAAGAGTTTTAACATAGGTGACCCCAACGATTGGAGGCCCCCATGATTTTGGAGCTCCCTATTCTAAAACTTTCTTATATTTATTACAAACGATAAAACGGTTCAGTAGGCAAGTCTATCGGATGGATGTAGCGAAAGCTCGCTGGCAGCGCCGTGTCTTGGCAATGTATGAGCGTGAGACGGGAAGGGAGAGGAGACGGCTGCTCTGTCAAAATAGCCGATATGTCGTGTACGTGCACGCTGCTGCAGCAGTTACACAGTTTCTGGAAAGGTGCCAGACAAGAATACAAAATCTCGTGCACTAGAAGATGCATTACGCGGAATGGCGCGTCCATCGACCCGGTACCCATGCATATTATTATCCTTCTTCGGAGAAACAAAACTTGCGTAGGTACATAAAAAAAAAGGAGGAAAAAAAAATGATGTTGATTGGGGTGAATCTCTGGTGGTGCTTGTCTGCGTAGACGCTGAGCCGCAGCATGCGGAGCCTTTCGTTCGTTTTCATCATGTCAGAAAGAGAATGTGTGGTATGGAACGTGGTTATATACGCATTTGAGCATTTGACCGCAGCGCCTTCTCCTGTATAGACGTTGAGCGAATGCATGCAACGTTTCATCCATGACATCGCCAGCTCTTGAGTTACTATCACATCTCAGAGCCCCCTAATCGTCCCGCAGTCGTGGCCGAGTGGTTAATGCGATGGATTAGAAATCCATTGGGGTCTCCCCGCACACGTTCAAATCCTGTCGACTGCGCAAACAGATTTTTTTTTTCATCATTTCTTTTCTATCTTTTTTTCCCCCTACACGAGCACGTAAGCACGTGAGCTCACGAGCAGGAGCACGAGCACCGGACGCCGTAGCTACGGACCTACGGACATGGCTAGCCCCTAAGGAGCTTCGCCCCTAAAAAAGAAAGACAGAATGCTAGGGACGAAGGAAGGTTTGGTTTTGTCAGTTTGGTCGACGATGCGGAAGGACGCCGATGTAAAAGGCTATAGCTCACAAATAAATAGGAACATTAAGCAATAATGACAAAGAAAAAGAAAACGGAAGGAGGCACCGCGGACAAACTATATTTCCGGTTTGAAGATCAGAATTATATTAGGATTTCATGGTTATAACTTATAAGGTAGCGGTTAGGGTAAGGGTAGGTTCGGAGGCATCACTTTGTGCTGTCCGGCACTTCATCTGGATGGCTCAAAGTAGGGCTACTGAGTGTGTCTGTCTGTGTCCGCGTGTGCGCTTGTATGTATGTGTTTGTCTGTGTGCGCCTGCATACACGCGCACGCGCGCGCGTGTGTGTGTGTGTATGTGTGCGTGTGTGTGTGTGTGTGTGTGTGCACAATATATATATATATATATATATATATATATATATATATATATATATATATATATATATATATATATATATATATATAAAGAGAGAGAGAGAGAGGAGTGTAAAGGGGGCAAGAGAAGGAAAGCGGAAGGCGAGGGCACCGAACTTTACAAATAAAGCGAGGACGGGTAGACCTAAATGGACTGATATGCAAATATCACGGAGTTTAGCCGGAAACGGGGCAAGGCAAATAGAGACGGGCGATTCGAAGGCGAGAAACATTGAGCTATCGCAAACTCCGCATAAAGCGACGCGAAACCGACGGACTATTCGTGCGCCATTCTTCGCACAACACCGTGACAAACGCAAATTTTGCTTAAATGAATCGTACGATATCTTGCACAACACGGGCCACGTATGCTATAGGATGGAGTCGTACGTCCAGAGTCCTATCATATATTTACTCAAGAAGCTGTCGACCCTGACTGAGTAGTGCTTCCTGTTTGATCAGCGTCTTTTTTTTTCCCTTTCTTTAAGAAATACATTTGCTTTTTTTATTGTTTTTGCTATCCTCGTTTTTTTTTTCTTTCTCGGAGAGCGTGTTCACGGTTTGCCATGGTTTTCGCAAAAACGTTCTCTTCCTAGTATTTGAAGATGTAAGCTCTCGACCCTTTGTCCTTCGACTGCGTAAAATGTAAAATTCCAAATCAACGTTGTTTTTTTTTTTTTTAATCGTGTTACGGTTACAGTTACGGGCACACTCTCATGGGCTTGCTAATTAAAAAAAAATTTCTAAAGAGGACGGAAAAACAAATATCACAACCCTTCCTGGATTTTTGAGTAGACTTGCCAACTAGGTAAGAAAATTAACATTCAAATTTTGATTTTGCTATAAACGTGACCTCAAATGAAGTCGGATTTGTCTTTTTCAATGCTACCACTCCTGTTTGGCGTTTAGCACATTAGAAACGAAATATAACTAGTTTAGAAGTGTTTAAACGTGACAACGTCATTACATTAACATAGTTCTAATATTCACGAGATGACTATCAAGTCAAGCTGGCGATCCTAGCGACGTCTCGGAGACGAGAAGAAATACCACAAGTTTTCTATGTTTTCTCCACATTTATGATTGTTTTACAACAGCTTCCCAAAATTCACGAAAAAAGGCGATAACTGTCCGGGTTTCCTCCCAATTTGATTTTAATCATCCGGGTGAAGTCTGCAAACCGAAAATATGTAGTCCGTTTCGAGCTGCGCTTGTTCCTTATACATGGTATTGCTTGAGCTTGAGACACAAAAAATTACGCAAAAGCTTTGCAGAAAGCTAGGGTGACAATTCTAGGTCCCGCTAGACATAAATACGTTAAATGCGGCGTGTTAAACTTTTATGTTACATTTTTGGGGATATTTTATTCTGAGACCCTATAGTTTGATGAACGTTTAGAACAACAGGGAAAGCCCCGCCCCTCCCACAAAGCTGTTTGCTCGCCATGATTGGTTGTTTCCTACTCTCCAGCCTTCGCTCCACTAAAGTGGGAAAACTGGAGGGCTTTCCGAAAAGAGCTTGTCCCGCTTTCAACAGACTACAGTCATAAACACAATCCGTGTAAAAGTGTAGTACGTTCCTCCGAAGGAGCAAAGTGGTTAAAATTGGGCTAGTTGGTTCATAGATTAAAGAATAGAAAGGCACCAGAAACAACGAGGACCAAGGCGAAGTAAGACAGCGCTTAGGTTGTCTTACCTCGCCTTCGGTCCTCGTTGTTTTCGGCGCTTCTATACTTTTTTTTCTTTTAACTTCGAAGAAGGCAGTGCCGACTTTTTCACCTGTTTCTCGAGCATGGCCATGAGCCCTCCCTGCGGCGGCTCGTGGTGCAGCTCGGTGTCGTTGTCCGGGAGGCCCACGCTGATCTTGAAGGAGCAGTAGCTCGGGGCCAGGGTCGAGATGTTGAAAGCCCGCTTGAGGAAGGCGTCCGTCGTGTTGGCCGGAGGCACCCCGAGGCAGTCGTCGAACGACGAAAGGAAGCTGAACGTGCCGCCCAGGATGCCCGCCGGAGGCTTCACCAGGGCGTCCGTCACTGCGTCGGATTGACACAGCAGCGGTTTACGTATGTTTACGAAGCATGTATAAAGCTGCTTCGAATATGCTTGATGTCTGTCCGCAGATAATTCTATCTTCACGTCGGCAGCGAATACCGTCTCTTTTATACAGGGTGTTTCTTTCAAAGCTCGAGAGATTTGTTTGAAGAAGAGAAAAGAGCCACGAAAGCTACACGGATACGGCTTGTGCAAGTGAGTTATACGGCTAGGGGGACATAATATAGGGGACTACAGTCGTCACGAGAAGTTGAATGATAAACTAAAATTCGTCAATTAACTTCTAAATTATTGAGGAAAAGACATACGGCCCCAATTAGAAAATCGTTGAACGTAACCGAAAACCATTAAATCGGTAATTTTTAGAGAGACGAGCGAAGCGCATTAGTGCGCTGAAGTTACCGCTCGTAAAGGCGTTTGACTGCGTTGCGTCGAGAACCGAAAGCGAGTCACCGGCATATTTGCTTCTTATGAAGCGTGGAATCCAATTCAAGGAATCAACTTGGCACGCGATATAAGTGGCAGGGATGTCCTGGTTTCTCGCAGCCGTAACGCAGTCAAACGCAGTAAAACGCATCTGTCTGAACCAGGCTTTAGGCTGGGCTGAGAAAGCGTGGATGTTAAGAGACGGAAGAAACGCTCGGGCACGTTATCGCACTGGGGTGGCCTCGCTCCCGCTGCACGAGTGGTACCGCACAAACCGCATTAGTATACCTTTCGCGGTATTTTTTTTAAAGAAATTTGTTGAGTTTAGAAAGAAACAGCCTGTATACACTATAAAGTATGAAGTGTGTTATAGCTTTGAGTTTCGTTTGTCTCCTTTTGGTTTGCGGAAGTGAAAAGCACATCGAAAGGGGAACCACCCGTGAAGAAAATCTCGAACGACAGCCGACGTTTTTTGCTGAAAACGAAAAGTTAGCTGCAATATTAGAGATTTTGAGGAGATTAATTTTATTAAATTGTGTTGTCACTGGCAACTTAAAAAAAAAAAGAAAGCGCGTTTTGCTTTTGTTACAACTCTGGAGAGAGTTGGGATAATATTTAATTATGCATGGCAGCAATTTCGCTTCGATATATCGTATAATAGAGACGTTTAGTTGATCGTTTTCACTTTCCGCTCCGTTTCGAGCCTGCTCAACTGCGCATGCGTTGCCAGCTACGTTCAAACTCAGAGCGGCCGCGCATGCGCACTGGCGATTGTGCCGCTCAGAGGAGCGGAGCAGGCGCACGAGAATATCTGCCGTTGTGATCTAATTGTCAACCAACCTCATGGTTTCTTCTCGCGAGATCTGACGTGTGTAGACCTGGAGGCAATGTGAAGGAGCAACAAAACATGTATGTTATCAAGGAGCAACAACAGCCACGCCACTCCATTGTTTCCGTGAGTAAGGATCTTTTCTTACCTGTAGTTTGTACGATACTTGGTACGTAAACACTTATACTTTATACCTTACTCAAAGCCGAGAATCGCTGCTTTGGACACAATAAACCATTATAAAATTCGAATAAAACGAAAGTAAGGTATACATGGTATTTCAAGGAAAACACAAAAAAAGTATTGGCCGAGATAACTTCCAGTGGACTATGTGCATGTTTCAATGAGAAAGAATGCGCAGCGTAGGGGCCCTGCAATGGCTTTTTTACTAATTTTTAATTTGCACCAAACCTGAGCGCACTGAACGTAGTAACTTAATGACACTTTTCTTTTCTCGAATTTCGCTTTATTTTAAAAGTTATAGGCAAATTAGAATTACAAAAACAAGCAAAAAATAACCTCCGTCATGACGTCCTTGGTTGCTTGAGTGGCCGTGAAGTAGACGGGGGTAGTGAGCTGAGCGAGCGCTCACGGCTGCCGTATTCCGTGTCGACGGCGCGAGAGGGCGCCACTAAAGCGTGTTCTGGATAGGCTGTATGTAGCGGGCAGCTAGAGCGGCTCTCATTGCATTTGCTGCGCGATTAAACACAAATTTGGCATGACACTTCATTGGCCACAAACGACAGAAAACACGGGGTAAAGATCAGTTCAGAATGGAAGCCACTTCGCGCTGCCATACCGCGAAACGGCCAAACCGCCAGACAAAGCTGCTCACCGAAGGCCTTGGGAACGCTCAGAGCCGGTCGGGTCCTTCGGTCCCTACGGCCGCGGTGCCGCCGCGTACATCCGGGACCTTTCCGTGTCGGCGCCTGATCCCACTACTCCTTTCTAGTATGCGCCGCATTTTTTACCGCTTGGTGGCGGGTATGTCGACGGATCATTTCTTGTTTCCATACTTTATAAACTGCATTTGTTTCTTTTCTGATCTAAAATACCGAACAAAAACTACTTTTATAAATAATTGAAACGGTTCGTGCCACTTATATTTTGTATTTCGACTAAAAAGAAGCTTTTAGCGGCTCTGACCAGCAGTAAGCCCAGGACCTAATACGTCACATTACGCGCGCTTTCGGTACCGCGGGTCGCCCCCGTCGGTGGAGGAGGTTTCCGCGTCGTCCGGTTAAAATATGACGCACTGATATTTAGTTACTCTCTCCGTGCCCGCTGGCTTGCCCGAACCCCAAGAGACGTGGAAACCGCAAAAAAGGTAGACGCTTAATTATGATTGCAGGGCCCCTTTAAGTTTTTCTCGGCGGAAAATGAAAAAAGGTATGTCCGAAACCTGACGTAATCGATGTGTGTTTCTGGACCATAAAATGAAAAAAAAAAACAAAAAAAAAAAACACCGCATCTCGTTTTATTTGATCTCCGTGGCGAAAGTTACGTGGCCGTACCGAACGGATTAGTGAAAACTTGTGTACACGAGACATTCAACGAAGTTAGACGCTCACGAATCAACCGAGGCATGTAATTGTTTCGTGTTTCTCGTACACGGGAGAGCGTGTCTGAGAACAATATCGCTTCATCAACTGCGTGACGTCGCCGTGAGTGTTCGACCTAGCCAAAGGGTAACTGCGTTACGCCTGTCGGACGTAGTTCACGGAGGGTGCGAAGGGTTGTGCCACTCGTGCTCGATCGTGCCTGGGAACAAGCGAGTGGTGCGTTTTCGACGACGAGCAGAGATATCGCGATTGGAACCAAGCGGTCGCAGTTACAGAGACGCGGACGTCAAAAGGCAATTTTAGATTCTAGAGCTCAGGCGATAAGGCAAGAAAACTAGTTTCCCATCCGACTTGTTACAATCACGCGACACTCCTTGGGACATATCGCATTTGTTCAAACTGTTCTGTTTGGGCAGACACGCAAGCGCTGTTTTGTTTGACAACGTAGGTGAGCAATAAAATCGAAAGGATGGTACCAGTGGTGTCTGTTCTACGTTTCTTTTTAATCGTGTCACGAACAGACGCCTGATTACATGCCGAAAAGAAAACAATTCCGGCTCTTGAACTTCGAAAGTGACCTGTCTGAAAGTGACGTGGAACCGAATCCCAGGTTCGGTTACATGCGAAAAGATCCCTCACATTCTGAAGTTCTCCGCTGACACAAACTCTCGAATTTACGAGTTTTTTTCATTTTGTCCGTGGGTTTTTGTTGGAGTTTGTTCAGGACTATCACATTAACCATCTGTTCACAAGCTTGCATGCACACGAAAATTGACGGTAACCATTAATTCTGCTCTGAGATTTAAAAAAATATAAATGATAAGAGCTGTTACTTTATGCATTAAATATTTCATGCAGTACCAGATGGTCTGTGATATGAAAACCTGCGTTTGAGCCAGGGTGGTTCTGGCTCAAATAAAAAGATATATTAGGGCGAATATTAATTCATCTTTAAATCAATCTTTATTTGCATAACAACTCAAGTGTGATTTTCTAGATCAAGTATCTTCGCTGTCCGGAAGAGTCGGATGTGTGCATCTTTGATTTCAAAATTAAGCAATCCTAGTGTTGAGCGTGAAATCGACGCGCGGGTGACAGAGACTGTTCGCACTTGACGGCTGCGGCTCGCTGCAGCTTTTATTTCGCGCAGATCTGCCACAGAAAAGTTGCCCAGTCAATTACAAAAGCATTACAGCACTTCAAGAAGCCAACGGAAACGAAATACATAACAAAAAAGCTGGCTTAATTGCGGAACGCACGAAACATAGCGGTGATGTGGCCCTTTAAAAGCATGCAAACAAAACCCGAACCGGAGCCTGTTCTCGACTCCCTGTCATGGCGGCGGGCAGTATGTATAACCATGTATAACATTATCGACTGCTCCCACATACCAACAATAAAAGAGGGCACTTCGAACGCACGCACACGCACGCACGCACGCACGCACGCACGCACGCGGCACGTAGCCAGGATTTTGTTTCGGGGGGGGGGCGCCCATGAGGGGGAGGGGGAGAGGAGATCCCAGCAAAATGGAAGATATCTGGGGGGGCGGGCCTCATGGGGCCCCCCTGGCTATGCCTGACACATGCACACACACACACACACACACACACACACACACACACACACACACACACACACACACACACACACACACACACACACACACACACACGCACGCACGCACGCACACGCACACACACACACACACACACACACACACACACACACGCACGCACACACACACACACACACACGCACACACACACACACACACACACACACCTCGTTACCACGTAAAAGTTCAGACAACCAGACAATTTCATGTAGCACCAATGTTCTTATGTAGTCTGTCTCCCGAGAAACCGCGTGACATCAGCATTTCGATAAACTCAGGAGAGCCTATCTGTTTGTTCACGTAGGGGAGTTCAGTCAGATAAGCGTATCTGTAGCGGTTGCACACACCGCTCGGAGGAGCCTGTATGGCTTTTGTGTGTGAAATCGCCTCGCACGGGTCCGATTGCACATTTTCGTTTCGCTTACTTGTTTTGACCCTCGAACAATCAGCCAGCCATCAACCGGCAACGTAAAATAGACCCATTTCGTAAGCCCTCCCTTTGTTGGAAGCTGCTGAATCCCTGCACAATGACGGACCAAAACCGCCACTTTAAGGCGCTCTTTCGGCGTTTGGAGAAATATTTCGCCAAAATCGAGCTAGTTGTGGTTGAGATGCGAACGCCTTTTACACCGTCTTGTGCCGCATAAACGTTTTCTTTTTAATTAAACTGCTTATAAACTACAGGGGAAATTCTAGGAATATTTTTCGTCGACATTCATGAAGTCGTCTATATCATATTTAAAACCACTTTTCATAATTTTGTGATCTGGCTGTCTACTTCACGGCGACTAGTCACCCGCGTCCAATGAACAAGCGATTCAAGATGGCGGCACCCTTGTGAAAAGGGTCTATAAGCAGTGTGACCACAGGTGTGACCCCGGCTTAATCGTTCCATGTCTCTGCATGAAACCATGCACGGCGTACCATCCCATAAAAAAAAAGTGTTGGTTTAACGTTCTTCCGTGAAACCAACTTGTATTTTAACGCTGGTGCGTAAAAACGGCAGCCGACTCTTCACTTAGCAAATGGAAAGGAAAGAAACGCACACGCGCACACATATACAAAAGTAAAAAAGAAGGAAAACGGGTGCCGGTATGTTCTCTTTTGGTTGTCTCTCATTCCTTATTGCGCTCGGATGCCTCCATCTCAAGCCTCGCTTATTTTTACGTTATCCGGTTCAGCCAGGGTAATGGGGATCCTAAGTATTCGAGATCAAGAATCGGGATTTCAAACTGGTTTCTGGACGCGAGTAATGGAGAGCCCCCAAAAGGTGTCCACTGCATTTGCTGCCGTCGAGAATCCGGTGTGGCCACGCAGCTTACTCTGCAGGATCGAATCGATAATGAAAAGCTGTCGTCCGCTCACACACAAACTATGGATATGCAAAGCGCAAATTCGTCTGCTTCCTTTGCGGGGTTGTGGTGACGACAGAACGCCGAGCTCCGATTGGCTCTGATTGCAAGGATAGTGGGTAGATTTAAGGCAGCTTGCTTTGAGGTCTACACACTATCCTACAATCAGAGCCAATCAGAGCTCGGCGTCGCTCTGACGTCACCACAACCCCCCGCAAAAGAAGCAGACGGACTTTCGCTCCGCATAGTCACCGAGAGGTCAAAAGACACAGGGTGTCGCTTATGACGTTCTCACTTCTCGCTTTCTGATAGATCCTTCGAAGTTCTTATCGGCCGATGCCGTAATCTGATTGGCTGCGGGGGGATAATGAGATGTTCAGGACGCACCCCGCCCTGGGTTTCTTAAGATGTGAGTGATTATAGCTTCCGTTCAGAAGGCCAATCAAACTCCGAGATTGGCTTTGACGATCGGGAGGCGGAGTGGTGAGTTTGCCGAAACATCCGTATCAATAACGCGGGCAAACAAAAACACACAAAAAAAATGGCGCTTTAAATTAAGATGTACGGATTGCGCAGGCTTAGCTGAATTGTTTTCTCTGCCTGGACCTTTCTTGGGTCATCACCAATTTGTTTATCTTCGTGCAAATCTTACTACGTTTGAGACGGTGGACAAACATACACCGACGATGCCCGCATGAAAATACTTTTGAGCTCTCAGATACCCAGTTTTGACAGATTAATCGAACGAGCTCACGAGGCACTTTGACAGAAAACATTTTTTTCTTTGTCATTCTTTCTAGTAACGTATGTGTATTCTGCTTTGTCCCTTATTCCGGCTCTTTCTCAAAGCAGCGGGCAACCGCCCTTCGAAACGTCGTGGCGAGCCTTCTCACAGATGATTACGGTGTTATTGGAGGACAATAGCCATCTTTTGCGGGACGACGAACTTCTCTTAGAACCACTCGAAGCCCAATACGTCTTGTACATGTATATTATTTGTACTTCTTAAAGCGGATAGGGGCTTTCTTTTCTTTTTTTCTCCTGTCTACAGATACAAGGGAGCGGGGTTACAGACCTCGCCTTAAAGAAGGTCCTTCACCAAAAACAGGATATTCTTTTTAACCGATACATTTTGTATTACGTTGGAAAATTATGTAGGCACAATCATATACACGAAGTAAAAAAGAAACAATCTATTCACTAAAATCATCCTCATGAGCCGACAGGACCAATCAAGCACGGCCGACAGCTGAACTTTAGAATATTTGTCGTCTTTCTTTACGTATATAATTGACGGATAATTCAATCAGGTGTTGGGAGTATGCCGTGACCTTGTACCTTTAGTTTGTGTACGTGTGTTTGTCTGCACAGTAGCTTTTTGTCTGCCCTTTGACTTACGATAAAACGAAGTACAGACGCCAAGAATAATGGGATGCAAAGGTTCCGCTGAGCGTGTTGTTGTAAGTCATGAAGAAAAAAAAAAAGGGGGGGGGAGGGTGAAGTGAGAGGGCGAGGTTTGAAGGTTACGCAGCGGCTTTCTGATATTATGATTGAACTGAAAAAGAAAGGATTATTATATTAACAAAGTTGAGTATTAAGCAAATAACAAAAAAGAAAGGGGGAGGTGTGTAACTATTGTTAATGTAATTGGAGCTAATGATCTACTTAAGAATATTCGTGCTAGTAATTGTAATTTGCTTTCTGTAAAGAAAAAGACGGCCAACAAATGTAGGCAGTAGTCATATCTGAAATAACATTTTTCCTACTGTAGTACAATGCTTGTTGACAATATCAGAACTTACAAATGGACAATAAAATCACATTAGCTTAAATACTGAACAAAGAAAAAAAAACGCAACGATAATCTGTCCCTTCTGCGTATACTATTTTATATAAATATATTCGAGCGGCCGTTATGACAGTGTCAATTCACGGGCCCACATGGGCGCTTTTATCCCGAGCAATTTCGTACGAGCGACGAAATAATGAAATCCCTTCGTCACGTATGTTATGAAGGTCATGTTTTCGGCATTTGCCATTCCATTATTCGAACCTGACACGCACAGCTCAGCACTTAAACCGTACGTTTGTGCCAAGTTTTTATCTTTGTGCCCATATGTTCGCATGCCTTACGATATCACCGTAGGGCCTGTCTATCGATGCCGGACGCGTTTGGCAAGCGTCCGACCACCAGCAGGAAAAACGTGTTTCGAATTTATTGCTCCACGTTTTCCACATTGGTCCGAGCATGGGCGTTCGAGGAAAACACCTACGAAAGGATCGTCTCAGTGCGTTCTCTGAATGATCCTATGACGTACGCATCTTTTGTTTATTACTGTCTTGATTAACGTCGATATTCACTGTTCACCTTAAAAGTTATAACTTTCCACACACACACACAAAAACATAATTTGTTTTGGTGTGTGTGTCACGCATCAGCATCGCTAAACTAACTTCAAAACTTTCTAAGTGTACGATGGAGAAAGATATACTACAGCTGCGAGTTCACTTCACCATTCAGAAAATATAAGAAACCAGGCGAAGTTAATCGAACTAAATATTTTATGTGCAACGTTAAAATTCGTTTATTACTTGACTAGATTTCTTGACTCAACATAGTATCCTTATGGGCGTATTGTACTGAAGAAGAAGAAGAAAAAAATGTAGGTTTGCTAGTAGCGTTTTGTAGTTTTTGCGAGCCGCTCTCATCTTTTTTCATGACGCCAGAAATTGGCTGGAAAGAAATATTCGTATACCGCTAACTCTTAAAAAATATCAGTTTACTTCAGATTAGCGACGAATAAATTCACCGAAGCGAAGGATTCCAAGCTGTTTTATAGAACTCCTTATAATATATTGTTCTAACTGACTTTATTGGAGCAGTAATCAAACAATTACTATTTTATTGTTCAAAGCGATCTATTTCTAGTAACCCGATTACTTCCAATGCCTATCATACAATCTTCATGATCTCTATCTGTGACAAATGCTTTAACAAAAAGTTAGCTGTAAGCACTTTCTCCGGTGATTAAGATAGTCCCAACCTAGACTGTTTTCAGCTTGTGCAGGCGCTGGTGAAAAGGGCGTTCCGATTGTCCTCTTGAGGGCACTTTATGATAGCTGATAAGGGGGTCGCGCCAATCAGCCTCTACGAGACTGAAAGGGTGATAGATATGAGCCTGCGCTTGCTTGCAGAGAAAAATTTCAAAGCAAAACGACAGAAAAAAAACGAAACCTTTTCTTCTTTTTTATTTTATTTCGGAAATAATTTTGTAGACTCCATGGTAGAACGCGTTCCGCTTCGCAACGTCTTAACTTAATTGAAGATTATGGGAAGATTCTGCCTTTCAGTTCCGAGACGACTCAAGTCACGGAAAATTTTTCCGTGTGATGGACGCGTCTTTTTTAATATAGCTACACCCGGGGCCCGAATTTGAGTGATTCATACAAAGTGCGAGCCTTCGCCGGTCAAGCACGTAGCTTCCGTTTCCTCCACAAGCCGTACAGGAGGTTGGAGTGATTAAAGTACATCTAGAAAAATGGGGGTGGGGGTGGGGGGGGGGGGGAAGCGATGAAAATTTAGATAAAATAGAAACATGCGATTCGTTGACACTTTATGTATATTTTCGTCTTGTCAAGAAAATTACGCACGATAACTTCATTAACTAAGGGGCATGGTTATTTATCAGAATGCGGAAGCTCATGGGCATGCACTCCCCTCACCTGTATCTTTCTTTCTATCAAGAGCTGGTTAAATTATCTTTCTTCCCAACACTTTATCTCCTTTTTTACTTCTGCAATGTGTGGGGGTACGCTATCAAAAAAGCGTCGCTCTGTCACGAACTTGATGTACCTTATTATTACCGTCTATTTGCAAGTGACTGTGATGTACGCCACAGAGAAAGTGTGTGACAGAACAGTTATGCCCGGACAATGAAAACGGTACTTGAACGCAGGAACAGATTACAGTCGGTGACGGGTTACACGCCCAGTAGAAAGTCCGCCTTTAGCGCACCTTCAATGCCTTCCGTTGTGCTTTGATTACGCGTGCGACGAAGTGCTAAGGTATAAAAGCTGGCGCTCAAAGTGAAGGGTTCACCCGGATTAGTCCCACATTCCATGAATAATAAGTTAATAACTAAGACAAGATCTCTTGTCGAGGGTACTCACTCGTGATGGCCCACTCCTCGGCCCTGGCAAGAGCCCTGAGGAACTCGCTGATGGAATAGATGCATCCGGCGCACTCCATGTCGGTCTTCTGTTGCTCATTGGCGTTGCACACCACAGGTAACATGGCGGCCGCCATGTTCAAAGACTTGCTCGGGTCGAATCCGAGACCCTTGAGGTCCACGGCCCAAGCAGTACGACCGCCCAAAACCACCCCGAAGGCGGCCAGGAACGCCAGGCGCGTTGCGGCCAGCATGGTTCGACTCCGGCCAACGCGGGCCGCAGCACGAGAGGCACAATCACGTCGCGCTCAGGTCGTTCTGCTGTTATCGGGGAGGACAGCCTCATCGCCGCCGCGGCCGACCACCGCCGATAAGTCGTTCCGATGGGATTGAGCCGTCCACGGCGTCTGCATCGCTCTCTAAACGGTCAAAAGTCGCCGATACACGCTTCCGGTGAGGAGAAAGCGCACGTCGCGGCAGGCCAGACGAGCAGGCAGGCCTCGAGTGTCTACCGCATTCCGCGAGCTCGTTCGCCGCCGATCGTCGTGTCGAGTATCCAAGGCGCTGTTCGGTCTGGGTGGGTTGGGTAGTATTCCGTTTGGCGAGGTAGGAGGCTTTTCTTCGTTACAACACCGTCCTTCTCCCCGAACGGCGGCCGTAGCAGCAACAGCGGCGGCAGCGGTGGCGTGCCCGATCAACTGGTCCTTCGAGGGGTCCGACGATTATTGACGCCGGGCCCCGTCGTTTACTCGAGGGACGGAGGATTTGGCGAGGGTGTCTGCGGGCGCCCCGAGGGCTTTGACGTTCTCTCAAGGACAGTGAGCACGCGTCGCCGGATGGGGGATAAATTGAAAGCGATGCTGCGCGCTCTTCTTGGGCTGCCCTGGCTCGGCCTGGCTGCAGGAGGATGGCTGCTGCCTGCCCTCGGGCTCCGCTGATTTACGAACCCGCTTGTTTACCACCGGCGGCTTCCAGTCCGGGACCTGTTGCTCACTGGCGCGTTATCTCGGGCACGTATCTCGACAGGTTTGGAGAATTTCGAGAAGCCATCGTCCTTTTCTCTGCGGGAGGAGGGGCGGACCGGTAGGGCCCCTTTGTGAGCTCGGCCGGCCGCTCGAGGGGGCGATCCCCCGTTCTATGCGTTGCCACTTCGTTCGCTCCGCCGCTTCGGCTGTAATGGCGTTCTTCCAAGAAGACGTCACCGCCTCATCAAGATGAACGGCCGCCGGCCACGTTCCTACGCAGTGATTGAGCTTCGCTTTCTTTCGGTCGGGGATTCTTTTTGGCTACGTTGTGCCGACGACGTCGGTGGCGTGGGTGGACGCACCGACGTCGGCGACGACTGATACTTGCAACCTGTTTTCTCTGGCAATACGTGCCAGAAATGTATACAGCCTATTGAGAGTACCATAACCACGGTGTCTGGCGTCAATGGAGGCAGTTTGAGCGTAAGCGAATTTTATTTTGACATCAGCGGGAAGCGGGTTGAGTGAAGGGGTTGCCACCCTACAGCGTCGTTACGCGTAGGAATGTAACAAGTTGGATGTTATCGTGTTTGGTCGTTGATGTTACCACGCGAAGTGTAAAATGTGCACTCGTCACGCCAGGAATGAACGGCCAATGACGCGCGTTGTCTACATTTCTGGGACTTGCGGAGCTTTCGCTCATGGGCTTAAATCTCATTCAAAGTCCCGGTGCAAGTGATTGGATGGACATTTCCTTCCGGTTGCATATTTCCTGTTTTTCGCATCACTTACCCTCCTGCTCCTTCTGGTACTTTCATTTTAATTATAAATAATAAAGAAAAAATGTCGACCTTCAGCTTCTGTTGCAATTTCCGGTCGTACTTTAAGACAGGCGTTTAATGTTTATTCTTGTCGAAACAAGTATTGATCGAAACTAATTTTCACCAGTGGTCGGGGCTGAGACCGAAAGTCGCTAATATTTCCGACCGAAATATCCCGTGATTTCAAAGTTTCACTTCAGTTCTTTCGACGCCTCGTTATCACTATGTCGTGTACCTATTTGCGGCTGGCATATTCGCAAAACATATCAGTTTCGTAAAGCGAGAAGAAGGTTCGCGCCTTGATATCTAAATAATCAACTGCGGCAAATTACGAAGCATTGGGTATTAGATGCGTAGTTTATAGTTATACAGGCCTTCCTACTGCGGTACTGCCTGAAAACATATTTTGCGCTATGGTCACGTGACAGTTTTAAAAACGCAGGGTGTGGATTACTATGTTTGCGCTTCCTGCTTAGTGATTGGTTCTTCGGCCATCTTATCGACTGACCCCGCCACCTGATTGGCTGCGCAGCTATTATGCACGCCGCCACGCCCTGCGCTCCTTAAAATTGATTGTAAAGAAGCCCGAATTTGAATCGCGTGCAGTATATCTGGGGAGTGACAAATTTATTTCACTCCTAAAACTTTTATTTGCTGGAAACTATACCCGAAATGCCGCTCAGTGCGCTATGTTTACATCTTTCTCAGACCGAAGCGATATGTTATCCCCAAATTGTCTCACATGAACTGGTTATATTTGCTGTTATACCAGAACTGTCTGTACGGACCTAAATGTTGCTACACCTTACTGTAATTGCTTCATTAAAAAAAATCATTGTGAGTTTGTAGCTGGAGCACTAACTTCGTCCGATTCCCTACATCTACGTTTTCCGATACTTCATTGTGCCTTATTAGGGTGTTTTAGTAGGTCGTTCCAATCAGGGCCGTACCCAGAAAAAAATTTCGGGGGGGGGGGTTTCGGGGACAACGGCGGCCATTTTGAAAATGTCTATTGTCTTATTTTCGCCTATGAATGATGTGCATCAGTGGCATATAATGGAGAGTCATAGCAAACCGGAGAACCGGTCCCGGTTTGGTACCCGGTAGCCGACCGGCGCCACTGCGCGTGCGCAGAGGTGGAGATTAAAATCGGCTGGCTGCAAATGCACCGACCATGTACCACGCACTATACTATAAAATATTTTTCGGGGGGGGGGTCAGAACCCCTAACCCCCCCCTCTGGTTACGGCCCTGGTTCCAATACATTCAATAATTGTACCCGATGATTTTCCGGCACCCTTGCGCAGGCATCGTATCGCTACCTGTCGGGCATTAGAGAGTTTTCAAAGGTAACGATACCCGATGCTCCGTTGCCACCTTTGCGTATGCATCGTATTGTCGCGGAGAAGTTCTTTCTCCGTTGATGACGATTCTGATATTAGCAAACAACTGTTTATTTATGGAATATAGACAAGTTACTTTTTTGCAACAGATACGGACAATTCATCAATAAACGTTGGGGAGAAATACTCCTCTCTCTGGCGACTTCGCCTGCCGTCCAGCTCGATCACACCTTCAGCGGGTGCCCCCACCACAGGCAAGCTCGACAAACAAGGATCCACACAAAGGTGGGCGAGCCTAGAGTGCCTTCATGTGCGCTTACGGCTGTGGAGGAGCCGAACTCCTCCACAGCCGTAAGGAGTCCCAAGTTTGCGAGTTAGCGGGCGTATGACACCACAGCCGAAGGGGGTCAGACGTGCATGTTGACCTCCAGAGGCAGGAAGATGTTCACGGACGGTATCCGGGAGCATAGTCCTCTGCGGGATGGATGGATAATACGTTTATTGAATATGTGCCTTCTTGTTGGGGGGCCTCAAGGTAGGCCATTTGGCGGCTGCTTATATTGAGTGTGATTCTGGAGCCACTTTGGCAACCAATCACAAGAGGTTTTCTAAGAGCCAATGAAAAGGCTCAGACAAGAAAGAACACATTCCGAACGAAGCTCATAAGAGCAGTCATTAACAATACAAAGCACATTCGTAGACAGATAAGTTATACACGGAGAAAAACCACCTCTGAAGTGAAGATCCCAAAAGCAGACACGCACAAGACAAAACAGCTCGGACGCGGGGTTCTATAAAACAAGTGTACTATTTCAGCGTTCACGTTCGCCCCATTTGAGGCTTCCCGACTCCTGCAGAAATCATGGGCCGTGCCGTGGTGACAAGCGAACACTCGGAGAAGGTAAAAAGGATTCATATCACATGAGCGAATGACGTTTTAGCGAACAGCGACATTTGAGCGAATCGCCGGTTTAGCGAATAACGGGGCGCGCTTTAACCCACTCCCCGCGCTGCGCTTACGACGCTTTGCGGCGGCAGTCTGCGGCGTCTCATTACAAGAATGTGTAACCCACTTGGCCCACCTCGTAAACGCCGCTTCGCGGCGGCCGACTATTCGCTAAAGAGTCATTCGGTGGGCTTTGGCTAAAACGTCAATCGATCAAGTGAGTGCCTCCCGCATTCAAGGCCAGCTGCGCGCATGCGCGCTAGCGGCGTCTTGGTAGAGAACACGATCTACGAAAACTCCCTATTGTTATCGTGTATCGTCCTCGGAGCGCAACGACAATCGATCTGCGAATACCCTTCATTAATTAGTTAGGGCCATGGTATATTCTTACACCGTGCAAACGGGGTATCAGTGTTAGCTAGCAAAACATTACACTATTCCTAAAAAAAAAAAGATTTTTGTACGAAATTGGCGTATTCAACACTTCATCCCCATTTACGCTACAACGTTGAATTGTGCGTTTAAATGCAGCGAATGCTCGATTTGTGCATTGAGTAAGAGGCGTGTAATGCCATGTGCAAACAAGACTGACTCAGCAGGGCTGGAATTTGAGACGCTAGGAATCCAAAACGAAACGCCGCGGATAGACAAGTTGATCTTCATGTCGATCCCTTTCGAGCTCTTTATGACAGCGGGGATAAGTATTCGATTTCTAAACCGCTTCTATTGCTGGTGCATTGAGACAATGCCAATTCTGTGTGATTGTGTACTGCGCACGCCGTATAGGCAGCCGGCAATGGCCAGGCGGCGCCACGAGAGTACTGCATTCAGCGCCACAAGCGGAGGCGTCTCTGTTACTGGGGCGGCCAATCTGCCCGTCGGGCCGTTGCGAGCGGCGGCGATCCCCGATTTCAGCAGTCCCCGTGTGCACCTGCGTCCCTCCCCTAGTTCTTTTATGCGGTTTTTTGAGACCATCGGGAGCCTTGATAGGTCCAAGTGTTTAGAGAATATTTTAGAGTCGTCATTCGGACACCAGTTTGAGTTGTCTTCACTACTTGTGGCCGCCCGATCGGTCTGTGCTTCGCCCGTCTCCCAGGAAGTGACACCACACAACGAGAAGGCAGCGAATGGGTTTATTGTACATCCCGGTTGCCCGTCTTCGAGAGCCGGCAGTCCGGACCCGCCGACCCTAGTTGTCGTCCGTCGTTCAGAGCTCACAGTCGGAGCCCGTGACCAGGTCTGCGGATCGTCCTCCCCACGCCAGTGCTGCCAGTGCTGCGTAGGCTAGCTGTTCCGGGCTATCACAGCCAGAGTCTCGCTGCGGAACCACTCCGGGATCGTCATGGACTAGGCCGGTATGGTCAGGGTTCGCCGCTTCCGTCCTAATCCGAACCTCGCTGGTGGAATTTTCCGAGGTTCGCCATGGGCCAGACCAGCCAGAACGGATCTATCGTTCCTGCCCGGCCCCAGCCTCGTGCAGCACGCTCTTCCTCTTTCTTCGCCGGCTGGTCCCCGCTCGCGCCTCGCTCGGCCGTCCTCCTCTTCTCCCGACGTCCCACACACTAGAATAAAATTTGGGTAATTAGAACCATACTCTGCATGCTACAGAACCATACGCACATTGCAAAGCCTGGTGTAAAAAGGCGACAGGCAACGAAGTGTACGTGTGAGAAGGATATTTACGCTTCGCACGAGCTTTTTCTAAAGAAAACTTCAGCATCCTGCTTTCTGCACGCCGTCGCATTTGTTACCAGGCTCAGCATTAAATTTGGTTGCTGAAACAAACAAAACTTTGTGCTACAATATACACTATTTGAAAACTCGCAGGTTTGGAAGGTTTTGGTTGCGACCACGCGTGCCGAACGGCATCAGGAGTGCCGGAACGGGCCGACGGGCCTTTCGCTTGAATACCTGATCGCCCGATTCTCGACGTCACTGCGAAGCAACAATCGGCCCGATTGTTCCTATCGTATTTCCCTATGTGGCTGTCGAAGCGACTCGTAATACAACTTGTATAAATATGTTATTTTGCCGAGTAGTCTGCAAAACGAGTTCGTCCGACCACTTTCCAAGCCTGCACATATATTTGCGTTCACTTCCCCCTCCCCTCTCCTCCCTCCCCCAACAGTTTCTGTAAAATGCACTTACTTGATGCGTCGCACTGCAGTAATCCACTTCTGTCGAAGTATCGCTTCCCAAGATCTCGAAGGGAAGCGGTGAAGTTTGGCGCTTGAGTCACCTTCGCGACTGTGGCCGTCTTTCACGTAGTAGTAGCAACGTTTATTTTTGGGGGGAACTCTAGGAGTAGGCGAGATGTTACAGGAACCCGGTGAGGTCATAGAGAGATGAAGTTGGGACTTACTTTTACGAAAAACGGTTCCAAAAAAGCTCACGCTGATCCGAAATGCAACGTTCGCACGTGGTTTCTGGATGCGCCCGCCCGCAGCCCCCGCAGGCCTGGCCTACCCAGTTTCTTTATTTTGCAGCCGCTAGATGGCGCAACGTGTCGCGCCAAACCAGAGCCGTTTATACTGAGAGAGTTTGGCAAATGGGCGGAGCTTGTTGCCCGCTAGAACCAGTGGATTTCGCGATAACACAAAATGGCGTCACTCTTTGTCTTCTTTATTGCTGAGAAATCGCATTAAGTTCCTATGAGTCAGAGCCCCAGAATGGCGGACGGAAGTAGTCATCCCCCGGTTGTCAGACTGCGCTGCTGTGGTTGCCAGGCTGTCAAAATCTCCTTAAGAAGGCCAAACTCTCTCAGTATAAATGGCTCTGCGCCAAACTGCATTGCAGGTTGCCTATAGGAGTGCGTAGTATGAACGGGAACATCAGCTCGCTGTACCGTGCTTTCTTCATCAGTTCGCGACTTATAGCAACGCGAATCTATGCAATGTCCGCCTAAAGTGCATTGTTTCATTAGATTACACTTAATGGACGACTAAACTGTATATTGTTTTTGGACAATGGATGGATAGGAAATGTTCTTTTATTAAAATAAGTCACGAAATAAATAAAAGTAAAGGAGTGTAGAACTCAAAATGAACTTTTAATCGGGCGAATTTGTGCCTACGCGTCTAAACGCAGGAAGCAACCTTCCGTTGCCGACGCAATATTCTGCGTCGGCAATGGAAGGTCGATCCGACACTGCCAGCCACGGCGCCTTCAATACGGGCTATTTTACCGAGGACATTCCACACAAGAACACGCGCAACGATGATAACAGGCTTTCTGCACACGCGATAACCTCGCTATCTACGCGTCTGAGACAGAGACGGTATATGCCTTTCCGCCTAGCAGTTATGCACTCCGTGGTCGAACACTGCTGAATCGCATAGAGCTCTTAGAAGCATTCACCAGCGTCTGATGATCCCGTTCACAGCAGATCGTCAAAGCGCAGGCTGCAGAAGGCGTGTCTACACCGCGCAGACGTAAAGATGGCTTGCGCAGAAGGCGACTCGTTGCAAGGGTCAACCATGACGCTTTCCATACAGACTCACTGGCAGGTTCCATTTTCAGTGTTCGTGCGTACGGCGCGTGACTTGCTCGCCTTCCGAAGCGACGAACATGCGCGTTCTGGACTGTGATTTAACACGTGTGGACTGTGATTTTTGTAAAGAGTTGAAACGTCTATAGGCTCGCGGGGTCCAAACCCCGTGCCTCCACGTGGAAGCCACCGCGCGCGCTGCCAACTCGGACGTGCACGCGGCGTCGTGACGATTCAAAAACTATCAGCGACTTTCGCGCCTTGTCCTTGAAAACGAGCACTCCGGTGCGTCGCGAGAAAACATCTCAGTTTCGCAAACTTCCTGTCATAGCGTCCTTCCTGTAAATGAGTGCGCGCGAGGGAGGGGGGGGGGGGGGCTGCCTGCCTTACCTTTAACGTGGTTTTTGCTTGGACGCGCGGCCCACGGTGGGAGGGGCGGGACGCGCGATCAACAGCTCTTTCGAAACACCAAGGCAATCTACTTCGCTCGCGTCCCATAGTCAAAATGCTCAAATTATTCTTGAAAAAGAAAAAAAAATTCCCCCTACGGTTTAGTAGACTTTATTCTTTGTTCTATCCTTTTGATTTATATCGCTCAGCGACCAAGACACGTCTTCAATGTGACGTATAATCATTTAGAACAGATTTGTAAGAAAGTTAGCCTAGATATTTTTGATGAAGAACTTAAATTTAGAAAGTGCTTTGCTACCATTATTTTGCCCTGACTTTCGTTCTTTTTTTTTTTCGTATCCAAACAGTTATGTTTGGATACGAAAGAAACTGCTTGACATTGTTAAGTGCACCACTAAGGAGACGTCAAGCTGTCTGTGGGTCGCTCAAAATAAATAAATAAAAATAAATAAATAAACAAAGAAACAAAGAAACAAACAACTGTTCACAGTGGCCTTCTAGTTCTGCCATGGGAACACGTCGGCGCATGTGGCCGTTCGTCACCGCAACACTGGTCGCAGAATCGTCTGTGATTTGAAAGGACAGGACCAACCTTGCTTTACACAAAATAACGGAAACTCCCGGAATTAGTCACCAGGTTTTGACTAACAAAAGGAATTTTGACCCGACTTAGAAATAAGCTGAGGACACTTGTATTTAATAAGAGTACGTTACAGGAGAGTTTGAAACTAACAAACACTCAACGCACGAGACTTGGATGTTGTTGTACTAAAATGTTTTGTGCCATTGTACCAAAAACTTTCGTACATAGCCAGCAGAAAATACAGTTCTAAGATTCATATTGGCTAGGTATAGGGATAAGAACCACTGCAATCAATAACATTTCACGAGTTTGTTAGTATATTCTGGCCGTTAAGAGCACATATACTTGTCTCGGGGACCAAACAGACCACTCTACCGATGTCGTCATAGCATAAAAAGAACACCGGTGAACTATTTTCTTCTTTTTTTTTTTAGGCTGGGAGCGAAAGTTTGTTTACTTGCTTCGCTTACTTGTCGTTTTTCCACTTGTTTCTTCTCCTATTTTTTACTGTGCTTTTTTTAATTAAAGAGAATAGAGCATCTTCCGCACCAATTCATGCCGGATGTTTCTTGGTATTCAAATTGTTTCCACAATCAGCACAATTCGAAGTGTTGCAAGAAACGTCCAGTTATTTGAAATATTTGTATAATCTGCATAAGGGTGAAAAAAAAAATCGTTGTATGATTTACTAGGCCGGGTGCTTTCATGATTCACTAGCCTACAAATATTCATACCTAACGTCCTCCGGTTTTTTCATGCCAGTTCTGAAGACTGCTAGTAGGGTAAAAATTTATTTTTAAAAATACCCACACGCTGTTTTGCGTGTTATGGAAGCCAAAGGAGCGAGCGAGCAACTCAGAAGACGCTTATCGCACAAAAACTCATGCGAGAAAAGTTTTTTTTTGCCATTGTTTTGCGCCTAGCTTGTGGTTTCTATTTTGCTGTATATTCATTATAGCATCATAGCATTAATTTATAGCAACTCATTATAGTTAGTAAGCAAAAAAAAAAATTACCACGCGAAAAAACAAAATTTTAACGCGCACGCCCGCCTTTTTATTTTTGGTGTTTTTCTCTCCCCTTTCTCACCTCCTCGCTCCTTTTTATTTGGGACGTAGTCGATTATAAAATTGAGAAGCTTTGAAAGCGACATTTTCATAATATTTAATAACGGCTTTCGTGAACATGTTTTGTATCGCAATTGTGAACGCACTACGCTCCCCCCCCCTTTCCCCCCCCGTTTTTTTAAATATCGAAAAGCGGAGTCTGAAAATTATGTCGTCTCCTGGCTTTTTATCTCTCCTCGGAAAACATGGCGGCGCTCGTCATATGTAGCACTGAGGATGATCGGGGAGTTGGGGAATCGTACGAAGTTCTCTTTTCGGTCAAAAGGTCAAAACAATTTGGTTTGGTGCCTGTGCACCGTAGTTTCGGTTGTGACTCCGCCGCGGCAGCCTTTCACGCAGAACCGGCACGACGTGGCCCTACACGTCGCTCACAAAAGTCCACTGCGCGTCCTTTTCGACCTCACACCTTTTCAAAGAATTTGAGATCGCTGAAAGGTCCCTAAAAGAACTTCAAACTCGAAAGTGAAGCGTCGTCTGCTCACAGCGATAGGCAGCACGCACGGAGAGCGCCCCGGAAGAACACGACACTAAGGACGACTCAATCTTTGGGCGCGTTAAGTTGCTCCGGAGCGTGAGAGTTTGACGCTCCGTCCACTAAACGGACAGGAGTGTCACCGGAGACTGACACTCGAGCGCGCTCTTGGCGCACCGAGGCTGTAACCGAGTATTTCTCGGAGCGCGAGTGACTCATAGAGTTATTATAATGTACGCTAGAGGTTCAAATGGCGCTAGTGTGCTGTAGCAAATTGAAGCAGACAGCAACCAGTCGAAAATTGACTTCGGGTAATGCATTTCTGTGGGAAAAAGTGAGTGCATTTTCTCCTTGCGCTCGATTATAAGAGGAAATATCCCGAATAATTCGTACGTACTAGGTAGCTTAGAACATTTCTCAGTCAGGCAGACGAAATAATCTGTTAGTTGCGGCGTTTTCCTTTCCAATTAATTGCAATTAAAACGGTGCTAAAACAGGCTTCGAACGTGTATTTATGTGCACTGTCACTGTCAGACACTGTTAGTGCAAACACGACGTCGGCGCTTTTCTATATATTATCCCCGCTTTTTTTTCTTCTTTAAGTTTGGTACACCAGGTCCTTCTGCTACGGGCCTTCGGCCTTTCTATAGTCCGTTGCAACTCCAGAAGGTAGGGTAAGGAAGAAGGCCGGGGAGGAGGAAGCAGACGGAACGCTGGAGAGAGGAGGAGGTTTCCCCGTCTTCTTTCCAGCGTTCCGTCAGCTTCCACCTCCCCGGCCTTCCTTTCCCTGACCCTACCTTCTTGAGTTGCAACGGACATTCCAACCCTCCTGGGTCGAAATAAATATTATTCATTATTAGTGCAACTGCATTATACTTTCTGCCCTGCGAAGGTGCTTGTTCTATGTTCGAAACATCACCCACACGCTCGAAATCTTTGACAACAAGCACGTGCCTCATAAAAGCTTCCCGGCATCGAACATAATAAAAAGATACACCTTTCATAGCCCACGTACTTTATCCTTCACGTTTCCAATGTCTTCAGCCGCTCGTCAAGATGCAAGACGGTGTCATTTTCATGTAGTGACAGGACTGGAATATTGGCATTAGATAAGGTCACCGGAATGCTGGCGAGCTTTGAGCACACTCTGTATCTATTTAGAACATTGTTTTATTTGAAGAAAATACATTTTTGAAAGTACAATAGCGAGCCGGTGAAAGCCTCAAGGGCTTGTGGACCTGGCTCGGCAGGTCCACAGGCCCTTGAGCCCTTTCGATTGCTATTTTGCTTAGAATCTCGCTTATTTTTACACACCTGCTGTGGAACAGAGGTTTGGGTCTGAAATATAGCGAAGTTAAACACCGTCCACTGATGAAGAAAAATGCGCTAACTAAAGCAATTACACCTTTACAATGTTAATAAATTTACGAACTATTCGGTAAGACCCAAATAACAAAAGTGTTCCATGTTATTTCCTGGCGAAGATACAAAATGCACTTGCGTTTTTTAATAGGAATACACAGGAGCACCGCATAAACAGACTGGTTGCTGTCTGCTTCAATTTGCCTCCCGGAAGTCGCATAGATACTAGCGCCAGTTGAACCTCTAGCGTACATTATAAGAACTCTATGGAGTGACTTCTTCGCACTCCGTGACGTCACGTCCACAGGCAAGATGGCTGCGCTATTGTCGAGACTGTCGACGAAAGGCGTAGCCAACGTTACTAAAACACTCAGTTGGGAAACTCACCGTTGAAACCTGGGCCGCTGGCATCCACCGAGACCGAGCTAAATACGATAACAGCGCCACCTTTTAGCGACGAGCTGAAACATGAAAGTTGCCTTATATGGCTACTGCTAGAGTAACTGAATGTTCCCAGAGTACCGAAAATCCAAGGCTCAAGGTGCCAATATGGTGGCTCAATCTTTTTTCTTTACTGTGGTCACCTTGAGCTTTCAGAAAGCATGTATTTGCGTAAAAACAATTAAAAAAAAACACTTTTTGTAGGAAATTTTGTTGGAGATTAGTACAAAATAACGAGCGTGTGATGTTTTCTAACATCTTTAGTTCTAACATCTTTAGTTTGCATCTAAAGTGGGTTTTTTCTGGTACTTTCAAGGAAAGTACATCTCCTGACCCCTAAGTACATTCTCCCAAATTTGGTCTTGTTAAATTTGTAAACACAAAATGATTCTTTGTCAGCTCTGAAGAAATACTGGGAGGGATATTTTACTCTCACCAGAAACGCGAGCAAACGACGCATAGCTCCGTTTGTACTATGATTTCACTCAGCATTTCGAACTCCTGCTACTTCTGCTACTTTTCGCTCGGTCAGCGCAAGCGAGGAGGTTAGAAACATTGTGAGAGGACATTCCTCCACGAGAGGATTGCTTGCGGAAGCTACGGGGCTGACGTCATGCTCTTGCAAGTGGCGCCAAGTTAAAAAAATCTGAGGGACTTCTGAATTTGGCATTATCTCCGAAAATAACTACTTGGTGGCCATTTGAGCTTTATCCAATATTCGCCGCCATTAAAAAAATAATAACTGATGCACCCCCAATTATCCCTAAAGTACAAAGTAAATAAGAGTTATGTACTTCTAGTAGAGTAGTATGTACACCGTGTGCAATGTACTTGAAGTACTTTAAATACAGTGCACTTTCAAAGTAAAGTACAATCTCTTTTCTACACAATCTTCATGATACCCTTTCATTCGCCTATACGTGTTTTTTGTTTTTTTAACTGGTATACATTGCTCCAGGGGTAATCGGGGGTGCATCAGTTATTTTCGGAAATGGCGGCGAATATTAGATAAAGTTGCTTCAGAGTTGACAAAACATCATTTTGGAGTACAAATTTAACAATACCAAAGTTGGGGAATGTACTTGAAAGTCGGAAGTTGTACTTTTATCGGAACGTACAAAAATACTTTAAATAAAGTACAAGTACATAGTCAGAGAATGTACTTCAAGTAAAGTACAAGTATTATAAACCTCCTTAAAATAGTACTTTTAAATACAATGTACTTAAAGCACTTCTCAACACTGCCCCATAAAGCACTGCATACCAGTAAGAACAAAACACTGTAGGGTAATGAAAGGGCATTCTGAAAGACTGTGTTAAAAAGTACTTGTGCTTTACTTTGAAAGCACATCGCATTTATAGTACTTTAAGTACATTGCACCCGGTGAACTTACTTATACTTGAAGTACAAAACCTCTAATTTACTTTCTACTTTACATCGAGTACTTTTTATATGTACTTTAGTCAGCACTGCCTAATACGTAACCAAAACAAATTAACTTTTTTTTGCAAAACAACAACAACAACAACAACAACAACAACAACAACAACAACAACAACCAACCAACAACAACAACAACAACAACAACAACAACAACAACAGCAACAACAACAACAACAACAACAACAACAACAACAACAACAACAACAACAAAATCCTCACTAGTCACTTGAAAAAAAACATAAAGTTCTTAATCAAGTGTTTTATGTGACGAGTATTCCGGCATGACGAGAATTCCTCGTACGAGATGCCCTGTGACTAGTTGGCTTGTGACGACTGGGCCTGTGACGAGGTTTCCTAGGTCCACGTGCCCCGCCGTTTCGAAGCTACCGAAATGCATAGGAGGTCTGGTAGACCTTTCCCTCTAGGTTAATATACGAACTCTATGGCGCAAGGTGTTTTCTCGTTTCGCGCGCTCATAAACCTAAAGATGAAATAAAACTCAAAAAGGAGGCAGCGAAGCGAGGTCAGTTGTCACCACCCTAACGATGGCGTGATTCGTGTGTACGAATGCTTGTTCTCTCCCAGCAAACCTCCAGACGAAACGATTACCCGAAGGGGAACAGCGAAAGTACCCTGTTGGTGTCGCCGTTCGTGAGGTCGACCGTCGATCGCAGAATCGACTCGCTGTAGTTCTGTCCCAGT
The DNA here is from genome assembly GCA_037355805.1 of Ixodes ricinus. Classification (NCBI taxonomy): domain Eukaryota; kingdom Metazoa; phylum Arthropoda; class Arachnida; order Ixodida; family Ixodidae; genus Ixodes; species Ixodes ricinus. Next base: position 250,870 of record JAZHYW010000493.1, read on the forward strand.
TTCCGTGGAATGGTTCTTGATTACCGAATAGGCAGGCAGCATAATCAGCAAAAACAAGCAGCTATGAGACGAGAAAATAAATAAAAAATAAAAGAAGAACCGAGATGATTCATAAGTTAGCAGACACGGGACCGACGCGTCCCGTGTCTTCTAACCTCAGTGTCACGCCGCTGAGGTGATGCTGCTATCGGCGTGGCGTATGCGTGTGCGCTTCACTCCACGCGAATCTGGTTTGCAGTGCCATTACCTGGTGTGTGTGAGGCACACATGTACAGGTTACTCAAAAAAAGTAATTAAGTTAAGTTACTGAGTATTGGCTTCAAAAGTAATTTGAGTAGAGTAGATGTTACTCAAATGGAATGTAATTGAGTAAATTACTAATTACCGTAAAAATGTAGGGAATTACTTTTAAGTTACTTTTATATGTTCTTTATGGTAACAAGAAAGTACATAGGTTTTGATTCGTTAGCGAGATTGTGCTAGCCAAATATGAATCGGCTTGTTTTTTCACAGAAATGCTTTTAATAGCTGGTTCTGCTTCTGCGTGTCTAATTGTTTTTCTTTTTTTTTGGTCAATGATGTACTGCGAATGTATCATTTCTATCTTGAGGTTTAGCACAGCCTGCGCTTGATTTTTAGACTGTGTTTGGTTGTTTACTGTGCTGAGTGAAGTTCATCTAAAAGTATTTGAAGTAAAGTACATAGTAAATGAGAGGTTACGTACTTCCAAGTAAAGTAGTAAGTACACCGGGTGCAATGTACTTGAAGTAACGTACTATAAATGCAGGTTATTTTAAGGTAAAGTAGAAGTACTTTTTACACAATCTTTCATGATGCCCTGTCGTTTCCTATACAGTTTTCTTCAGCTGGTATGCATTGCTCGAGGGGTAATCGGAGGTGCATCAGTTTTTTACGGAAATGACAGCAAAGATTGTATAAAGTCAAGTAGCCACAGAGTAGTCTGTTTACTTTCGCTGACAAGCTGTTTGACGCAATCAACTTATAAGGCACTTTTTCTGTCTGTCTTATAGCCGCCATTACTTCACTCAGCGAAATGACCAGATGTCGTCTTGAAAGAGCGCGTTTTCACACGATGATACGCCATTTTTTTGCTTTCAAATTTGGGGAATATATATTGAAGTCGGGAGTTTTACTTTCCTGGGAAAGTACTATAGAAAAAAATACTTTAGTAAAGTACAAGTACATGGTCCGATAATGTACTTCAAGTAAAGGACAAATTTTCTGAACAGTTGTACTTTAAGTACCATGTAGTTAGAGCAGGGTGTCGAACCGGTAATTATTTCGGTTCGGTTCAGGTTCGGGTTCAGTAGCATTGTACTTTGTTCCGGTTCGGTTCCGGTTTCGGGTAGCGCACATAATATCACTCCGGTTACCGGTTTTAATAAGCGCGAACCGGTTGGAACCAATTTTTAACTCGACCTTTGAATATAGACCGAGCACTCCCAGCAGCCTTTTCTGAGCGCGAGATACTTGCAATAGACCCTATCCCAATACTACTCCCTTATCAGGCAGATATGAAAACTCTGTACAGTGACGTGCGCAAAAGACACCATTAATGTGGCGAGGTTATTACTTGTATAATACTGTTCTTAAGCGAACTATATATAAGCGATCGGCTTTTTCATTTTTATAATGTCTTTTGCACACCCAGCTGTGCAGTATTTCAAACTCTGCCATAAGAGTTTGAAAATATTTTTTTTTCCAATTTTCGTATTTTCGGGATGGGTCTATAGATCTTTCCAAAAAAGAGCTTGTGGCCGGTGCCATCTTCAGTGATCGGGCGTATAGCGCGTGCTTTGCTCTCTTTCTGAAGCGACAAACACGCACGTGCTATAGGATGTGACATCACACGCTGGGCTGTGATTTTGTGAACAGTGAAAAGGTCTCTAGCTAGATTGCTTGCCCTTCATATGTTTTGGTTTGTTTTGCTCTGCACACACGTGTTTTTTTATACATGCTACCTGTTTTCGGCACCTAGTAAGATGTCACAGCTATGCCCCAGAGTGGCTGACAGGGGAACGAGAGGAAACAAATGTGCTGTAAAACAGAGAAGCAGGGACGTCGAGTGCGCAGTTGAGATAGTTTATCGAATCCCGTTAAGCTGTGGTCGTATATACATCGGCCAGACTGGCCGATGTGTCAATGACCGGGCACGTGAACACGCACGTATAATGAAATGTGACTACATCTTGACAGCGCTTCAGGTTCCGGCGGAAAAACGCTGTTCTAAAGATCTCGTGGCGATGCTTTGTCTAGTCACTTTGACTTTTTATTGCAAACAACGCTCTATGCAAATGACCCAGTCTGAGGGACTCCAGACCAGGTCATTTGTACCTGTCAGCCATTGAACAAAGTTCCGGTAATGCAACCACAGCGAACGACGTTTCTCGAATGCTCAGTTGAAGACGATGAAAGAGGACTTCAAACAAAAATGAGAAAATGGTTGAACAGGCGACATACTGGCCTTGGTAGTCTGACAAACCTACAAAAAATATAAACAAAGAAACATTTCTTTCCCCCACCCCTCCTCCTCCTCCTGGCCTCCTTCCAGCGCGTCGCGCAGCGCGTCGGCAAATCATCGCCGAGTAACGTTGCCTCCGACAACCCATGTTTTTCTGCCTTTTTTTTTGTTATGTAACACATCGAGCACGTTGAAGAAAAGATCGTTTTTCATTGAAATGGACCACAGGCGACATTACAAACTATACTGCCGATGCAGCGCGGTACTTGTCCCCCCTTCTTTCAGGGTGTCGCTGAACTCAAGCGCAAAGTCACGTGGTGCGCTGTCGGTGCTCGATTGGCTAAATGGCTCATCGACTGAAACTACGGTCCATTTTGAGGTCAAACATTCGCAGACGCGTAGACCTTCGCACCTACAGTGGCGCAATCCGCTCCGTCACTTGGACATTTGGAAGCCAAGCGGCCAAGCGGTGCTTTGTAATCGCCGCCGCCGCTACCGCGCCGCCAGAGTAAATCAATGAAACATCGGAAAGTTGAAGCTCTCCAGACGATGATGTATTTTTATTACGTATGCAATAAAAAAACCAAATGTAAAAATATCCCACAGTATGTAGGATTAGTCTTGGCAACACAAGAAAAATATATGCCCGCAAGTTTTTCTATTTAGACCAATTATTAACACAATTGGCCCTGAACCATTTTCGTTGAACCGGCAACCACCACATCAGATTATGGTTTTTGTTCCGGTTCGGGTTCAATATGAAGCGTTCGATTTCGGTTTCGATTTTGTTCCGGTTCGGTCAAACATAACGGTTTTGATCCGGTTTTCGGTTCGGGTTCGGGTCCGGTTCGACACCCTGAGTTAGAGTACTTCCCAACACTGCTTGTTTAATTTTTTTTTATATAAAAACGTTGGGGGAATTATTAAGGTTTCTCGAACAATCTTCGAATCTCTGAAGACCTGCATATTGTGAGTTTTGGGATGAAAGGCAACGCAAAAAAGTCACCTTTGCGTTGCCCTTCAGCGCGCGTTTCTTCGAGTACAGCACAAACTACGAGAGCACCAGATGAACTTCAAAGCGGGTGCTGCATTTTGTTGCCTCCTTTGAGTGAGGATGCAGTATGTGCACCGCCGGTAGTGGGCGAGATCGTTCCTACGTTGGGCAGAAGCGGAGACCTGCCCGTTCTTCAAATGGGTCAAGCCTCCTTGAGCTTCAAGAAACTCCAGTTTTCGGCGCTAATCCCACAGTTACTCGGCCTCTCTCGGGATCGTGTCTGTTCGCTCCCTGCGCCTTGTAGCAATGTTGTTGCAGTGGGGGGCTCGTGAAAATTTGGGGGTCTTGGACCTTCCAAACCACTTTCTCCCCCTCCCTTCCTACGCCACATGCTTCCCCTCTTTCCAAATAGCAGCCGATCTTCCAACCTCTTATTTCTTTTGTGCAGGAAGTTTGTTGACAGACAAAACAACCACTAACATTCGAAAGTAATTTGTAATTTGAGTAGAAGTTACTCGCAAAAAGTAATTAAAGTAAACTACTAATTACCGAACTAAAAACGTAATTGAAGGTTACTAAAACTGCTTAGAAAAGTAGTTAAACCACAGTAACTTGAGTGGAGTAGTTAAACTGGTTAAACTACGTACAAGTCTGGTGTGAGGAAACGCGAACGTTTTACCGAACATCGTATGGCGTAAAAACTATACGTATCGCGCAGCAGTAAGCTAAATACTGGATTAGTAACTGTCTGTGAAACTGTGTTTATTTTAGAGCGTGAAATGTTTTTTTTCTAACACCACCCCCGATTTTAAAATTATATCTGTCCGTCCGTGCATTTCCTGCTAAATTTAGCGGGGAAATTGATGTCACGTGACATATCCACGAACTTAGTTTTCCCGCTTAGTATAGCGCGAAAATTGATGTCGCGTGACTGTGACGTCACGGGACTTACGCACTCTGTGCTCCGTGCTCCGTGCTCTGCGCGGGCGGCTATCGGAAAAGCTTGAAACCAATGTTTCCATCTCTGTTAGTGATTTTCAAGTTAAAGTTGACAGAGAGCGTCTAGCAACGTCGCAGTTTTGTCATGGCGCCGATTACCTTCCAGTGCGTTCCGAGCGTTTGTTTTTGTTGTGTTGGTTTTCTTTCGCCCAATTATAAGTGTCTGGCAGCACTGACATCAGAGCATTTTAAATTTCGCGCCAGTGTTTTGGTGGCGCGGGACGTACAATGCTTCTCGCTTTACGTGCACATGTATCGCAAATGTGGCTGAAAGTGTGTCTGTGATGTCGCCGGAAGACGGAAAAGCAGTTTTGCGACCATTGTATGTGCTTTAACGGTGAAACGATTCGTTCTACGTCGACAGCAGTGCGTCTTCGACAATTCACGGAGTTATGTTTCGCTGTGTTCTCTACAACTGCAATACGATAATACGACGAAGAGCCGGAACGTTCAGGGTGCGTGGTGTGGCACTGGGGGACAGAAACACACGTCGAAACGTATGTAGTGCGCCTTGGTTGTTGAGGCTTAAGCCGTTCATTCCCATCATCTTCGGCTGACGGCCCCTCAAACGCGGTGACCTATTTAGAGTAAATCGCTCCCTTTTCATTCGATTCGAAATATTGGAGATTACCGACGTCTAACATGAGTAAGGAAGCACGGTGTGACTGCTCCTGCCCATTTTATGCTGCCGTGTTTTAATTTTACCGTGTAAACGCTTGGGTATGTAGATTTTCAATGTGAAATATTGAGACACCGCATTTGTCCTGTATATTTTGTTTATTTGTGTCGCAGTAACCGCTGTTTTGAATAAAGGTCCCTCGCTGATATTGATCTTGATAAATTTTGTTTTTATTTTATTCGCCTTGCAACTGTGTTGTGATGAAATTCTTAGTGGAATTTTAGAAGTGCTTTTATTGCGAAGGCATTAACTGTCCCATGCAGTGAACCGGCGTTATCAGCTTTTGAAGCCGTGCGCTAAACAGCACCTAAATTCCCCTGTCCCAATAAAGCGAGGCCTGTAGTCTGTGGCAGCGATTTGTTCGAAAGGCTCCCATTGACTGGCACGCGTCATAGTTTCGAGGAACGGGGCTCTTATTGGCTGGCGCGCGTCATAGTTTCAAGGAACGCCACCCCATGGCGCTGCGGGCCCCGCGCCGGCATATACGGTTCTGCCAGCCGGTAGCACGCCGGTAAAAGGAACGTCCGCATCTGCCCCTCTCGACGCCGACGAACAGGGCGACGTCTCAAGCATCTACATCGTCGGCGGCCGCAACCTCGGCAGTAGCGAAACCTGCCCGTCCACGCAAGTACACCGCAGACGAACTAAAGGAACGGAATGTCGCAGCACAACGAGCGAGGAGGCAGGCAGCGCAATCCACCATCGTTCTCATGTCTCTGAATACACGGCGGGGCGGAACGAGCAGCGGCGCAACGCGCTAGGAGACAGAACAAAGCCGTTCGAAAGCGTGAGGCGCCAGCGGATCGCGATTCAAAGCGTCTCAGGCGGCAAGAGGACGAGGCCCTTTATAACATCGCGAGGCGGAAGCAGTACGTCGCAGGTGGCATGCTTTCGCATTCACAACTAATAAGAAGTGCTTCGGACCAACTCATAAGAAGTGCTAAGGAGTGTCCTCGGACTTTTTTCTTTACTGGATACAGGCGTATCGACTGGTGTTGTTATCAATGCCGTCAGCGGGGTATAAAGAGAGCAGCGGCACGCAGGGTGCGCCACTCCCACCTGACTGGAAGAAGATATATGCGCACGACATCGCTGATTGTGCTTGGCCTCCTGGCATTTCAGCAGTCCACCAGCACAGACCAGAGTGCGGACGCCGCGTGTGTGTACCAGCCCTTATTGTACGCTATCGTTCAACAAAGTTTGGGGACTAAATAAGGAGTTTAGCCAGGGTCTTATTAGTCCTTTTTTTTAACGGCCCCCTTAACGCATCTGCATTTCTTTTTCAGTGATTCTTCAATGTTTTGATCCCATCCGTGTGTGTCTCTTGACATCCCAAAAAGTCCGCATTCACGACTTTTTTCTTTTTTTGGCGTTTGGCATTAATGTTCTTATGAATTTGCACGATGTAGATTGCGAAGTGTTCCTCCGTTACTGTAGGACCTTTGGGAGGACAACCCGTAGCGAAGTACTCCGTTAGTCTCAATAATAAACCCCATTACTTTTTCCGCAGACGCAGCGCTTTTGGCCTTCTTTGGAGGGGGAGACTGTCTTCTATTTCTCGAAGGAATTAAAATTATAAAAAAGTGAGAGTGCTATCAAACTTGGTACATTGGTACATAAGCAAACAGATGGTTACATCATATACATGAAAAAGAAATATGAGACAAATATTTTGTACTTCAAGCTCAAAATTTTGAACTCTTCTCTTTTATATATGGATGTATTTGTACGATAAATGTAGTGATATTTACTAGTAATTCATGGCACTTTTGTCGTGAGTATGTCAGGGTGTAATTGACGAAAGGTATCATAGGTTGCTGATATATCTCAAGAGAGGCTTTGCATGACAGATGACAAATGTAGCAGCCCCAAACTTTATTATGGATCAATAAGTTGTAAAAGTAAAGTTTTTAAAACAGAACCTCACAGAATATTTGAATACCAGAACTTGCCAATTAAAAAATTGCTAAAATAGAACAATAATTTGTGTTTCGCCTTCATTAAAAAAAAAAGAACGGTCTCTTGACGAATGGTTCTTTATGGAGAACTTCTAGAAACCGCGTCTCCATACTATTGAATAAAACGAGGATAATTTCTGAAACTAATGCAACTTGTATCCCAACCGCTGGTGTTACGTCACGCAATACACATACTTCTCTTTTTTTGTCAAGAAAAACACGCTTGGCTTCTCTCTACAAAGAGCTTTCTCAGTTCCCAACTACGTCCGACGCAGGTCCAGCTTCAAGCACTTCTACGACTCCAACCAAGCTCCGTTCCCGGTTTTTCTGCATGAAGCGTGGCTGCAGAACCCGAGGAGGAAAGAAGGCTATCTCCGCTTCCTAGACTGGCTGTTGGAGAAAGTGGACATCCACGTGGTGACCATGTCCGAAGTGCTCGACTTCATGAGGTTCCGGACGCCCAAGGACAACTACGTCCCGCGCCGTTGTACGACGTCCCAGCCCGCTGTCTCCACGTGCCTAACTCCCAGGGACTGCGCGTACCAGGAGACTCCTTTGGGCATTTCGCGATTCATGCGAGTCTGCACTAGCCAATGTCCCCCAAACTACCCGTGGTTGTCCAACCCGCTCGGGAAAACATTACACAAGTACAGTTAAAACTGCTTACGTGTAGGAAGGCGAAACCAGTCAACGACGACGTCGAGGACGACGCCTAGGACGACTTCTAGGACGACTTCTAGGACGAGCTCTAGGACGACCTTAAAGGGATACTGAACTAAATTTGGATTTCGTAAAATAAGGCCGCAGAAGCGTTGAGGGGGACGGTACGAACCCCAAAACATCACTCATACATCGATATCTCAAACGGGTGGCCGTACTTTTGCAAAAGAAGTGCGCGATCAAGCGAGGGCTCTGACGTAATTGTCCTCCTGGAACATTTGAGAATGAGAGGAAGCGGTCTAGCTTCTCTCCACCTCGCTTCGGTTCACCAGCTCTGTCGAGTTTCCTGGGTTGGGGTGCCCACAACAGCTGTGAAATGAGCTACCATCCAGTCCAGGCTTCCAGGCAGAAAAACGTCTTTATCTCGTGCGTTCCTTTTGAGCCGTCCGCACGTGTCTCGTGCCAGCCACGTCGCAAGTGGGTCACTCAACAATCACCACATCTCCCTTTTTTTTTTCAAAGCAGGGTAATTTACAACATATACAAAACAGCTAGCCAAGTTTAAACAGATCACAAATTTGAAATTTATGCAAAACATCTGGCCAAGTTTAAACACATCACAGAGTCATTTACAATATGTACAGAGCATGTGATGAAGTTTAAATAGCAGATTAGCTGTCGAACAGCAACTCTGACAACAAACCTATATGGTGCAAAGTGTTTTACAAAACCTCTGTTCTCTGTTGGAGTTTAAATCCCACATCAATCTTCAAAACCCAGCCTGACAGGCTTGCTCACAATTCGTCCTGACCTGGTCACATAAGCCTGAGGTACCCTGGCAGCGCCTGAAGCAGGTCCTGTAACAATGTCACTTCGCGTACTGCCGTCTAGACTTTTGTCCGAACTGTCGGTGTCTTCCTCATCCGGGAAAGTCGTACGAACCGCCGTTCTGGTGGGAGGTACCAGAAGGAAGAAAGTGTAAAGTTCTTCTGTTTCGTCTCGGCTGTCTTCCAGAATCTGTTTCCAGCAAGTAAGACCGAGGTTTGGCAGCTCGCGCTACCACTGTGGCTTCAGACTTCCTGTCGTTTACCCACACTTTATCTCCCACTTTCAACGTACGTAGCTCTGTCGCTCGGTGTCGTTTGTTGAAGCATCTGCGTGGCTTCTCGCGTTTTCGGCGGTCCGTTTGTATCACTGTTTTTAGATCGGGGCGCACCTGACCTTGTAACTTGGGGAGCATTGGCACCCTCGTCCGAAGACGTCGTCCCATCAAGATTTCAGCAGGACTTTTTCCCGTCAACCCTGGGGTGGCTCTGTAAACCAAAAGAGCTAGGTAGGGATCTGTTGATTTCTGAATAAGACGTTTAACAGTTTGCACCATTCTCTCTACCTCGCCATTTGCGTGCGGGTACCTTGGACTAGTCGTAACGGGACGAAATCCGTACTTCGATACAAATGTTTCAAATTCAGAGCTTGCAAATTGGGGTCCGTTGTCTGAAATGACAATTTCGGGCACACCATGTCGAGCGAAGATACTCTTAAGTGGCTCGATGACAACGTCGGCACGAGTGGAAGAGAGCAGGGCTACACTTCCGGAAACCGTGAGAAGTAATCAACAACTACTAAGTAATCCGAGTCGTTTATCTTACACAGATCCACGCCCAGTTTTTGCCAGGGGTAGGCGGGGGTGACCGTTGGGATCATTGTTTCCGCACTTTGGTTGCCATACTGCGCACAAACTCGGCAGTTCTGTTCCAACGCACCAAGTTCCTTACTTAGGCCTGGCCACCACACACATTCTCTAGCCCGAGCTCGACACCTGGCTATGCCCTGGTGACCGTCATGCAAACGGAGCAAAACCTCTTTCCTTAGTTCCTGAGGAACAATTAACCGCGTGCCCTTCAACCAAAATCCATCACCCTGGGTTATCAAAGCCCTCACCTGCCAGTATGGGCGTAGCAAATCAGGAACTGATGGTTTCACGGGCCAGCCCTTCTCACATAAACGCTGTAGCGACTTACGGACCGGATCAGAGGCTTGATGTTCTTTTACTTTGGAGACAAAGTCTTGTCCGGTTTCTAGCCCTGTCAGGCAACCCTGCGAGTATGCGTTTACTTCTCTAACTGTTAGTTCGTCCGGAACTACCCGTTTGTCTTTGAGTGGAGCACGAGACAAACCGTCAGCCGTAATGTGCTGCTTTCCCGGTACGTAAACCATTTTAAAGCGGTATCGCATGAGCCTCATGCGAAACCGCTGCACGCGGGGAGGTAGGACGTCAATAGAGTAAGTTCCCAGCAACGGAACCAATGGTTTATGGTCAGTCTCAAAGACGGCATCGAGCCCTCTCAGGTACTCATCAAACCTTTCAGCAGCCCACGTCAACGCCAGCACCTCTTTCTCGATCTGCGCGTACCGCGTCTCCGCTGAGGTTAAAGAGCGAGAAGCAAATGCAATAGGTCGTCGGTCGCCCCTTTTTTTGGACCTGAGAAAGAACTGCGCCAAGGCCGAACGACGAGGCATCTGCAGAAAGGACAGTGGGCAGGGTGGCGTCATACTTCGCCATGCACTCAGCCGAGCAGATGCTGTCTTTGATGGCACTCAGAGCTGCCTCTTGGGCTGGGCCCCACACCCACTCAACATCTTTCTTTAACTATTCCCGCAAAGGAGAGGTCTAGTGCGCTAGGTTAGGTAAGAACCGGCCCAACTGGTTGGCCATACCTAGGACTCTTCTGACCTTCGACACGTCTGTAGGAGTTTCAAGGTTCCGGATGGCTCTGACCTTTTCAGGGTCAGGCTTTATGCCGTTGGCACTGACGCGGTAACCCAGAAAGGTCACTTCCTTCGCCCCGAAAATGCATTTGGACTTGTTAAGGGTGACGTCAGATTCTGCCAGCTTATCTAAGGTTTTCTTTAACCCTTCATCATGTTCAGCTTTGTCTTTCCCGAAAATCAACACGTCATCCATAAGGTTAACGACTCCAGGAAGACCCTCCAAGATTTCTGACATTCGCTTCTGGAAGTATTCTGGCGTAGAGCTTATACCGAATGGAAGCCTGGTAAAGCAGTACCTTCCGTACGGCGTGATAAAAGTCGTGAGCTCCTGGCAGTCCTTTGATAACTTGATTTGATGAAACCCTAAATTTGCATCTAACTTTGAAAAAAAAAAACGCATCGGCGAGCAATTTTAACGTTTGATTATACTGTTGGGAGGATAAATCTCTCCCTTCGCAAGCTCCTGTTCAATTGGGTGAGATCGACACATATTCTTACATCTCCGGACGGTTTGAGCTCAGGCGCTATTCCCGCGCATCACTCTGTAGGCCCCTCAACCCGACGGATTATCCCCATCTCTACCATTTTCTCAATTTCGAATTTCACCGCATCACGCAGCGGGATCGGAATCCGCCTAGCTGTGCTTATTGGAAATGGTCAAGCGTCGGGAATCAGGCGGATAGTGTATTCGCCTGGAATTGTGCCTAGGTTACGAAACATCTGGGGGTACAGCACTTCAAAGTGATCTTTATCCTCCGAAATGTCGTCTACAAACATCACGACTCCCAAGGACTCAATCGCTGGCAACCCAAGCAAGACGTGGCGCAGTGGGCTGACTACGTACACGGTATGGAATGAAAGGTTTTCTTTCCACTGAAACTTGGTCCTGAACTTTCCCAGTCCATTTAGGCTCTGCCCGCTCGCGCCCGTTAAGGCTACGTCAGCTTTTTCCAGCTGGCCTGGAATGCCTGGGAAGGTTGAGGGTACTACGGTTACCTCGGCGCCTGAGTCAATCTTTGCAAGAACTGGTACACCACTGAGAACTATTTTTGGTATATATTGCTTTCGCACCTTCTGTGTTTAGGGCTCCAAGAAAGAAGTGTCCAGTCTCTTTGTCGATGCCGAAACCGGTACCCTTTTTTTAGGTATGCGAGATGTCTTTCGGCAGACCTGGCGGAAGTGTCCCTTATTCTGGCAGTTGAAGCACTTTTGGCTCCTCGCAGGACACAGGGACCGCTGGTGCTGGTCTCCACCGCAGAACTGATACGACTTTTGGAGAGAAGATTCGTCCGGAGTATTGCTCTTCCTGTCCGGCAGCTTGGAGTGGCGGCGCACGGCTTCGACATCCAGGTCAGAGTCCTGGGTATTTTTGGACGGCGGCGGATCGGTTGATCGGAGGTGTGTTGTTGCTCGTGCACTGTTTCTTTCAGTCTCGCCTTGGCTGTTGCAGTGGCAAGAGTAAGCTTGGCGTCCATCTGCAGGGATTCCGAGAGCTTCTCGTCGAGAAGGCCAACCACGAATCGGTCTCGAATCATCCGCTGTTTCATTTCGCCGAAGTCACAGCGTTCAGCCTGCACGTGCAGCGCCGTGAGGAACTGATCGACCGTCTCGCCCTTCTTTTGTTGCCGACGGTGGAAGCACGCGCTCTCGAACACGACCGTTGCGTTCCTTCACGAAATATTCATTGAACTTCTTTTTTACGCTGTCAAATTTCTTTGCGTCTGCTTCTGCTAGGTCAAACGTTACAAAAATGTCTCTTGCCTGTTTGCAGTGTTTGTACACGTTCCTCAAAAAAAGGAACGAAAGCTCGTTCCTCGTTCCTTACGATTTTTGGAACGCGTTCCCGTTACAAGTTACATCTGTGAAAAAGGAACTCGTTCCCGTTACAGTTTAAAAAATGGAACGTATCGTTACATATACGTTACATTTGTATTTTGCTAATTACTATATTTAGTTAAATCAAGCAGAGTTTTTGTTTTAATCTATCCTATTAGTAGTCAACATATGAGTTTGTATGTCGTCATGGAAGGGCAACAGCAGAAGAAAACAAGCGGAAGCAGGGTTTCATTTGTTGATATATTCAAGTTAAAAATCTCAGCTTTTACCCATATACATGTTTGTAGTGGACGATTCAGACGAGCCGAATGTACTTTTACCCAACATTGTACGAGCGTTCTACAACAAACCTCACACGTTTCAATCTAACTAAGTCCCTTGGTCGAACTTAACAACAGTTGCTTCTCGATGTTGCTGTCCGCAAGACGAGCAAGTGGAGGAGAGGGTAGGGCTTTTGGAAGGTCAGTCTTAAAAAATACAAATACTTCTTTGTAAGGTTGGCTTTGTTGTTCTTTTTGAAGGTGAAAAACAAGAAAAGAAATAAAGTTTTTTTTTTATCTTTTAAGTGACCAATGTTCGGGATACAAGGGTGCGTTCGATGTCTGGCAATCTGTGATATCGTTGTATACAGGTCTCGTTATGGAAGTTCACAAGTGGCTGTAGTCGGCCTTAGATTTCTGGGTGTATGAGGATTCATGGAACCAAAGAAAGTAGCTGAGTTTGAAACAAACCTCTTTCTTTGTCTTTTCCTACGACTAAAAGCCTTGCTTTTTGTACCGCAGTTTCGGACACTCAAAAAAGAATCAATGTCCACCAGCTCTCCTGCACCCGAAACTGTTAGCAAGCGAGGACCACACAAAATAATCCATAAGATTAGTAGCCAAAAAGGTAACGAGATCCTGCACTTTGTACTTTCAAAATTTCCCTGTTCAAAATAAAATAAAAATTACCCCACTGGACGAAAAAAAGGAACGCCGTTACTCTTTCCGTTCCAGTAAAAATGTAACGCGTTCCCGTTCCAGTTCCAGCGATGCAAAATGGAACGGTGGCGTTCCTTCGTTCCTCCTAAAAGGAACGCGTTCCAGGAACGCCGTTCCTTGGAACGCCGTTCCGTACAACACTGCCTGTTTGCCCATGGAGTATAGCAGGGTACGGACTTACGCCTCGTCACTTCGCTCGTTGATACCAGACGCGTAGCGGTAGTCATCGAAGTGCTGTATCCAGCTTGGCCACTCCGACGAATTATTGAAATTTAGTGGCGGCGGCTGCTGGAGGAAGGTGAAGAATCCCGACGGATTCTGTCTGGCGGCTTCTGCCATCGGTCCTCAGTTCTGGCGTGACGTGGCCACTTCTGACACCATGTCGAGTTTCCTAGGTTGGGGTGCCCGCAACAGCCGTGAAATGAGCGACCATCCAGTCCAGGCTTCCAGGCAGAAAAACGTCTTTATCTCGTGCGTTCCTTTTGAGCCTTCTGCACGTGTCTCGTGCCAGCCACGTCGCACGTGGGTCACTCAAAAATCACCACAAGCTCGACGGAGCGTAGCGGGGACAAGAGGGAATGAGAATCGTGACGTGACTTGTCTCGTCGGTGTCGTCGGCCGTGTTCAATCGCGCGCTTCTTTTCCAAAAATACGGCGATCCGTTGGAGATATCGTTGAATGAATGATGTTTTTTTGGTTTTGCAGCGTCCCCCTATCCGTCCAGCCTTGTTTTGTGAGTATCTTTTGGTTCAGTATCTTTTTAGGGACGACGTCAAGAACGACGCCTAGCAGACGACGTCCAGGACGACGCTCTAGGACGACGTCAAGAACGACGTCTAGGACGACTTCTAGGACGACCTGTAGGACGACGTCCGACGACGATCGTCTTGGACGACCTCAAGATACGATGTCTAGGACGACTTCTAGGACTACCTTAAGGACGACGTCGAGAACGACGTCTAGAGGACGACGTCTAGGACGACCTCTAGAACGACGTCTAGGACGACCTCAAGGACGACGTCTAGGACGACGTCGAGAACGACGCCTAGAGGAGGACACTTAAGGAGGCTGTGGCGTATTTGCGTGGGCGGCCACGTTTGCCTGCGGAAGCCGCCGTAGATGTAGACGCTGCTGCCGATGTCGTAGGCCGTAGATGTAGACGCGGTCGCCTCACAGTCCATCGCACGAAGCACACAACGAGCACAGATGAAGTCCGAAGCGCACCTTTTGCACACGGCGCTCCGGCGGTGACATCACGCTGATGACGTATGATGACGCTTGATGACATCACGCTGATGACGCTTGATGACGTATTTTTATGGCCATCTTTCGGGCACAACAACGCCGACGCCGCTTGTTTTTCACGTAATGTGACAAGTGAGGTCGTCCTAGAGGTCTAGGACGACTTCTAGGACGACCGCAAGGACGACGCCAAGGTAATGGGACAAGTAGGGTCGCTCATTGAGCGGCGCGTGCCGCTCAATCGCATTTTTATCGCTTTATTCGACGCTTTTTCGCTCAATGGGACAAGTAAGGCTTTCGCCTTAATAATTATAACAACCTGTAAGTCTAAATAGTTTATACGTATTACTCAACGGCGATTTTAAAGTAGATTCTTCGAGATATTTGACGCCACGACTGGCCCGAGCTACGTTCGCACAATAGCCACAGGGCAGTGAACACTAACACCACCACCTAGATACTGATAAGGCCTGCTTACTCTCCTCCTTAACGTCACACTGAAGGTCTGATAACGTGCAGCGCCACCGTTGATTCGCTTCCTCTTTCACATTTGTTATAATATCACGTGACCTTGTTGGCGCGGCCAATGGAGATGGAACAGTGCCAAGGCTTTGCATCTAGCTGGTGTTGCCAAGGCTTTGCATCTAGCTGGTGTTTACAAGAGGCACCTCGGTCGGCTGCTAGTCAGCGTTTGGGAAGAGTCACCTTTGGCGAAATCCTCTGTCCAGATGGCGATAACCGAAGGATATCAACATCTAAGCCTCCGAAAGATGTAAAAAAAAGAAGGAATATATAAAGTTGTTTGGTTTTGCTGAACGCGTAACGACGGTGGTAGACTTTTCAACGACAGGGGCGGTCATGTTTCTTTTAAACAACATCGACGATACTTTACATCAAAGCAACCCCCGAACGCTTGGTTCACAGTTCCCAAACTGGAATCCTCACTTTTCCGCCCTGTCGCGGGCCTTTAGTGGTTCTCGCCTCCTCCCCGTCGGGGGCGGCCAACCAATAATTTTAAAAGTCACAGGGTCTTTTATGTTATCCCTATGACGACTTGATGGCGAAAGCCAAGTACCGATGTAAACGTGACAGCGAACCTCCGACGACAGCGCTCTCTCTGACGACGCACTTTTGGCGCCGTTTCATTGGCTCACTCGGATCGTGGCGTCGGCTGTGGTCCCGGTTATAGCGAACCCGTGAGGACAGCGCGCTCTCTGACGACGCACTTTTGAAACACTTTTGGCGTATTTGCATCGTTTTCGTGTCGTCGACGTGTTTTCGCTCAAGGACTTTGAAGGTCGACTGAACGATGAGACATACAAGGCTTTTGCCTTAAAAATCTGTCAAAGTCACGGAGTGTCCACCGTCCAATTGTCGACTGGGGGTCGGTCCACACGCTCATTTGCACGGATTAGATTTGCAACGGACACGAGGTGACACCCCCGTAAATCCGGCAGTAGAACCGGCCGTAGCCTACTCGGCGCCACGCCACGCCCATTCACGATTAACGAGTTAAATCAAAGCACAATTAATTATCAGCCGTTAGGCAATTTCAAAATTGTCCTGAACTTAACAGAAAGATAACCACCGAACGACTGGACACGAGCCCTGCGTCAGAGTTCGGCAGTGCACTCGGGATCGTATCCAACGATTGCGGCTGCAGGCAGTCTGGGCAGTCTCCGAGTTGCGAATATTCTGCGTAAGATGGCGCCACCTGTCGAACCAAACTTCATTTCCGGGCGGACTGTTTTTGAACCTTTATTGAACTGACCGTTTTAAATTTTTTCCCACGAATATTTCATTTATTCATTTATTTTACAATACTGCAGGCCAGATCTCTGGCCCAAGCAGGAGGGGCAAACAATACAACATACGGGTGCACATGAAAAAATGACAAAAACCACCACACAAAAGAAAAGACCACTGCTGCTGGATGAATTAAGTGACTAAAATAGCTTTTCTAAAGTTCATGTGAATTCGTCTTCAGTCTAATGATTCTTGAGAACATTGCAAGGCTCCCGTGAAAATGCAAATTTTACGAGCCTAATATCGTACCGATTCCCAATCCTGTTAGTCACAATAGAAATAAATTCTGCAGACGACTGCGTCATTTACCGTGCTATTGTAGATAACAATGACCATATAGAACTACACAACAACTCGTCATGCATCGCCATTTGGTGCGATGAATGGCAGACGGCCCTTAATTTAGATAAATGTAAATTACAATCATTTTCCCGCCTTTCCATCACTTTCACTGGTTATTACAGAATGTACAGCACTACCCTTGAGAGAACCTCATCCTATAAATATCTCGGTGTACATATCAGAGACGGTCTGACATGGCAAACCCTCATCCACCACATAACTGCCAAGTCAAATACTACTCTTGGGTATCTCATGCGAAACGTTACACTATACTACCCCATAGTAAAACAGAAAGCTTATGAATCATTACTAGGGTTCTTTAAATAAAAGCGCCGAATAAGACAAGGACAAAGAAGTGGAACGGCACAAGGCGCAATGGATACACCGACTGATGATGGGTGGGGGAACAAATAAAAGAGCCCGTTGTAAAAGAAATAAATTGCGGCAAAGTGGAAAGTTGGGCCAGTTGGTTGTCCTTGTCTTATTCGGCGCTTTTATTTAAAGAACCATGAACCAACTGGCCCAACTTTCCACTTTTCATTACTAGGGTTCCGACTTGATTACGCTTCCACTATTTGGTCCCCGTGGCAACATTATATAAGATATGATTTGAAAAAAAAAGTTCAAAACAAAGCCCTTAGATTAATTTTTTTTCGACTATTCGCCCTATAGACCTTGTTCACAAGGGCGCCGTTATCTTCAAATATCGTCACTTTCAGTATGGGCGAAAACATTGTTTTGCCGTCGCGACGCCAGTAGATTGCATTTAGGAATAAATTTAGCGTAACCGTCACCCATTCTCGTTTTGTCTCCCCTCTATGTTTTTTTTTTTACTATTTGCAGGTTTAAACATTTTAATATTTTTTTGTCGCTCATACCGGATATGCCTTCTTGGCGGTCGGGGGCGAGAGTAAGCGGAAAAGGTCTATACCAGCATCACGAGGTTGCGGGAACAAGCAACCATTATGGAATTAACCGTTCGGCGTAAAATATCCCGTCTAACTTTGCTGTATAAAATTTACCACCGTAACCCAGCACTTAAAAATACACTTTTTCTCCCACCAGTTGCATTATTGTTTTTCAAGATGTAAATTGAACCCATCTATGCATCGACCACTTCATATGTCAACTCATTGATCCTTTTGATGATGTCGCAATGGAACGCCTTACCAGATTCCATAGCCACTAACCAAGACACCGATCATTTCGAAGTGCTTCTAACTGCCTACTTAGTATCGCACCAAGGTTTTTGAATAATTAGGGTACTATTATCCTGTTTTCCGAGTATTTGTATTTTCTATAAAATTGACATCAGTATTTGTTATTAAGGAGTACTTAATATAGTACTACTTATCTTGTGTTTTACTGAGTGTTTGCAGTTGTATTTTTGTACTTGTTTTGGCATTTGCAATTTATAATCTAAATTATTTGTTTTTGTGAACATGCATTTTATACCTTGCCTTCTAGAATCTTTTTATACATTTTATGTCTTGTGTTGCCCATTCCTTGTGTAATTCCCTGACAAGGGCCCTCAAGTTACAATAAGTAAGTAAGTAAGTAAGTAAGCAAGCAAGCAAGCAAGGAAGTAAGTAAGTAGTAAGTAAGTAGTAAGTAAGTAAGTAAGTAAATACATACATACATACATACATACATACATACATACATACATACATACATACATACATACATACATACATACATACATACATACATACGTACGTACGTAAGTACGTACGTATGTACAATCGGCACGGAATGAAACGCGAACAGTGGGTGCATGGTTTTCGTTAGATGCTGCACCACCTGAACCAGATGGGAGCTGCAAGAAGATGGCTCCTCCTTCGATGTGCTAGACTCTTGCTCAGTGCATCCAAAAACAGAGTTGCGTCTCTAGGTGACTCAGCGTGGGTCGAAAACCATGCACTCACTTGTTCGCGTTTCATTCCGTGCCGACTGTACATACATACATACAGTACATACATACATACATACATACATACATACATACATACATACATACATACATACATACATACATACATACATACATACATACATACATACATACATACATACATACATACACATACATACATACATACATACATACATACATACATACATACATACATACATACATACATACATACATACATACATACATACATACATACATACATACATACATACATACATACATACATACATACATACATACATACATACATACATACATACATACATACATACATACATACATACATACATACATACATACATACATACATACATACATACATACATACATACATACATACATACACATACATACATACATACATACATACATACATACATACATACATACATACATACATACATACATACATACATACATACATACATACATACATACATACATACATACATACATACATACATACATACATACATACATACATACATACATACATACATACATACATACATACATACATACATACATACATACATACATACATACATACATACATACATACATATTGATTTCGAGCCTTGAGATTAGGGAGGCCGTCTGTAACTCTCGCTGTGCACACACCTGGTTAGTGCCGCACTCCAAAACAAACTATGGTAATCAGATGTTAAAATGTATAGTATCCGTTCTTTTATATTTGTTAGGCACTTTTTTGTGGCTATCGTGGATAGCGGAAACCTAGAATAATTTATAATTTTTGTTTTTTTAACATGTTAATATTTTGATTATTGTGCATATTCACGCTGCATATCCGCTGCAGTGGGGGAGGTGGAGGCTTGTCAAGCAATACCCGAGTTTATTTTTTCTCTTCCTCCCCTCCCTAAATAACAAATATCAAATAAATTAAATTCGAATTTGAAGTAGTGTGTGTTTTTACTGTTACTGTTGTTGCTGCATTTCTGTATTACTATCGCGTATTTCATTATAGTTTTGTATAGCTTCTTGTGCAATAAAATGTACTAATCCTTCCTGACAGAAACTTCCAAAAGGAGATTGTCTGTGTTTATAAACAATAAATAAAATAGAGACAATTAACGCAATATAATGTTTATTGTCGAAAATTACAGGAGACTTCTCTGAGTGGTGGCGTTTTCGTACAATTTTTATATGTTCGCAAGAGTGCACTTTGAAAATCCCAGCAACACGGATGTTCGTTGATTTGAAAAGTGAGACTATGACGCGCAATAGGTGCGACGGATCGATTAACATGACGATTAATTGATCAATGCTTTATTCGCGATTAAATACTTTAAGAGGTTAATCGGTTGAGTAGGTGTTACAAAGATTCGCGGGAAAAAAGTATGTTTTGTTAGTTAGCGATCTTTTTTATTTTATTTTGGGAGGCAGAGTCTTTTACGGGTCATCCCTTTAGCATTCCGTACGACTCTCAGTGGGAACGATTGTAAGGCTAAATAATAATAAGAAATATTTTATAAAAACGAGTAAAACAAAATTGGTGTTGTGAAACTTTTTGAGATATTATGCCTGGAGGTCAACCCAATCGACGCCGTCCTACAAGCATTTGTGATGCAAATTGAGGTAAAAAAAGTAGAAAAAAAAAACTAAGAAGCAAATTGTACAGGAATTGATTTTTTTCGCTCGTCATTACTGTTCTCTAAAAAAAGCAAAAAACAAAACAAAAACGTATCCACTTTTTGCCTTGTTTTGCCGGGCAAACGCTAACCAACATAAGCATTTTCAGGGTTTGAATCCATCTGTGTATTATTTGGCTTATATATTTATGAATGCAGTTAAGAAACGCAAGATCGACAATGGGTCCTGCGTAGGACTTCATAGGACTAACTAATTTTGAGTACGTATGATCTATAAAGTGGGGAATATCACAAATGCGCCTTTGAAGCATAACTGCTATCTGATCCTCACTTGGCTACCGATTTCACTAATTCTAAGACGATTGAGAACACTAGTTGAGAATATATACTTTACTTTGGTGCACAAAATACTCTGCTTAGAGAAAAAGTCCCAAGTATAATGTATAGTGGGCATAATATTGTAAATATCATTTGGGAACTTTTCATACCACGCCCAACGGGGAGGGTTCTGGAATTGCGCTGTTAGCTCGTTAATTTAGGATATCTGATTTGCTAGTCTTACTTCAGTATATATATATATATATATATATATATATATATATATATATATATATATATATATATATATATATATATATATATATATATATATATATATATATATACGGAGAGCAAGTCGCCTGCTTCTTGCGGAAGAGTTGCGGTGACGTCAGAACGATGCCGAGCTCTGATTGGCTTTGATCGAAAGGATGGTAACTTGGGTTTGGGCCTTGGGTTTTACCCACCTTTTTTAAATCAGCCAATAAGAGCTCGGTGTTCTGACATCATCGCCACCAGACTTCTACCCGTTACTTGAAAACTGTACTGGATTACAATTACAAATTACCGAGCCTCAACTGTAATGGATTACCGTTACAAAATGCGTTCGCTGAAAAGTGTCGGATTATTTTACTCGTTACGTTGCAAATTACTTTCACGTTACTTTTCCCGTGCACTTATCAAGGAAATAATAGAAACAATTTTGAGGTTTTCAGAAATGTTCCGCAACACTACTTTCCATTTCTCATACGCCCGCGTTTTGGTAGTTCTTGTAAAAATAAAATATTGTATTTAAGAGAAAGAACGTAGGTGCACTCCGTTCACCTGTAAGTTTGCAAGGCAGCGAAAGCTGCAACCACACCCGCCATCCCGCTAGCTTACGGCGACCGGAAATGATTCCTGGAATTCTGCAGACAAAGCTAGCGGTGCGCATGCTCAGTAGCAGCGTCTACCTCCGCTAGGAGGTTCGGAGGTAAGGAGCCAATCTACAAAAGATCCTTTTTTAAAACAAGGCCTTTCAAGCGAGAGCGCAACGTCTCAAAGCTGCGGTCTCGTGCCTGTAGCTTTGGCGCACTGTCAGCTTATGCAGCATGCAGTACTGAAAAATGCATGGGCGCGAGCGCTCGTTTTTGTGCTTTGATCGAGCGGGAGCTGGCACACTCCTATTGCTCCAGTTTTTGTATTATGTTCACATTAAAAAAAAAGTACAATATTTGTAACGAAATTACATTACAAATTACTGCCGCAAAAAAAAGTAACATGGCAATTACAAAGTTACTCAAAAAAGTAACGGATAGCAAGTAATCCGTTACTTGTAACGGATTACTTCTCAAGTCGCAACCCCTGCCCAAGAAGCAGACGATTGCGCTCCGCATAGTTTCCGCAGTTCCACAGGATTATACGAAGCAAATGATAGTCAGCGACAGTTTCAGAAGCGCAGGGTGTGGCGAGTGTCGTATATGATCGTATTATCGCTCCCTAGCCAATGAGATTGCGCCATTAACCGATAAGGACACGAAAGGACCAATCACGAAGCAAGAAGCGGGAACACAAGATGCCACACCCTGTGTATCTTGCGATCCGTGTCAGTGACTCTAAACGGCGTTGGCAAATGTAAGGCATACGATTCAACCAATGCTCCTATATTGTATAGTAGATGATAAGTCGTGCGCTGGTACACTGACGCACGAACCGCCTAAATATGAGCAGGTTTCGTACGAGTATATAGAACTATAGCGAATGCGTCGTAAAAATACGCGGAGATTGTACAATCCTATATCACTAAATTGGCACGGAGAGTTATGAGGCAACGCTGAGTATATTGCTAACGAAATACATTTCCTCGATCTCGCCCATCTCGCTGAGAAGTAACTTAATATACTAATTTGCGACAGTGCTCGATACAACGGTTTTGAATGGAGAACATCATATAGATGGCTCTCGAGAGAAAGGGAACAACGACCAATAATATAGTAGACCTTCCATCTTTTCACGACATGGAGCAGCAGTCCAGTTTTGAAAATTTGGTGGAATTTGAAGGTACCTTCATCCCGTGCTTTTATCGCTGCACTGAGTTTTTATTTATTTAATATAAATTCTACTTGCTCTATCTATTATTTTTATTTACTTATTGTTAGAAGCGGTGCAATGTACGTGTAAACTCACCACAATTTAAGTTTCGGATCATGAAATAAAGGTTGTTCATATATAAAAAAACTAAAACAGGTCCATTGATTTCTACGAGGATCGAACGATTGCACAACTGGCGGACGTCCAGCTAGACCACTAAAAGATTGTGACGCTGGTCTTATTTTTAGATATATTTAGCTGCCTGTAATACGTGCACTTGCCAATAATGTTTGCGATCGTAAAGGTAAACGAATAGACCAATGCTTAAGGGCGCTGTTTTCTAAGGTGTCTGGTATCCTCTTGTATATTCAGCCAGGACAAAAGACCAAGGTTAGCCTTACCAGAAGCCGGTGAAAACTGATCAAGAAGGACTCGAAATTCTCTGAATGTAGCCTTAAAGGGGCACTGACACCCCAAAGGTCGTAACTTTTTTATTGTCTAAAACGATGCAAATTGTAATAATAAACACGCAAAAAAAAAAGATTGCGAAAGAAAATTTTTACGCGCGCGCGCGCCTTTTTATTTTTGGTGTTTTTCTCTCCCGCTCCTCACCTTCTCGCTTCTTTTGATTGGTGACGGCAAGAATCATGAAATTCAGAAGCTTTGTAGGCGACATTTCTATACCATTTAATAAGGGCAATCGTAAAGCATGTTTTTTTAACGCAATTGCGAACGCACTACGGCCCTTCTTTTTGAAATACCAAAAATCAGAGTCCGGTGTGATGTCGCCTCCTGGATTTGTATCCTCCCTCGGAAAACTTGGCGGCGCTCGACGCACATAGCAGAGGATGATCGGTGAGTCGGGGAATCGGACGGTCACTTGCACCTTTGCATTTAATAGCATTATAAGAAACCAGTTCTTCCCAGTCCACCGGCGCCCTTCTCTCCCGCTCCTCACCTCCTCGCTTCGGGTCGCGGTGGTTTGGACAAGTTTGGGGCGGAGGCGCGAAAGAAAGGCGACTCGCAAGACAGCTCAATATTTGTGGTCACTGCACTGGCGCGGATCGTGCGGGAACTTCGAATTCGGTATTTGGAGATTGTTTCTCTTACTTCACCTCTTACTTCACAAATACTGAATTCCCAAGTTTCGAATTTTGAGGGTAATGTCCCGGCATCGTTTTCAATCGTTTCGGATAATAAAAAAAATATTTTGATGTGTCAGTGCCCCTTTAAGTCTGGTTCACGTACTTGTGCGACTGCTTACAACCGGAGAGGCGAAAAACCGATTGTTGAGCTTCTGTGGTCTTTTGACTGCTTACACGCAGACGGTCATGAACAGTCACAAGAGGCCTATAACCGGTTTTTAGCATCTCCCGTGGTAAGCAGTCGAAAGTGAAAGTGTTTGAACCAGCCTTTAACCCAGCCTAAAACGCCCTAAAATGTTCAAAGATGCAAAGTTAATTTTTCCGTCCACGTGATATACGTTCCTCGAAAAGAGACATTTCACTTCTTGCTCTCCAAGAAGAAACTTCTCTCCGTTACTTCACACTTATGAGAACAAAGTACCGGTCTGCACTCGCACACAGCTAGGATTAGCGGGCAAAAAGTGAAGGTATGTCCAGCCTAGATCGCGTCCCCCCCCCCCCTCAAATGATATTAACACATGAGGTCTAATTACTTCTACATAAGTATATGTTTCCCATTTGCTAGAATGTACTCCTATTATGTTATACAAGAAGTACAATGTAGACCATTACATGGGCAGCGGGCGGCTCCTGAAGAGGTTAGGAGCCTTTGCGTACGATGTCTTTGTCACGTAGAGTTTCAGAATGGATATAGTCACAAATCAATTTTGTACAATCTTGACAAGTCCAGGAAATGCTGACAAGCTATTGCAGTAAGACTTTCATCCCCCCCCCTTTTCTCTTCCTATGTCAGTGAATCGCCCTAACTTTCCCCTGTGCGAAATGAAGCGCCATCAAATATCATCTCGTCGATTCACGTCGTGTGGTCACGATTTAAAAGGAAGGTGATTATTCAATTGTGTATTCATTTGGACAAGATGAAAGTCATTTTGAATGTGCTTCATGGTAAACGCACCTGGTTAGCACCTTATTTAACACGCCGGCAGTGCGCGCATAATACTCTGAATTAACATTGTCTACACTCTACACAGTTTGTCGGGGTATTTGATGATTAGGTCCTAAGAAATGTAATGTGGACATTATTTCGGTACTCCAACATCCGCTCTCAGTCGATGGGACTATTGCTGAAGCCGGTAGCTGGGAAAGTGTCCGTATGTGAAGCCACTATAGTGAAAAGTATAGGCATTGTTAAGGCGGCAACGAATCCCAAGGGGCATAAATTCTTGCTGCGGTTTCAGAACTTGTATGTGAACATTTCTTTTCTGTTCGAATTCCCCTCCCCCCCCCCCTTTTTTCCCCACACATACAGATACAATTGATGAGGTGTGTTTTCTATAGCCGCACAATTTGTGCACCTCTGTCTCAAGGAAAGTGCAAAAATAATTAAAGAGTTCGAAATAGTGCAATTTCACAAAAAATTATAAATGACATCGTTGTTCGTCAGCAGGCGCGTACCTCCTTGCCTTTCACACTTTTTAACATACTGGAAGAAATAAAAAAAAAAAATCAGGTGATGATCTTGTCAACATTGAGAGACGGAATGTCAACTCAGAAACGCAGGAAATACGCGCAGAGTTTCCAGCGCGTGACGCACGTCACAAAGACCACAGTTTTAGAGGAACAAGGTATTAGCAAGACTGCCTTTTTGCAATGAGCCAAAAGAAACCCCGCCATATCGAGTGCATAAGAGATCGATGCACTCGATATATTATAACGAATTCGTTGGGTGAGGAATTTCGTATACAGTGCATTTGCTTCGCAACGGATTCTTGTATTTTAAGGGAATGCTTCCGAAATCAGATCATGTTGCAACAAAAGGGCCAAACAATAGACCGACCTCACTAAGCGTTCGGCGCATGCGTGACGCCGCCATAACTTTAATTCACAGAAGGCAGACGGCATGCGAGGGCTCGTGCCGTCTCGTGCTCCACAAGCGTAAAGCTCCAGCAAGGTTATTGCACGTGCATAAAGACTAAAGTTCCCTCGATGCATTGCGGCAGCGGTGGCGTAGTCAAACTGGCTAATGAGATCGGTCTTTTGCAGGTTGTAGAATAATTTCGATCTCGCGTTACACCTTCTTGAAGCTCGTGCATCACCTCCAATGTTACACTGCCTCAGCGAGAAAAATATAAGCTTCACCAACGCCGTATGATCGGAATCACTGGTGATCTTACGGGCAGCACACGACCACTTCCTATTAACCGCTGGAGTTCTTTCAGCATTGGCAGATGTTTACGGCTTAAAGAGCGCCCGAGAAACTGGTTCAGAAAGATCGTTGAATTCTGATCATTCCTGTGGAACAGTTCCGGGAGTGTTGTGTTTCCCGATGGAAGTCGTTGAAGATGGCTTCGAGGTGTTCGAGAGCTTTAGTAGATCGTTCCGATAATTCCGATAACGACACTCGACAACGATACGACGCACGCGCAAAGGCGTCGGCGATTGTATCGAGTACCGCTGTCGGAGTTACCGGAACGATCCCCTAAAACTCCCCGTTCAGGTGGAGGACGACGATGCGCTGGCTTGCGGCGGCGAGGCACTGTCCTTGGGGAGCGGGTGGGGCAGCACGTTGCTCTGGAACTCGCCGAGGACGTTTCCGGCCGGCTTGTACATCGCCACCACGATGATCTTGCCGCAGCGGGTGCGGGCCTTGCCCACGCCGAAGTCGGAACTGCTACGCCACACCATCTGGCTAAAATGACCTGGATAAGAAAGAAAAAAGAAAAAAAGAGGGAATGAGAAAGAACGCATTGTCAGTGACGTTTTTAAGCCGGAGTCACACTGATGAAACAGTCTGAGGCGCGCTTCTTCCTTGCACATGACGTTCACATTGGTCATTCAAAAACTGTCTTGTCCGCAGATAATTCTCTCATCGTGTCTGCGGAGAAACTCCGTGCCTTTTGTATGATGTATCGGCAGTGTGACTGCGGCTTTTAGCGCTTCGCAATTTTATGCGTAAAACAAAACAAAAACGGCAACAAAAACGAGACTGTGTTTCCGCGTTGCTTCGCTACAGAGTCCGTCGAACTGCGAGAACATTTGCTTTTCTTCGATGAAGGCGATATTTGGCGAGCCAAACGCCGTTTCCTCTCCCCCTCTGTCTCTACGGCACGTCGAGCATTGTCATATATGTAGTCCAGCGCGTCGCCGCTTCCGTTCAACTATCTCTCCTCTTCTCTTCTGCTCCTTCCTCTTGCGAAGCATTGGGGAGTTTTAGGAGATCGTTCCGATAACTACGATAGCGCAACCCGATAACGGTATACGGTGAACGCGTAAGGGCGCCGGCGGTGTATCGGGTGTCGTTATCAGAGTTGTCGGAGCCGCCTGTAAGCTCTACAGTGGCACGGTCAGAGCTTTTCGCCTGCTTGTTCAATTTGTTTTGTAGTTCATACAAGAAAAAAAAAACGATACCGGGAGAAACGCGGGGATTCAGTACGGGGCAATTTGCTACATGGCGAACAAAAATCGAATGCATCATCTGGAAGAGTTATACGATGCAAGCCAGGCACTGCTATTGAACATTTCTAAAACTCAAGACGTAGACTGCAAAGAGGGGAAAAACACAAGACGTCTCAGACGTCTTGCGCTTGTCCCCTCTTTGTAGCCTCCGTCTTGAGTTTTAGAAATGTTTAACTAACCAGCTCGCCTGACTTATTACGTTATCTTCAACCACTGCTATTGATTCCTCGTTCCTTATTTATCTTAGACTATTAAGAAACTTTCCGACAGGCAGGGGGCTTTTCTAAATTTCAGAGCGTCTCATCGCCACAAACAAATAAACACTAGGCTCGAGTGATCTACAAATAGTACGTAATGCGTTACATATTGCCTTCTGGCTTGCATTTATAGTTTAAACTGCGATCGCTTTGCCCAGTTAAATGTGGCATAAAATTCGCACAGCCACTAAATGAATCAGAAGTTTTTGTCCGAATATCTTTAGAGATGTTTCAATCTTCTGCGAGGCACATACTTTCGGTACTTTTAAGCCGGGGTCCCACTACTCATACACCATACAAGAAGACAGTCTGCAAACACGAGTCGCAGCAAAACCCGTGGTTCGAACGCCGCATGCCAAGTTTTCTCCCTGAACTCATTGCCATGAGGCATTCGAAGCGCGGATCTCGCGCTGACTCGCGTTCGAATCTGTACGCAGACTGTCTTTTGTATAGATGTACAAGCAGTGGGACCCCGACCTTAGTTCAATAATCTCTACATATAAAAAGATTATTTTGAAAAAAATTTTTTGTCTCGTTTTTTATTTTTATTAGACTAGCTGCCAACCGCGACCAATACTGAGTACGCTTTTTGGAATATTCTTTATATTAGAACGATCTAAACGTTTCGTCGAACGCCGTTTCATCGAACTATACTGGACAGTTTCATCGCCATATAGCATCGTATTCATCGAAGGTCTGCTGACGACACGTACATTACGGATCGAATCTTTTAAATAAGAAGTGTGAAAGATGATCTTTTATTTCCGGATCGAGTGCATTTTCGTGTCATTCACCCATTTCATCGTCAGGTTTTTTAATGTCCAAACTTGTAGCTGTTACAATTTATTTTGATGCAAGTAACCCATGAGGATATTTGTACCGATTTTTATGTTTGTTTCGCATATTATGCTTATCTGTTCACCCCGTCTGTATTACCCGATGGGCCTTGAGGGTATTGTAACAAATAAATAAGAAGTCGCACTCCCGGTAAGAGCGCACTCCGACTCATGAAGGCCAGAAGGCGGCTTAGGTTTTGCGCAGGAGCAACAACTTTAGCCATGTGAGCCTCCTAGCCTCTCATGTCTCTTTTTATTGATACTTTTTTACTGCCCGAAGCTTGCATTAGCTAACGCTGAGGTGCTATTTATGAAACGACACCGAAACATTGTTTTTTTAGTTCTAAGGCTCAATGAAGTCAAAAGTAAGTACGTCACTTCAAATTTTATTGGAAAACTTTCGGCGGCTCATGTGTTTCTGTGACAGCCATTCACCGTTTCAAATGACGAGCAATTGCTCTCAAAAAGTCCCCCACAGCCATGCTCCGTCTGTTCTCATAAAAAAAGGCGGACCTTCTCATTTCTTGCCACTATGGCCTTCTTCTGGTGAGGAGGCTTTTGGGAACTCAGCATCGCCTCCAGCTTGTCTTCCGTCAGTTGATGTTCTAAGGCGAGGCAAGTGAAAAACTTCCAGAACTCGGGATGGGCACCTCCGACCAGCTTCAGGAAGCGGGAATGCCACCCTGGCGTTTGATAAGACGGCGTTCGATGAAACGGCTTCGATGAAACGGTGTTCGATGAATCGGCGTTCGATGAAACGGCATTCGATGAAGCGGCTTCGATGAAACGGCGTTCGACGAAACGGCGTTCGATGGAATGTCCGGTCCCATACAAGGGTTACCTCAACGCTATTAAAATAAAAAAACATATTGAGAAATCGTTTGTAAAACGATTTCTCAAAGTTTCTTTTTCTTTTTACTGCGTTCCATTTTATGAAGTACTCCGAAGCGAGGACATCGTCAGGTTGCTAAATGCTGCTTTTTTTCCTACCTTTCTCTCTTAAACGGAGAGAAATACATTGATTTACTGATTGAATGACGTAGTTGCAGTCCTGAGCAGCTCAGGTGTTCATCAGTCAAGGCTGCATACTGTTCGAATTTTACTGCCTTTCTATACTACTATATCGCACTATATCATCGACACAGCGTTGGTACGGCGTTGCATCGTGGTTAAGTTACGTTCAAGTCAGCGCTGCATCAGCGCGGCTCAGAGTTGACTTAGCGCTGCGATGTGTGGATAAAACGGCCTTTCAGGGTGCAATAACGTTATTTATGTCCCGTCCATTCTTACGGTAGCGCTCATTGACTTGAGTCTTGTTTGCGTGGACTAATTTTTGACCCGCCGGACTGTCGTCTCTTTAATCAAGCACGTTAATCAGCCTCTGCCACGCGACTGTGTCTCACCACCTGACGCGCGATGCCGACCACGTAATGCACTCTCGTGCGAAACGCTCGACAGTAGCGTACAAAAACGACAGCATTCCGACAGACTTCCGTGAAACCCTAAACGCATCCAAAGTATTACAAAAAAAAAAAAAAGCCTTGAGGATGTAGGTTGTAAAATTAAAACGGAAGCAATAAAGAAAT
Organism: Ixodes ricinus; assembly: GCA_037355805.1. Classification (NCBI taxonomy): domain Eukaryota; kingdom Metazoa; phylum Arthropoda; class Arachnida; order Ixodida; family Ixodidae; genus Ixodes; species Ixodes ricinus. Next base: position 280,876 of record JAZHYW010000493.1, read on the forward strand.
CCCCAGGCGTCAATCCGCGACGACTTGGTAGTACGGGCACGTTTCTTCTCCGGAGATAAAGTCGGCAGTGGGAGAGTATCGGTCAGGGAGAAATAAATACGTATTTTATAGGAACGAAGGCAGTCCAGTGGAGGTGTTCATTTACACCACCCACCCATGTCTCCGAGGTCTTGTCAAGGTGGCTGTGCAACGGGACAGGTGCAGATGCTTCACTCTTTGCCGCAGGCAACAAAGAAATCTGGAGCTTCTGCTCCTCCCGCAATGCACCTGATAGAACCAATCGCTGCAATTTACGCAGGAGGCTCGGCGAATGACGGTCTGAACATAGTATAAGCCCCGTCATTGGTCGAGCGCTCTCCGTAAATTGCAGTGATTGGCTTTCCCGGCCAAGATGCTTTGCGGGAAAGACAGACGCTTCAGAGCTCCTAGGTTGTGTACGCATGCGCAGTTGTCATATAGCTCCTGCGGACAATCGCGTGCTTCTTCGTAAACGATGATTTGGTGCATAGAGACGGACGAGACGGTCAGCCGTGTTTACAATGTGTCACTAGCGCCTGTTTAGAAACTATACTCACTGACGAGGTGAGGACAGCAGGCTTCAGTTGTCGAAGGTATGCGAACTTCGCACCTTCGACAACGCGTCGGCGTTTCGGCAGCTCGTGTACCTCGAGCGGTCACGCGCAGCACGGCGGAAGGCACGAAGTGCGTGCCGGTGCCCGTTCGCATTATTTCGGCGACTGTAACTACGTCACGGACGTCACGTCATGTCACGGACGCCACAGTCTGTTTGGAAAATGTCTACACAGACTGTGTTTGCGATGGTTGTTCGTCTTTTTATCGCTTTATGCTCATGGCGCAGTCAGTCAGTGATTAAAAACACGTGTCACTCACTCCTGCTTGGTGAATGAGGGTGGGTATAACGTTGTACCCATCCCTGTTACTATAGTTTCTTTCCAGTAAGTATACTCAGTGGCTTACTATCTCACTGCTTTCGAGTGTGCGTCACGAAAATCTCTTCAGAAGGTCAACCAGCCTTTTTAGGCGAAAGCCTTATATGTCCCATTACGTAAAAAAGGCGGCGTCGGCGTTGTACCCGAAAGGTGGCCATAAAAATATGTCATCAAGCACGCGCCGCTCAAGGTCAAAGCGAACGCGCCTCAGAAATAAACCACAAAGAAAAGCGCAGCGACGCAGATGCTTCGTCACGGAAGATGTGAAGTCGAAAGGTGCGCCGCGCCTGCATAGTGAGGGAGCGTGATGTCACCGCCGGAGCGAAACATTTCACCCGCGGGACTATAATGCTTTCAGATTCCTGCACGTAAGCAGTCTTAAATGTCTTCGTCGCGTTTTGTTTTCTTTTTCATAGACCCGGAGAAAAGCTCGCCTTGAATTGAAGTTTTATGCAAGGTGGTTGCTATCAGTTTAGAAGAATGAAACCAAGATGGCGCCCCCTGACATGCAGGCCCTGCACACGCATTTGAAAACATCACTCCACTGCAGCCCCTGTTCCGCTTTCATGACGACGGTTGCGTGCTGTCGTTATATTTGAGGCTTGCGTAGCCGAAATTGGGGAAAATACAAACAGTTTTTTAGCGATAGCAATACCATCAAGCATGTGGCCAGGAGGAAACATGTAAAGAGCCATAAAAAGAGACAAATTTCTAGTGAGGAGCCACAATAAAAAGGGCGCGATCGTGGCAGTTGCATTTGTATTTCTTTCTTTCATCTCAGTTTGCGGCCAAAATTCTATTCGCGAAACAATTTCTCAATATCTTTTCTTTTTAAATATTGCGTTCCTATTTATGAAACTAACACATTGAAATTCGACTCGAATGACGTCACTTGCAGTCCTGAGCAGCTCAGTTAGGTGTTCGTCGGTCAAGGCTGCACGCTGTTCTGATTATACCGCCTACATTGTTGAGAAGAGTGCCTCAGAGCAATACATCGAACCAAATATCGACAGAAGGCTCTGGCCCGCAAGCTATGGTTGCCAAAGGCTGCCAAAACGCAAGCTGTCTGTTCTCTTTCCTTCTGATCTTGCGGGGAAGAGAGAGCAGAGAGTTACGCTTATAAGGAAGCAGCGAGTCGCACTTGATCCCGCGCACAGTCACATGCGGCACGCGTGCCGCAGTTTGTTCACACCTGCCCTGAACAAGGGTTCTCAAGCTGGGTCCTAGGAACTCGGGGGTTCTCCAGGTACCCTCAGAGACTTCCTAGCTCCCAAATGTCCTCAGCAGTTCCTGCCCCTATGCGAAATGTTCTTCCAGACACTATTTTAAAAGATCTGAACCATCTATACTGACTCATAACATTGTGCCAGACACTCCCTATACTCCGTTTACCTTTAAGGTGATACTGCAGCCAAAGCTTCAAGCGCGAGCTAGCCCACACTCCTGGCTTTGAGACATGCATTTCTAGGCGTAGCGCTTGTTCTGCGGAAGAACGCATCAAAGCAGCGACGTCAGAGATCTTGTACTTAATGGCGAATGAAGTAAAGTGCGAACATTATGGTCTACAAGGCTTGTATGCTTCTGCGCTGCTTTATTGCATTAAACACGGGAACAAAAAAACCTCGACAATTGTTGATAAAAAAAAATGATAAGAAGGCGATTTCTTGAGATAAAATTTTTCTAGAACCCTCTGCCGCGAAATTTAAGGCGTTTCGCCCTAAACAAAGTCAATTTAATATAATAAAAGATATAGGAACTACTCAAGCTTCATCCCACAAAAAATATTTTAATTTTTCGAGGCTATTTCTATATAACAGAAGAAATAGTTTATTTTACTTTTGTCGTGCAATTCATAACGTATGTACATAACTCTATACTCGAAAAAAAAAATCTTTTTTTTTTTTTTTCTGGTAGAGAAATCTAGTGGCTCTACGTTTACAGACTCGAATCCGCAAAAGGCTGGTGAGCCTTTTTCCTGTGCTCGATGGACACTTCTCACTTGAACGACATTTTTCTGCTCTATTTTGTTCTGTTTGCTTACCTGCTTGAACGTGAAGTATAGATGGATCCAGGAAGAAATCGTAGTATTTGATTTCGCTATACCAATATCTGGCTACCTGCTCGCCTGCAAAAGACAAGACAAACAAAAACATCGGTGTTATCGTGTCACTCGCCGGGCGACTTGGAGGACAATGCCTTTGCGACGAGCGAGCTTAGCGCCAAGAGGTGAAAGGTGCTCAACCTGTGATGTCGAAGTCTGGAACGTAGGACCAGCGGCACAGAAGGTTCTCCCCGACGTCCCTGAACTTGCGGTAGTAGAAGTCGTCCGTGTGGGCCAGGTGGTTGGCCCAGTACTGGGCAAGATCGCAGAGCTGCCAAACATTAAGGAATGCAGTTATCCAAAAATGAATAAGATGTCGTGGACATTAAACCCATGTACGCTTATATGTTGATGGGGTGAAAAAGGCAGACGAAGAGTTTAAATATTAAATTTCTTAATGAGCGGCTCGTGAGTCCTTGGCCAGAGCTGCACGTGTTTGCCACGTACATGAAGCCTGGTCTCACAAGTTACTTGGTCTGTGTTCTTGCTCTTCCCGAAGAAATATGTACGAATATGCAAGAGGGGATAAACGACAATGAGCACGAAAACAACGTTGGGAGAAGTTTAATTGGTACCTGTAAGAATTTACTCAATTGTATGTAGTTAAGGAGTCAGGTATATGAATATGTTCTCATATCACAAACCAAAAAGGTTTTGAAATGGGCAAGATAATATCGATGTAAGGCGTGAAAATACGCCGGATCCTCTAGTTCAAGGGAAAGTTGAATATCTGCTCGCTTTCCCTGTGCTATTTTATGACGAAATAAGTGACTGTCGATGAACTAAACGTGAGAGGGTACATGTACCCTTGGCCCCTGCCACGCTTAACTTCCTCAACAAAAGTGTCTTATCCTGCTCGCGGCCGTCGTCTCAGCTATGCTGAGAGAGTGACAGCGGGAATTAGGTCTATTCGCACCCTCGCTTGCGCACCGTTGGCACAAAGAGCTATTTCGAGCTCACGACGTAGTTGGCGGCTGATTAGAGAGGTCACTTTTAAAATGAAGCAGTCAACTGTGATGATATTGGTAAACACGTTCCTGAGTAGCGAGTGTGATCTCTGCGCGAATGCCACGAAGTTAAACAGTTTACTTTTCGCGCGGAATGCAGTTAACACAGTGAAAACCCGTGAATGAAATGCAAGGGACAGAACACAAAAGTGTTTTGTGGTAGTAGTATCGTAAGCATTGAAAATGGGAAATTTAAACCAAAATATTACAGCTGCAACTTAAAAAAAAAGTTCGGCCTTTCTACTTTTGTGAAGAAGGAAGACCAGCGGAGTTGTATTCGATACACTGTGTGCTTCTTCTTCGTCGTCGTCTGTTTTTCGCGCTGTTTCCTACGATGAATTCCCACCAACGCGCCCAACTACCATTCTTCTATTATAGCTGGAAAGGTTGCCGCCATCTACGGGCGACGGCGGAAACCGTACTGGTTGTGTGCTTGCCGCCGTCGCTTATAGATGGCGGTAGCTGTCCAGGTAGGTTTGTGTCGACATACACGGACACGATCCTGGGGAACCTAGCCTTTAACAGCTCCGCTGTAAAAACGATTAGTCTTCTTAGACATTTGTACGTCTTTTAATTATTTGTTCCTTGATTTCGGGTCTTCGCACTGTTGAAGCTTTACCAGCTTGCCCGTGTCTTCCGCGTTATAAATTCAGTTGCTTTTTCTAAGGAAGGCATACGATACAAATCTTTTGTATCCTTCGCACTGCGCTACCCTTTGCCGCGAAGCTGCGTAAAGGTGAGACGTAAACCAGAAGCATAGCTAAATATACGGCGAGCAAGTGTTCCGAAATGCGTCTTTGGCGCAGGAACGCAAGGAAGGGTATGCCAATCAAAGGGCAGCCTAGATAACTCGTAGGGAGCGCACGATGAGGAGAAAGCCGAGCGAGCGCCGTCATCGGTTGTTGTCGGTGGGAAACAAAAGTACGTGGACGCGTTTGGGGGTAAACAAACGCACCAAGTGCGCAAGGAGCAGACGTACTTGCACGCCATATAGTCGCCGACAGCTTAAGAAGCGAGGGGCGTGGCTTGCTACGTTCAAGGTTCCTGCTTCGTACTTCTTTCTTTTGCGTTCTTATCAGATAATGCCGCCATCTCATTGAACGCGGAGTGATCGTGAGTATCTCGGAGCTCCCCAACGCCCTGCGTTTCTGAAATTGTCAGAAATTCTAGACCAGCAAATACAGGGTGTCACAAAACAAAATTTACAGGGTTTTTTTACCGCAAAAATAAACTAGGCATCGCCGAACGCTCATTCTCCGCCCAAGGGTAGCGCTAGAGGTCACAACCAGATGCCAAAGTTTCAGCCCGATCCGATACCTTATTCAAAAGTTATAAGTGATTTTCTGAAAAGTTCAATGGAAATATGGAGCCCATTTCTGCCCGTTTTCGGTTTTTGGCGCCATAGAGCCCCATGTATTCGAAAACTCCGTCGGCCGCCATTTTCACATTGAACTTTTCAGAAAATCACTTATAACTTTTGAGTAACCTATCAGATCGGGCTGAAACTTTGGCATCCGGTTGTGACCTCTAGCACTGACTTTGGGCAGAGAATGAGCATTTCGGCGATGCCTAGTCTATTTTTGCGGTAAAAAAGACCCTGTAAATTTTCTTTTGTGACACCCTGTACTTTGTTACACAGGGGGCGACAGGTCCGCGGGCTATTTGAATTTTCTCTTTCTTTCTAGAGACGCACACAATTTTGTGAAACATCCTGTATATATTTTCTCTTACGCGGGTGGTTGCTGTTGAGTCAACTGTCATTAAATAAATGCCAATGCTCTTGTAACTAAAGTAAACGATTAGTTTTTTTTTAAATTTTATTCTGGTTCTTGCAGGAGAATTTGTGAGAATCTCCCGGTTTCGCGGTTAGCGTGGCTCTTACGAGAGCGTTTGAAAAAAAAAAAAAGACCTATGTATGAAGGCTTATTGCTATATGCTTGCATTTTTACGGTATAACACGTGATAATTTATACTATACTGATATGAAAAGATTTATTAGCGCTTCAATTTGTCGCCAGTCGCGGATATAAAAAAGTGGAAGCATGTACGGACCTCCACTCTAAAGAAAACCAAATAGATTCCATCTGCGGGGAAGGCCATGACCTCACCTTATGAATTTCTAAAATGTTTTCTAGTGAATTATTTTCCACACACTCTAGACAGATGGCAGCTAAAATAACACTACCGACATTTCTTGAAGCGACTGCATGGGAAGATCAGAACAAAATGCACAGTCCATGATGCCATATCTGCGAACAAAGACCTTGCTGAGTGCAAAGACATTCTGCCTCACAGTTGGGTCACATGCATTTCGCACACGCTGGAGAAAGTATCTGGACTCGGGGTAAAGGGGGCCTTTGTTTTTACAATTGTTTCTAATGCGTTCAAACGCAGAACGCGGCGTCCAGCGCTTGAACGCGAGACACAGCGCGAAGAGCAGACGGCATGTTCGCTTTTATTGGAACGAGGCAGTAAGTAAAGAGATCAAGGCAGCTGGCCTTTGCGTCTACCCACTATTCATTCTAACCAGAGCTCGGCGCTCTGGCGTCCTTTCGTGCTCTCGTCTCCTCCTCTCCGTCCGTTTCTCTCCGAATCACCTACATGTCACGCCGGAGGCTGGCTGTTTCTCAAGACTGACAGCGGTTCATTGGAACCCTGCCTACCTTGTAACAGAGTTGCAGGGGCGGGACTTCGTGCCTGAGCCGGAGCTCGTTGTGAGTGCGCAGGCACTGTTGTACGAACTCGCTGTTGCTGAACTCTGCGATGCCTTCGCCCTCCGTGCGCTTGACCTTGAGGGAGCGCGACAACAGCACCTGCAGGGGGACGGCGACGGAGACGGTCACGAAGGAACCGGGCTGTCCGCACAGTTCACGCTTTCTGACGTGCACAGCGTTTGCTGGACGGAAGCGGAAGTTTTCCCTGCGCTTCCGGTCCGCCTTGGGAAGGTTCTTGCCGGAGGAAAGGCACCAACAGCTAGCGTCCTTGCACAAAGCTTTGAAGCGTGCTCCTGACAAAGGACATAGCTACTCACACACTCTGCCATATTCAGCTTCACCTTATGTTGTACCCAGAGCAAGGAGCTCGCCTTTCCTGTGGTACATCATAAGGTGAAATAGAGTATAGCTGTCGTAAAGGCCTCCAAAGTTGTTGTGAATCCCCAACCTCCCCCCTCCCCCTAAAAAAAAAAGAAAATTGGGAGGAGACGACAGCGATGAAGCGAGGAGGAAAACTCTACTGTGTTCGTGGTTAATGTCCTTACTGGAAGCGGACGCGCGCTCCGGAACGTCCACGTTTCTTAAAAAGCGTGCTCAATTTTTTTTATCGTAGTGCACAGCAGAAAGCGTGTCCTGTTTGGACAGCCCAACACCTGGAAAGAATCACAATGATTTAAAGTTAACTAAAAAACGACTTTGGGTTTCGGATCTTGATAAAAACAAAACAGCGCAAAGACAAGGACGAAGTAGAAGGAACAACAGGACACAGCGCTGACTTTCAACTGAAGATTTATTCGTGTAGGCGTCTGTTATAAATAGCAAACATTCCACCCGAAACAATCAAGGAAGAAACACAAGATATATAACATGTCACGTTTTCAATATAACACTGTCACTGCTTTGCCCCCATCTTTCCAAGAACTGCCGCTCCTTATCCGAAAGTACGAGTGACGGGCACTAACGCAGTCAGGACCCAGTCGCGCAATATCACGTGCTTCTATTATTTCCCGCGTCACTCTGTCCTTATTTTTAAAAAACCCCTTGGCATCTCTCAAAGGCAGGAATGCACTCGCAATCTCTGCAGTGCACGCCTAAGTGCCCTGACGTGACTTTAGAAACGTTGCATCGAGGTTCTCTGAGTCGATCGTTTAAGCATTTTCCCGAGGAGGCGCCATTGGCCAAAAGGGGGCTGGGCGTGTTGCAAATAATGCCCTGGCGGTGGCGCGAGAAACGAAATTAATAAGTGTGTCGGAGTAACTCTCGGTGACTGAAAATATGGTGCACGTGATGTCTCAATCACAGTCATCCTAGCTAGAAAATATTTGATGAGTTATCACTATGTGTTTTTTAAACACGGTCGATTGTTTGATCAATTCGTTTGATCAATTCAATTCAAAGTAATTATACTCCAATTTTAGGAAGTTTTTCTTGCTGTAAAACTTGCCGTACTAAAACAATAACAGCTTAGTCTTTTTTTAGTTTCGCGAAAAAGCTCTATTTGCCTTTTTTTTCGCGATCTGATTTGCTTGAAAACTTGAAATACTACATTACTTCCCCAGTTTTCGTTTCTATAAAGTTCAGCACTTCTATTTTCTCCGAAGACCACTGCTTGTTTGCTCGAGTACAGTCCGATACAAATCATTCTTGTGTGATGATTCTTTGATTTAAATACAGAACATATGCGCATTGAAAGCCCCGAATGATGAACAAACAGTAAATAATAGAAGAACAAATTGAATAGTTTTCCGGAAAAGTTTCGATTTAAATCATCAGAAGAAAATCGGTCAAATTTACATGACGATTTAAACCATGTTTTGAATCACGATTTAAATCATCTTGATTTTTATTCTCCATCCTGGTATTCCCGGATAAACCAATGAGGTTGAGTGAATGCGGCATGCCCCATGCTGCATTCACTGATTCTCATTGGTTTAGCCGGGATGACAGCGTACAACTAAGTAGCGTCACGTACAACTTCGCGCTGAATTGATTGGTCCCATCGGCTCGTAACCTTGACTGAGCTCTTACCTAATGTATAACCAAGTATAGGAACATATAAAATAGCCAGTTGGGCTAGTTGGTTGCAATTCATCTTTAATAAAATACAAAAAAAAACGAGGACGAACAGGCAATTACAACAGGACACGCCGTGTCCCGTTGTGTTTGTCTGCTTTGTCCTCGTTTTTGGGCGTATTACGTTAAAGTATAGATCCTGTTTATCAAATTAGCCAGTGGCGCGTACCTTGTCGATGAAGGTTGGCGAGGGATACTGTAGCTGGCTGTTGAACATCTTCGTCGGCCTCCGGTCGTTCTTGGCTTGTTTGGACTCGATGGAGATCTGGTCGTCTTTAACGGACCTGGACATTCGCAGCTTCTCCAGGAAGTACTCCATACTGCAGAAAGGATCACGACAGCGAAAGACGCTAAAACGCTAGAGACACGTTTTTAGCAAACGACCCGCAATAAAACGAAAATCACACATTTAGCGTTGTGCGCTCGATAATACCTATAATACAAACGGACTGGAACCGCTCATATTTATTTTGTTGGACAATAACGGCAGCCAGTTGCGGCCAAAGCAGGAGTGAATGATTAAAGCGCATTTGGCACACTTGTTACTGAAACAATACAACAATTTGTGTACACATCCCCCTTTTACACAATATATTCAGCTGCACACAACAAGAACACTTCTTGATTTTTCTTCAAAATTCGATAAAGCATGGTTGATTTATAACATTGTTAGACAGATTTATAGATTGATGCCCAAACAATTCACTATACAGCACAACAACTCTATTGTGCCAAAACAACTTAGTACTGAAATAGTTTATCTAAAAACTTTGCAAAAGCAGAAAATGAATCCATGTTAACAACGTCACTGGGCAGCTTGTTCCATAGATTTATGGTATGCACACAAATGATTGTATAAATAATTTATTCCAACAAAACGGCGGCTTCGGCGAGTTGGTTATCCATGTCTCAAAATAACAGCGCAAGTAGGGAATCCACAAACACATTGTTTTTGCAGCCTGTGGTGACTTGTTTGTTTATTCGAACAGTAACGGGAGTCACCATCTTTGAATGATGTAATCGTTCAGAGTAGAAGGTGCGTTGTTTTAGGTATTTACTGCTATCAATTTTTAGAAATCTATTATAAATCTGAATGAAAAAAAGAAAAGAAACTCAACGCGCTGGCATATTGTTAAACCCGAGACGTATATGAAGGCAGCAAATAGCAAACACACACATTCATTGTGCATGTTCGTTGACTTTTTTGTGTCCCATTTTCGCTTTCGATGGCATTTTTGTCTCATCGATCATAACTTAGAAACTGTCAGAGACTACCACAAGTTTCTTGATTTGTCTTTAGGGTTCTCTGGGTAGGATGCCTACGTATTGTATAAATGTTGCCGTCGGCCCAAGCTTCTGGCGTGCTGGAATCCTGGGCTGGAACCTAGTCAGAAACCAGGTCTTTTTAATATAGTTCCTTCGGAACGTTTTTGTCCGAATAAAACAATTTGAGCTCTAATCCAACATTAAATGCTCACACATGGATTAACGTCTAAAGCTGACTTGTTAGAGCGCGGCGTTGCTGCCAGTCGCGGGGGTACGACGCGAGATTAACAACTGCCGCCACTTTCCCCAAGAAAGTCGTGTCTGCCTGGGTATTAAACACGATGAAACTAAATATCCATCATATATGAAATAACGAACCAAACAACCCGTTAACAAACAAACCTGACGTTTACGCAACTCACACTATGAACGACGTTGTAACTGTACTTCATGATTTTTCTTTTGCTTGAGTAAACCTTCCTCTCTTCTTTACTACATCGACGAGGAACACCAAAGTTGTCGAGACGAGATAAGACTGGACCCATCCTTCCACTCCAACAGCCGCCAATGTGATATGACAGGACTGACAGAGGGGGGGGGGGGCTCTTTTGTGCTGGTCAGGTTAAAAGGACAAAAACAAAAGTAAAGAAAAACGAAAGAAAGAAAGAGATGAAAACGCTCAAAGGTTGACACAGCGCCCCTTTTTACAAACGATGATTGAAAGCCTCGAGACAGCGTATCCTATCATTTTATGGCGAATAATTCTCTTGTCTAACATACTTCGCTTGAAAGACGTGTCTACTGCCGTGCGTAGGTCCATACTTCGTTTTATACGCGCGCGCGCTGCGTAGTCGGAGCAAACTTTTCCCTGCCTCGAACTAGAGGTAATTATCAAACCTTGACAGACAAAAAAGAAAGTTGTTCCCCTTGCGGTTGTTTTGACAAGGCGATATTGGATCCACTGACCTTCGCAACCCTCACGACGTGCACTTAATCCCCCTTTCGCCTGTTTCATGTTTCGACCACCAGGCCGCGCCAGTTTTTGTTGCGCACTCGGGTAGGCTGCTTTCTACCCTCTTTTATGTCTTTCTTTTCCACTGTGTTGCGTCGCCGCCTCTCGAGTTGTGAACGTTGACGATTGGGCTAGTTGGTACAACAATGTGTCTCTTTAATGCACATTTTCGGGGATGAACTAGATAAATAGATGCATTTTTGTTTCGTTATTATGCGACAACTCACATTATTGAGAATATTTGGGGACGAACGGAGGTGTCCAGATTAACGAGATATCACTGTAGTTCATTCTTAAAAGCACAAACAGCGCAAAAAACAAAGACAAAATAAAAGAAGATTGACGGAGAGCAGTGCTGACTTACAACTAAACTCTATTGGTTCTGACATCGGGTATAAAAACTGCCTCAACCAAAACAAGTACGGGAAAGAAAAGAGAAAAAAAAAGATAGAGGTCCCTTACTCCTATACAGCCACTTGAGCGCGGTGACCTTATCCGATCTAAAAAAGAAACACTCTCTATCCGACTGTAATAGTAAACGTAAAGTCAATCGTTTTCTAAAAAAAATATATTTATATTTTTATAGGTTTATAAATCCCGAAATTTGGCACTGCGACATAAAATTGCCTTGGATTTACGATGTGATTTTCACGGCTGACATTCACGAAATCGCGAAAATCTTATTGTTAACTGGACCCCACCCGTTATTATTCGAGGCGAGAAGTTTAAGTAACGCAGCCTGGTGGAATTTTTTCACAACACTGAGTGAGGATACTTCAACTTCCTCTCCTGGTGCAAGCACGTGCAATGCCAAGCTTCTATGCACTATGAAAATTAAAACATAACCGCGTGGGTAGCATGTGCACTACCCATAGTGAGGAAAACAGAAGCGCCCCTAGCGAGCTTCTCACCGCGAATACTGTGTCGCCATACTTAGAGCGTGACTCAGAGGATCACGCCAGTTTTTGAGTGGTGAGGTGTGAGGACTATCGTGCTGCGTTTCATGACATCTCTACGTTCTAACTTCTGAATCGAGCAGTTATTCGTGAAGTTGCTCTGGATTTCCTTGACTTCCTGCCTTGTTTTTTTGTGTAGAATTCGCACATAATGTAGTCACGTTTAAATTTCAACGCACTACTGGTAAAATTGTGTATTTCTTTCCGTTCCCTCGTAGAAGGCAATGAAGCACAAGGACATTTCCCATCGCCCTTTTCTACGTACGATGATTAGTGTGGGTCAGTCCGCCCGGCTAGCTCAGTCGGTAGAGCACGAGACTCTTAATCTCGGGGTCGTGGGTTCGAGCCCCACGTTGGGCGCTGCTTTTTTTGTTTTCTTTTTTACCAGATTAGTAGAAACAATGAACAGTTGAATCCGTTCACGCTTCAAGTGGCAGCGATATGATGCTCGTGCTATCACCATTAAACACGATTTATTTGATTATAATGCAATTAAATGCAAAGGTGCAAGCGAGCTGGACAAGAATGGCGAAAATAATCCCTGGAGAAGGGGAACAAGAGGGACAAAGGACAAACACAAATCTTTAAACACAGCTAGGTGACTGGTGCGCGACCGAAAAAATCTGCCTGGTCCGCGTATCGAACCCGGGACCTCTCCATTTCCAGCGGATCCCGGACCAGGCAGATTTTTTCGGTCGCGCACCAGTCATCTAGATGTGTTTGGAGATTTGTGTTTGTCCTTTGTCCCTCTTGTTCCCCTTCTCTAGGGATTATCTTCATCATTCTTGTCCAGCTCGGTTGCACCTTTGCATTTAACTGCATTATAATCATAACCTTAAAATGCAAGCCTTTCACCCTTGTTGGTGTTAGACTTGTGGCAGCTGATGAAACCTGTTTGCTCTACTGACATCTAACCCTTGTTAGCTCAGTTGGTAGAGCGCTCAAGCTTAAGGTGCAACTATCCTGTTTTTTAGAGATGAACGAAGCCCGCTCATTACAGCATCTTTTCGAAAGCTAGGCGGCAGCTTCCTTCGCGATTGGCTCGCAGAAGCGAAGGCAACCTCTCGGGCACGCGTGCTGAGATATTATAAAGAGACAGCAGCAGCCATCGGGTATTTCGAAAGCAGATTCTCAGGGGAGTATTTGCAAAATGTCAAGAGGAACACACTGTATTGGGACAGCTATAGGCATGTTATATCCACCTCCACTTTACCACTTACGTGTGGGAGACACAGCAGTTTCGACGAACGTGTTTCACCGGTTCCGCAAATATCCCGTGAAAATCGCGATGAAACATTTCTTTGTGTGTTTTCATTTTGAGGTGTTGCCGATAAAAACGTAATTGGAGAAAAAAATTTTTTTTTGAGCTCATGGTCAACGAACTGTGCTTTTTGTCCTTTCCCCGAAAACTTTGGATCACGTTTTCTTATACAGCACGAACGCCGAGTTGTATTGGGCTGAGCTGAGAGCGGAACTGTGCGTGGGCTTAGAACAGGCGAAGTTCCTAGAGTTTGAGATGTGTCCTTCGGTTATGTCGTGGTAGATAATTACTCTTTTAGAACTATGGGCTTTTTGGCGGTCAAGGACGGACCACCTGCACGTGGGTAGAGGGTGGCAGACCAGCCGGGCGTCATTTCGTGGAGGGATTTGGCTATGTGACCTCGTTGACAAAGGAGGCAGCAGAGCCGGGACTGAAATGCTGGAAAGCGCTGTCCACACGACTGCAAAGACGAACGTAAGAACAGTAAATGGCACCTGGTTGGGGCGGCCCGAAGGGCGAAAACGCTGAACAGGACACGGCCGGGCGTGCTAGTGTGCATTAAATGCCGATCTTTCGAACTTTAAGTGATTGTACAGAGAATTCTGCAATATCGTATAGAGTTTCCTTCTGTGATGCTACTCTGTAAAAAAAATTGTAAATAAATGTTCTTGCTAAAATATAAAAGAGAAAAAAAAGCCTATTTAGTAGCGTGTCTGGCTCCCAACCGAAGCGTCGTAGGTTCCACTCCTGCCTAAAATTCTTCAAGTTGTTTCTATTTCTTCAAATTGTTTCTTCTGTTCTTAACCTATTAAATGACAAAGGCTACGGACCTACCTCCAAAATAAGATTAAATGCAGATGATTATGTTTTATACAGGGATACATATAACCAGGGCAATGCCGCCGCTTTACAATCTGATCTTGATCAAATATTCACATGGTGCAACAAATGAAAAATGAAACTGATTTTGCGAAGTGTAGTTGTATCCGCTTTAGAAGGAAGCGTCTAATCATACAGACTGATTACTACCTATAGTTGGTGTCAGGTCAAAAACGAAGTGGAAGCCCCTCCCACCTCTTTCCACTTTAGCGGAGCGAACGGTGGAGAGGAGGTCGCCTCCTTTCCACCGTTCGCTTTGCTTGAAGTGGAAAGGAGTGGGAGGAGCTTCCACTTCGTTCTTGACCTGTTACCGACTATAGATGCCAATCAGATTACCTTGGAGAAGGATATGAAGTATTTGGATGTTATTTTTTCATCTAACCTAACCTGGAGCAGTCATGTTGAATTTATAACAATGAAAACAGGACGTGTACTTAACTTTATAAAGAGAAACTTTAAACACGCACCTCATGACGTCAAAGGAATACTATAAATTTCTAACGTACGTTCCCTCTTAGAATATGCGGCTGTAGTATGTGATTCCCACACTAAAACTTAATGAATAAACTTGAGGCAATCAAACATCGCTCTTTCCGTTTTGTTACTATCTGTTAACACTTTGATATCAGTGTCACGGCATTAAAAAAAGCATTGCCATGGGACTCGCTCAAACGTTGTCGGAGGTTATCAAGGTACTCTTTTCTAAATAAAGTGGTTCGTGAACGTCCCGGCAAAAATAGGAACATCTACCAAAAACTCTACTTTTAACTCCCAAAAATTAGACCCCACGAAAAAAAAAAAAAAGATACTAGGAATAGCATGCCGCAGATCTGTTTTTCAATCGTCATTTTTCCATCGAACAATAAATCAGTGGAATAGACTCCCCGATCGAAGATGTGGTTTCGGCTTCGGATGAAACTTTTGGTTGCCTTCTAAGTCGTTACTTACACGAAAATGAAACATGACTAATCTATTGCTTTGCATTGTGCTGATGTTCAGGTGTTTTTTCTTTTTCTTTTTCGCATTGTATCACTTGTAGCAGACCTTAGCATGCATTGATATTTTTTTTGCATTTCCACTTGTGTATTTGTTGTGTTTATATATGTAAGTTACCCCCCTACAACAATACCCCCAGGGAGAAATGTAGGTGACACATAAATAAATAAATAAAATAAATAAATAATTTGAGACACGCGGCGACTTTTGACCAGCATTACGTGTCATGTTTTAATCACTTTCATTCCCCGCGTAAAGTCACGTTTCACGTGAGCGTTGTGGGTTGTTTGAAATTCCACCGCGAGGTCATGCGACTGTCGCTCTCGCGTTAAAAGTGTCGCTAGCGGCACGCATATAGTGTGTACTGCATTCCGTTTCTTCTGATTTTCCAAGCCTTTACTGATTTATTGATACAAGAAAGAAAGCCTGTCAATGTCCTATGCAGGGAATGGTGGAAGAGGTGCACTCACTTTATGCCCATTTTGTTTTTTCATAGAAGTACTGACCTCAAGTCGGTGACAGGTCAAGAACGAAGTGGAAGCTCCTCCCACCCCTTTCCACTTCAGCGGAGCGAACGGTGGAGAGGAGGTCGCCTCCCTCCAGCGTTCGCTTTACTAAGGTGGAAAGGGGTGGGAGGAGCTTCCACTTCGTTCTTGACCTGTCACCGACTATAGTTTTCACGGACTATTGGGAAAGCAGAAGCAGTCGACGCGTTAGAGAAGGATCATCGCTCCACGAATCATCGCCGAATTTTCCCGGAACGACTGGCGCCGCGCGTTTCTGACGGCACTTCTATTGTTCACGTAAAGACAATTCGACTTAAGAAGCGTAATGGAAGCGTTTCAACCGTCCTCATTTCTTTTTGTATTGCTTCAATAAACATTTTTTACATGCATACATACATTGGTACACGTTCTCTTCAGACGCTGATGCTTCCTTTCGTTTTTTAATACTTTTATTGTACTTTATAGAAGCTTGGCATAAGCTGAAGTATGCTTTGAATTTGGGTAGCGAAGAAACTCCGCCAGACGACAGCTTACAACCGAGTCGGCGCCAATAGCCGTGGCGTTTGTCATTATAATCGAACTGAATTCAATTGCCTAATATAGAAAGACTCAGTAACAAACAGAAAGGAAGTGAGCATAGGCTGCGTTTTTAACCATTAAGGCTTCTATAAAATGTGTGAACTTTTATAATCACGAGGGTAAAAGTAGTGCCTACTTTGTTCCTATCTGGAAACCCAGAGCGTTTGCGCAAGCAGAAGAGCAGAAACCAACGGGGTGATGCATGTTTTATTGCGTCTGGCGAAATGCCCAGTCGACGATATCAAAACGACCACTCGTGCCTCCTCCCCCCTATCCTCCCTTTCAAGTTAATCTCTCAAAATGTATGTCCGCCCGGCTAGCTCAGTCGGTAGAGCACGAGACTCTTAATCTCGGGGTCGTGGGTTCGAGCCCCACGTTGGGCGCATCTTTTTTCTTCGTTTCTGTTTTCTTCACACTTTGTTCTTTTTATGAAAGACGCGTCACTGGGATGAAAATGGCTCTCAAGAGTCAATATTTCGCGGAAGGAACTATTGGCGTCCTCAATTTTTATTATATCACTTGTGCGGTCATGCACTCTTTAACTCGATCCCACCTCCTTTTAGGGCTTTACCTGTTAAAAAAAAAAATTGCCGGTCCCAGACATACTTCTTTTAGCTCCTGTTTTTAAATAAAAAAAAAAGATTTTTTTTCGTTTAAAGCTGGTCAACCTTTTATTTTTTTTTTTTTCGGGGGGGAGGGGGGGGGCGGAGTTCAAAATTTTGTTATTTGATAAGTTGGATTGCCTCAGGCGTATGAACGTCCGTGGCTTGCGGAAGTGCTGGGTGCTAGACGAAAGCATTGAATGGGTACGCAGGCCGAGTTTCATTCTGTATTTGTTAACTAGTTAAAGTGAGGTGCTTGTGTGCCCATCCCTACCAGGCTGGTCTAGGTTCCTTCGAGATTAGAAATACCACAATATTATATACTAATTTATGTGTAAACAGAGAGAGAGACTCCTGCCTGGAGCGAATGGTCCATCTCGCCCTGTTAAAGGGACCATGCAATAATTTCACTGACTAAATAGAAACCTCGATAAAACCCGGATGTTTACGGAACTCAGAAGCCGTTTTCGTTTGATATGAGGACGGCGGGGACGTCCTTTAGTTGTCCCGGCTCCAGTGCGACCTTCGTCGAGCGTGCAGTCAGAGCACGGCGGAAGGCGACTGGCTTTTCTTTATGCGGTATTTCGGCACACAATCTTCCACTTCCAAGGGACACTGAGAGGGTATTTATAGCTCGCCAACTTTTTTATTTGTCCATGACATAAGCGAGCTACCCAAAAAACAATTTGCGGCTCAAAATTCGTTTTGTTTTTCCTCCCCAAAACTGCCGATCAAGAACCGGCCGGTTTGAGTCGCGCCCACTCTCTTCTGCGGGGTCACGTGCCGTTCAGAGACAACCATCAAAGATAATCAGAGTTTTGGGTCATCGAAGGCAGACACTCAATATTAAACATACAGAATATATATGAATTGTATTTTTTGTGGCTTCTAAAAACTGAAAATACGTTGACTGGAAAAAAAAAAGAAAGAAAGAGTTGCAGAGTGCCGGGAGCACATATACACAGTAATTCTCAACATGGCGTCGTATCGCGGGAGCGCGGGAGGACGGATGGACGAAGCGGACTAAGCGATAGTGGCGAACGACGTACCTGGGACATCTACTTCAGAAGTGTCATTCGCGGTACCGGAAAATCTGGCTAGCTTTGAAAGAGTACTTTTTTACCGATCAAAACAGGATTTATTCCGTACGACACGCCCGACCAGCAAGCTGATTCGTACGAAGACGTCACCGAGTCGTCGCCCCTTCTCCTGGCTGAAGACATCGCTCGTCTTACGAACACGAATTGGTAAGGGCTTGAAACACGCGCAAACGTCAAGCACGAAGTGCTTACTTGGTGTTGAATATGCATGCGTACGATTTCTTTACTAAGTGCGAATGTGACCAATGCGTGGTGCTGCCCGACTTCGAGCTTGGGGATTGCCTTTGCAGGCAGGGAATTGGCAGCAAACTTTCTGATCTACCGTCGACTGGCTGCATGTCTGCGAACGAGGAGTTCTCATTTGTGCGCTTGACTAGTACAATGTTAGTACTGTCGTCTGCTTAACAGAACCAAAAAAGCGGGGGAAAAACGCGGTTGGGTGTTGCCACGTCACTTCCGGCAACTCAGCCCTCCTTTATATTTTGTCTCCCTCCTCTCAAGTGGACATGTCGCGCCATTACTCCGTGATCGTGGTTTGGGCTTTGGTTTCGAGCAGTTGCGTTTTTTTTGGCTTCATTAAAAATATACGTGACTCTGTAGCAAAATATTAATTGTGTAGTCTACTAACACCAACCATATTAAGGCGCCTAACAAAAAAAAAGTATTTTTTTGTAAGGAGGTTTTTTCCTTAAAGGGGGGGAGGGTCAGTGTCCCTCTAAGGTCTGCTGCTAAAACCGATGCAAATTTGTCGTTCACAACAAGGTTCTCTCTTGTTACCTTATTCTTTCACGGGCTGCTTAGCGGCTCGTTGCGGGGCAGCACGTATGAAGCACACGCGAGAGGTCTTGACTTCCTCGATGTACATTTGCAATTCTGGACACAACTGTAAACCAGTGGGCCACGCAAAACACAAGCCTCTGAGCAGCACGGTCGAACTGCGATGACAGCGCGTGCGGTGCCTCCACGCAGAAAAAAGGACGATGTTTTTTCCCGCGACGGAAAGAAGCCCGTACGAGAAAGATGGCGTGAATTCAGTCCGACCGTGCCTCTACTTCTTGAGTACAATCTCACTAGTCTCACTCCCCCCCCCCCCAACTGCTACGCCATCTCACTGCAGTGAGGCGGTGAGGATCTTGCTTCACAGACATTCCAATAAACTCATCTGCACCTAACCCTAAGCAGCGATCACAATACATCGTACAAAATCCAGTCTCAAGACACTGGCTGCAGTCTGTTTCTTTCTTGTTTGATGTCCCTGTCATATGGTCGTACAAAACCTGCCTGCAAACATCTTCGAAACATTCGTATCTATAGGGCGTATTCACTGGCCGCCATATTTGAGGTCACTTCTTTAGAGCGCATGCTCAGAACGAGCTTCACACTAATAGGCTGCCAAGACCGGCAATCTTGATGGTGTTGGGTGCACGTTGCAAAATAACCGTGGAAGCTTAGCCATCAGCACGTGCTCAGCATTAGCGCACACAGATATGGCCGCCAGTGAATACACCCTATAGACGATTGCAAACGAGGCATCTGGCCGCCGCCGTGTTCCCGCTCGTGTAACTAAGCACGCGCAACATCAAGCTGCCAAAGCTACGTTCATGCGCATGCTGCACGTGCTTGCACGCATGAAGCACCAGTCGGGACGCCATGTTTTCAAACATGCTTCGCTTGACGCGTGTCACCAGACAATTCTTTCGTCATGTGTGCAGCGAACAATACCTACGAGTATCCTCCGCGCACACGACGTCAAGACTGTTTTCCTGCAAGTCCGTTCGACCGCAGTTTTTTTCTTCTTCTTTTCCCCGAAATCAAAGCGAATGAACGGGCGACTCCGCGTGATGGACAAGCGGATGTCGATGCAGTCCTGCACGCTATACACGAGACTCGGGAACCCTGACCTTTTCGGCGGGCGCAGTTTAGCGCCACGGTCCGCCGGCGCCAGGATCGTGTCACGGCCCTTTTTGCGCGATGCCATCCGTGTCCCAATGTAACGGATCCACGCTTTGCCCGCTTATTGATTCGAGCAGCCCACGGCAAGGACGGCCGCCTATACGGGCTGCGAGGCGCCAACCCTGATGACCAGGACGATACCAGGCAAAGCCGAAAAATCAGGAGCCAGGTTTCCCGTTCCAAGAACTTCAGCTAACGTTTTATTTTTATTTTCTTCCAGTAGACACGTCACCTTGTTGTCACGGTCATGTGTGTGGTGGCAGAAAGAGGTAAAAGATAGAAAAAAGGATAGCCCGCGTGTTCAATGACGCTGTGTCGCCAGTTGTTCTATATGTCATGCAATGTCAGAAACAAAAATGTTTTTGACTTGTAACTTTTACGATAAAAAAAAAAAAACGGTGATAGGACAGGGTAGACTCTATTTACTTACAAACTTAACTTTTTTTTTGTGATTTAGACTGACACAAAGTTGTTTGGCCGATAAAATGAAAGTATGATTAAATAAAGTATTCTTGGAACTCCTTTTGAATGACAGGAGGGTGCCTAGTTGTAACACGAAAATCAGCAACTCTGGTATTATTTTTAGCGTATATTAAGTCACAATTTGAGATTACAGAATCTAAGATACATTTGAAAAATGGTTATGGGATAGCGCGTGTTACTGTTCTCGTTAACCGCTGTAAATCTAGATTAGAAGTTGTGTTTTTCTTCAGTGCATTTTTTATTTACACATTACACGCTTTACAGGTACAGTATACCAAAATCAGCATTTTGTGGGTGAGAAAATCTGCACGAACTCTGAAAAAAGAATGAATACCGTGCAAATCACTGAGCAGCTTCAAGAACACGAGACTCAAACGTACTGATCCCGCTGTCTGAAAATATCGTACAGCAGATTACTTGAAAAAGCAGCCAAGGAAGCGCCAAACACTTTAATAGGACAATACATTCTAATATGCTTCCTTGCATTAGACTGGGCGCCTCCAGCTCCAAGTCCTCCCCTAGCGGAGGGAAACGCCGCGTCTCAGAGAACGCATGCGCATCGCGCTGATCATGCTTTCTCTCGTTCGCGCTGCGCGTCCAGCCTTTCCAACTACGCAAAAGCTGTCGGAGCAAAGGTTATTAGATTTTCGCGGAGTAAGATCTATTCCCTCGTAAGGCATTTGGAAGCACCTCCATGTCTTGAAACGAAAAGGAAACAAACGCACGTTAGCGCATCTAATGTCTGAACGGAAGTTTGGGGGCACACAAATAGAAAACGAGAACTCAGCACTCGAAAATCTCGTCAAAATAGGCAAACGTTCTCCGAAGGCATATGACATACCGAGTGTCCAACACGTGGAGTGATAGTATTACGACAAGGGCGTCTATTATTGAAAGGAAAGAGATGCAAGAGCATGGTTTGTTTCCCGTGAGGATAATACGAACTTTACACATAAAGAACAACAATTTAATCCAACGTTTCGTCTCCCGCACAGGAGACATCAACAGCGATGCCGAGATGGCAGGAATAAGAAGACACCACAAGTGATTCTTGTCCTCAGCATCACTGATGATATGTCTTGTATGGAAAATGAAACGTCTGATTAAATTAGTAATACATTTTTTATGTAGATTCGATGTAGTTTGTTCCTATTACGATTAGTCCCGGCTTTTGGAACATTCTTGCATTCTCATGAATAGTTATCTCGCACATTGTACACTACGGATATGTCAGGAAGAGAGCCACTCGCAAGGTGGAGCGTTTGTAACTCGTAGCGCCTTTCAAGCTGGGCAACACAGCCCTTTTCACATCGTTGCCTGAGAAACTTCGCCCGCATGACATCTTGCACGGCATATAACTGGAAGCTTGTGCAAGGCATTGTTAAACGTCGTGAATGTTAAGCAGACATTTAAATCTGGGTGTGATTTTATTGATCGAGCGCTTGCCTTGATCGTGCATTACTCGTTTCACTTTACCGGACTCCTCCGTTTAAAAATAACTGGCATTGTGACTGGAAAACTGGCGATCATTTAAATCAGCACAGCCGAGTGGCAGAGCATACCGTGAAACCATAAGCACTGGTAAAACTACCCGTGTACTGGCGTTTATCATTACGTCGCATGCCGGATATGAAAGGCTATTTAAAACGTCTGGAAGAGCCAGCGGGGAATAACCAGCTCTATAACTTACAGCCGAAAACGTCAGCTGAAGATGCAATGTAGGTATGATGCATTGCGCAAATCAGGAACGATAACATAACTATACCTATAACCACCGAAGCCAGATTGGCACGGTAAAACACCGTTTTAAAGTCCAGATGAACAATAACTGGTTTTCAACGACGCACTTTCAGGATTTTCATCATCGTTAAAAGTGGAGCGCAATAGACCAAATAGACTTAGCAAATGTGACATCGCCTTATTAAAATCAATACGTCCACAATCCAGTTGATCTGTTGCGATTTTACCAGCAACGGAGCGAGGATCATTTTAACACTCACTGAATGGGATGAATGAAATCAGTCCACGCACGCGCATAAACCAACTGCTGGTAGAGAAGATATTCGGCAGCAGAACCACAGAACCACGAGCACCATTTTCACCGACATATAACTTCTGCTTCTGGAGATCGGGCGCGAAGTCACCCGAGGAAAATGACAATAGCCTGAATTTATTCAATGGCGAAATCGGGATTTTGCCATAGCTTTCGAAACCAGATCGACCAGTTTTTCTGCCAGAACTACGCGGCAACTGAATGCGTTGTTGCCCTTCCGGACCTGATAGACGCCTTCAGCACGGGATTGCCTTCAGCCACTTTCGCTTTCGCCGATAATCGAGGCTTAATCCACGCGATTGAGGCTAACGCCACGCGTAATTCGTGACAATTTTTGCTTTTTCAGTTGCAAGGAAAGGTAACCTGGTGGAGATGCTTTAAATCACCGCCACGGTGGACTCGGTAGCGCAAGCCCTAAATAATGGCCAGTTTAACGGGTAAGTCCCCTGCAGTAACTGGTTTCATACAAAAATAACCTGTCGACTTTTCAGCCAGGCGTTCGTCATCACCAGCTGGTTACCAATTAACTCCCGGGAAACAGCATGATGCTGTTGAAGGCGTTGCAGGCATCATTTTTTGCTGGAAGCAGCACAATGGCAATACTTCCACGCAACCGTAGTGCGCCGCGGAAGTCAGTTTGCCATTTTCACACCGAACTGTAGTATCATCATGCAGCAATAATATTAACAAAAATAGAAAAACAAACTGGGGACGTGAATTTAGATATAAGTCGAAAGCCACAAAACTGTTGGCTATCCGCGCCAGAAAGCCGGATGCAACAACCAGTTTACCAGTACCGGACCCTGAAGCACGGAATTATTAAACCTCGACTACACAACGGGCCAATGGATTCACCAAAAATATAGCAACTTTATTTCCAGGCATTAATAACGCTCGACCCTACCAGGTCCCTTTGTCACCAGGAGTGAGTAAGGTCGGTGAAAAGAAAAATTGCCTGCGGGTATTACCAACCAGTCTCTGGTGACGAAAACAAAACAAAACAACAACCGTTAACGAGGGCGCAGGCAGCGAAAGCGTTAGTGGACAATGAGCAGAAGGGCAGAGAAAGCAGACTGGCTGGTAATAATGACCGACCACCGGCGAAGCCGACGCCAGGTGAGCACTGCGGTAACCAGTTCAGAGGGCCGCGCGTCCGCCAGACAGAGCCGGCGCGAGGTTGTTGCACGTGAAAACCAAAGTTTCCCGATACCGCAAGAGTGTGGCGTGCAGTCAAACGGTTTGTGATCGACCACGGTACTTAACCTGCGCGACCAGCGGCTGGCATTACGCGCGACTGGCGACAGGGATTGCGTTCGACGCGCCATTGACCGCGTAACGCCGCAGTTCCTGGGCGTAAAGGATTAAAATAATCCTCAACAGAAGGGCGATGAAGGTAAGAGTGCCACTGGCTGGCATTTGCTGGTGTTAATGCACTGCTGAGGCCAATGACGTGGAATTAATCCTTTCATTTCTTACAATAGTTCAAAGTCAGGAGAAAGTTTACTGGCCTGACCAGTCAGCGGCAAAAGATAGAGTAGCTAAAAACATAGCGCAACAATGTTGCACCACCCAGCAATCGCGCTAACCCTGGCTTTTTGAAACATACCGTCATTAAATGCGTGGCGGTTTTGAGGAAGGTTCAGCTTGTGAGTCGGCATCATGTTGGGTAAAAACATTCAAAATAATACGTAAAAGTATATCAGGTTTCTCAGCGAGGAACAGGACCAGTACGTAGATACACCATAAGGGCGCGGCATTTTTATGTACCATAAAATAACAGGAGTATGTTAAAGCACTTATAGCTGTCCGTATTGGCGGCACAAACAAAATTGCGGAACTGGAAAATTAACGAAAAGTTTGGTCAACGGAAGCGGTAACCGGTGGCAACGTTCGCGAAAGGTCACCACCGCACAACATCAGGCGACACTCGACCTTCGCACCCCGTTTGCTCTTTCGAAGCCTGCCGACGCTGGCGTCACTGATCGGCGAAATATCTGCTGGCGAAAAAGCGGCAACGGTGCAAACGGTAACCACGGTGACAGTGACGGTGAAATTGCAGTTACGCGTTACCAGTATTGTTCATTTTTGGGCAAAGCCGTCAAATATCGTTGGCTTCCCACCGACTTTCAGCTGGTGAACCCTCCAAAATGCAACACCATTACGCATGGTGTTAACCAATGATAACAATACCTTTAAAGAGATATTCCTAACAGCGGCAAGCCAATAAACGTATTGATTACGGTAATCGCGCCTTAGCGGCAGGCAATAACAACCGCGCGTCACGGCTTCAAGACATTGCCTGCGCCGGCAACTGCTGGGCGTCAATTCGCGCGGCCTGCACCCTGGCGCAGTGCATGGTGCCGCATGACCACGGCTTTTCACCACGATGATTCAGCGATTAACGCAGCGTTAACGATCATGACCAGCGTTGCCTACGCAGGCACGGCGTTGGATTGCTGGACGGTCGGCGTCCTCTGCGGGCGATATGGTGCTGGTTATCGCGACCGAAAGACGGATGCACCTGGCGGAAGATGACCGAAAACCGAACATACTTTCTGCTCGTCACCCTTAAAGCCGTGGACGCTGCTGGAAGGCGCGACGTGAACAAGCCGTCTCAGACTTTGGCGGTGTCGTTTCACGGTCAGGGCTAACGGCATCAGGGACCGGAAATACAGTTGCCGACCCAGCACATCACCAAAAGTAGAACAAAATCCCCCCCCTCCCTCCTAAAAGGCGTTGAGAAATTTTTTGAGACGGGGATAAAAATGGTGGATAAAAAAGGGAAATAGCGGAAAATAATAATGGTTCAAAAATAACGCATTGTGGGTTAAAACAATATAAAAGCTCAAAAATATAACGCGCCAGGTGAAGGTCTGAAATGATTAAAGAATCACCTCTGCTTTTTATTAGTGAGATATGTATAGCGAATTGAAAGGATCGGCGATTTCAGCTCAAATTTGCCCTCCAGCCCCACCGGTATCGCATATGTTCATCATCAACATCGTGCTGTGAATTAATGAGGTAGGCAATCATCGAGTCTTTTCGGTGTTCATAGCAGGCTCGAAGGAGTCAGCGATCAACAAAGGCCCGGACGAAGGTCAGTTTCTGCAGCTCGGGGATCGAGTAAACTGTTGTCTTCACGACCAACACGCTTGCCGGTGCGGTGACGATAACCTTTCGGAACCCTCGCTCACTGACCCTTTGGCAATACCGCGCGAGGCGGAAAATCAAAGAATGCGCTGAGTCAGCAACATCAGAGTTGAACCGAAAGATCTGCTCGGCCATGCTCGCGTTCACCAGACGCCGGTTTGCCGTCAACTGCACGACCGGGCGAAGATAACCCGGCACTGGCGAATCAGATCAGTCCTCACCAACTGCTTCTCGTGGGCCTCATCGTGTTTGATTGCACTCCTTACGCAGACAGACGTAGAGGTATTGGCATCATTTCAACACCCCGCCGGGTGCTACAAAATCGTTAATCTTCCGGCTTCAAGAGCTGGATGATTGACGTGAAATGTTCGTTTCAACGGTTTTCGCCGTCGTAATAGGGATGATGTCGACAACACGGTTTTGTCGAGTTGTTCACCCAACAACTGACGTAGTCACCAGCTGTTTTCGCATCCCAGGAAAGCCCGGCTTCAAACGCACAGCGGCTGTCGATAGCCATATGCGTCAACGGAAGCCACGCTCGCTGGAGCCGTTTTTGCGTTATCGTTCGCGTTCACTGCGTGTTTATAGTATCCTCCCGATCTCCATACCAATGCCAGGCTTTACCGGTATTAAAGCTGAAGCCCGACCAGCGCTTTTTGCATTTTCAGGTTGCGGCCGAGCAGGCCTGACCGCACAGACGCCAGGCCGCGCTTTCCAGTTTTTGCCTTCGCCTGCAACAGGCGGAACGAAGACGGTTTGCGCAACAACCGTCAGCATCAGCCAGAAGCGCTGGCGGCGCTGGTTCGCAGTGGACTCGACGGCAGAGCGCCCCAGCGCTTCTGAACCCGTTGCGGGCTGAACGCAGGGATTTATCCCGTGTCATTGTATCCCACACCTTCGTAGTGCTGTGCTGTTGCAGGTTCGTCCTTTGGGTGAAGAGACGATGACCGCTCAGCGGCACCAGGCCAATCGTTTGAGCCTTGTTCGAGGTGACCATAGAGGCGTATGCGGGAGGACTTCGTCTTTACACCGGCTTGGACGTTACGACAAGCGTAACAGAAGCAGAAAGCGGCAGGGCACCTGTCGTCCCACCAGTCCTGGCCGCCGCAGTCCTCTTCTGCCGGTCGCGATTTTTGAGGGGAAAGCGGACCTCACTTCCCGGTGACTTCCGTCTGGCATACCAGGCCGGTTGGAGCGTGACGCCAGCCCGTCCATTGAAAGCGGCGGCGGCGTCGACACTGCTCGTTAACTTTGCCAATCTGACCACAGCCATTACGCTCAACTGGCCTGGGTATCCTGTTGCAGATTAACAGCGTTTCCTCCGGAACCCCAGGTTAAACCCGGCGAAGTCCCCAGAACAGCACGTAAGCCTCCATCGTACAGCAATATCCTTCCGAGGGGTCATCCGGGGACGCTTGGCAGGCCTACGGGCTTTGGGTTTTCAGCCTGGGGCCTTGGGAAAGCCGCGTCTGCAGCGCGGACGTAACGTATCGGGTTACGGAGTTGCCGAGCGCCAGAAATCGCTGGCGTTAACTAACGCGCGACGCCCGCCAACCTATTGACTTGTGGACAACGTGGTCTGCAGCAAAACTTTGAAATATCGGTTGACCTCGCCTGATGAGGGGCCATGGCCCGGCGACCTCTCAAGACTGTTTTTATCCTCCTTTAACTCACTAAACAAAGGTAATCGGAATACTGGCAAAAGAAATAAAATCAGATAACACTGACGTAAAGCTGGAACTGACCAAAGCGCAACAACATGACCGTAAGCTGACAATAAAGAAATAACAAAGACGATCGTACTTACAAACCCGGTCACCGGGGCAACATTAAAGAGGATCAAACCGGCCGCGACATTGCCAAAGCGGAAAAACAGCGCGACAACGTAACCGCATTACGCAGCAGCAAACGGACGAACGTCCTTAAATTCCTGTTGTGGAGCCCGACTACGTGAGAATTTTCGTTACCGGTTCCCCTTTTACCGCTGACCGTTACCGTAATGCCAATCATTATAGCCCGTCACACAGCCAACCCCAAAGCCAGGTTGCGTCTTTATCTCTTCCGCTGTTCTGTTCTTCAATTGACAATAGGCTGGAGACTTCGTTGAATCGGCCTTACCGCTCTGGATGCAAAGCTGCTAATCTTCTCCGGTAATCAAAGATTACCCCTCCGCCAGCGATGTGAGTGCTACCAATTGCGTCGGGCTTTACAGTGATATTCTACCATCTGGACAGCTCAACTTTATTGTAGGTGTTTTGCCGACCTGCTGGTAACCAAAGGTGACGACCAGCTTCGCACGCAGCCTGATGGTAATACTCACCGGAATACTGTATTCTCCTGTACCACCGTTATTTTCTGCACTGTGTCCGGTAACTGTTTTCTGTGGTACACCGGAATGCCTGTTGAACTGTCAGGTTTTGATGACCGTTCGACCGACTGCCTCAACTCTCAACCCTGAGCGGTTAAGGTATCCCATCAGCGCTAATTTCCGGAATATGTTATCAACGAAGGAGGAAAGACACCGTTAACCTGGTGGGCGGGTATTGAACATTGCCTCACCGGATGGTCGAGCATCCCATCATCGTTCCTGGCTCATTGAGCGCTGCCGCTGGCTGTGCTCAATGGCTCTATCAGCGGGTTCAGCAATGAAATGGCCACTTCGGCTTTGTGGCGAACACCGATGGTAGCGTGTTCAGCGGTTGCCCGGCCGCAATACCACCAAGAAGAACGGCCTGACGGATCGTCACCACCAATGAAAACTTTGCAGGATGCACGCCGGGCAGCAATTTAACCTTCAAGATCAGTGGCGGGGATGATGTCGGCGGCGAACCTGCCGCAATTGCTGGCACCACCGTCATTGCACTGACGACCGAAAAGCATTAACGAACAGATGAAGCCGGGATCCGGAACATTTCAGGTGCTGGTTACATTACAGTCCTGGGGCACCAAAACCGTTAAATATTTCTGAAAATTGATGGCTAACGTTGTGGTGTACGGCTTCTGGAGGAGTACGATGAAACCCAGAACAAATGAGGACGTTTATTTTCCGGTAACGAATATTGCATGAATCGAACTGGCGTTTGCTGACGGTAAAGTATGAGCGGCATGGGAATTTATAAGTCTGCCGGATGGCGAACGCGGATATGACAATGACGACCTGCTTTACGGGAGAATAGTAGTGATGACCTGATACTTGACCAACTGCAGACTTTAACAAGCAAGTTTTTCAGTATACCGGGGGTGTCCAGTGGCCGCAGCATTGCTGGCTACTTCATCGCTGTTGATTGCCGAACACTTAGCCACGGATAAAAGGCTATACATCAGCAATCTGGCAGTGCTATCGGGCCTGAGTCCAGCGCCAACAACTGTAACTGGTGCCGATCCACTTCACCGGTATGCAGTTCGCATCCGGCATCTGCGGAGTCATTGATGCGCACGGCGTAGCGGAAGTTTGAGTTTGCCGACGTAAACACGCGTCATGAGGTTCCCTTTTGTACGCCTTTCTTGTTCTTTAAATAACGTACTCTTCGATAACGCCTAAACAAAATAAACTTCCAGGCAGCATCAGGCATCAATATAAACCGAAATATCCTGCAACTTCAACGGGCAAGAACAGTGGTAAAGAACGAAAGCCTCTTTATCAGGCTTTGAAGAAGCAGTTCAGTGAAGAATCGCCAGTGTTCTTGTTCCAGCAGCACGCGACGGTTTCATTTTACACGGTAAAAACACCCGCCGAAACAATATGTTCGGCGGACGAAGAGCCACCACCGCTCGATCTCATATGATACTATGGCCATGAATGAAGATCGAGAGACTCCCAGATCGGGAGTAATGGCAGATTATTCGGTCGGACAACTTGTGTACGTGAGGAATTTCAGCGGAAGTCGGGCCTTCCATGTAAAACTTGAGTGAAAAAGGCTCTATGTTGGTTGACAAGAATGTGTCATCCCTCTGAAGACGTTGGATATCAATGCCCTTGAGTGTAAATATAACAAAATCACAAAACTCTCTTTGTGTATTGTGTAACTGCCCTTGTATTTGGTAGTAGAGGCTATGGTGGTGATTTGGACCTTTCACACCAGGCTCCTATTTCTTATTTTTCGCCTCATACTCCTTTGCGGTTTCAGTAGTCTTCAAGAATCTTTTGGAACGGGGACAATTTACGTCAATGAGGCCATTTGTTCCAAGTAGTCAATCAGGGAATGCTGCTAGAAATCCGTCCTTTATATTAACAAATAAGCCGCACTTCTGCACATTGCAGTTTTCCTGTTCCACGTACAGTTGTAAAGCAGCATCCTCATTGATTCTACCATATTCTGTTGCGGGTGAAGAAAGGTCTTTGGGTACACGATACTTGAAACAAGTCTGGCACTGTACGTTGTGGTTCGACACCCACTAATATCGTCGTCCTTATAGAGCCTGATAATTTAATCATTACTTCGTCACCTCATATTGCTCTTCATCAACAGTAAGTACAATAGGCTACCGCCATATTACAATTCAAGAATTGAAAAATTGAGTCGTTCAGTCCTTCAATATGTTTATTAATTATATAATGTTATTACGTTACATTACCTCAAGACGATCGACGTCCATCGTCGATCTTCAAATACTTATATAAGGGGGGGGGCGATCGGTGGCCAAGTGCATGTCTAGCGCACACCAGCTCGGAACACGTGGAGCGAAAGCTCGCGCTGCAGAACCCACCCCGCCCCTGCCCGTTTCGATGTGGAGGAGCATCATACCGGCGTATGGTCGTGTATCACTACTGCGTGGTGCACGTTAAAGACCCCAGGTTTGCGGTTGTACCGCACTGGCTAAATTGCTCATGTACACCTGAGACACCAGACGCCCACTAAGGCAGACTAACTTCCGGCTGTATAAACATACACACAACAATTTGCAATTAGACGCACAATCACAAAGAACACAGCGTGTCACCTCTTTTTTTTACCGTCTTTTTTTAACCAGCGCAAGCTCGCGCGTTCTCTCTTTTGAGACGGTTAGAACTAACGTTGATTAGAAACCGTCGCACATAAAACCCGCGTTTCTCCTACCCAGCCGCTTCCTCCTCTCATTATGTGTAGGTGGTTAAAACTAAATAAGCTATAATAATGGTGTATTATTCATATTTAGTTTCAGTTTCAGTCAGGGGAAAGGAGGTTCGCGGGAAGTAGGGCCAATAAATGAGCTGCGCTTAGAGTATCGGCACTCTCTTTTTCGACAGTGTTGTGGACGCCGCCATTTTGGTGCTTGTGCAGAGCCAACGGTAGAGCAGGCGCAACTGCCGATCGTCATGATTCAAAATTGCGACTTCCTCAGCATTAGATTCGGTGTTAGGAAGCTCATGTAATATTGCTTTGCTTTGTCGCAAACTGTTTAATGTGGAGGACGGAAAAGCGTTTCTTGTGATTTCAGATACAGCTTCAAATAACTGGACACCTTGATTTTAAGCCACAATATGGTCAAGTGTCGCTACTCTGAAGCGTAGCTTATTTAATGACACTATTCATGGCCTTGTTCAAGAAGCTTGTAATACCTGGAGGGTCCATGACGTGAGCCCTATGGATTCCACAAGCCACTACCTTTTGACACCTGCCTTTTCCTCATTGTTCCCGCTAGTGCCAGTAAATTAGCTATGCTTCAGAGTAACGACACTTGGCCATATTGTGGCTTACAATCATGGTTGCCAGTTATCCGAAGCTTTATCTAAAATCACAGGAAACGCTTTTCCGTCCTCCACGAATGTTTAAACAACCCGCGACAGAGCCTAGCAATATTGTATCAGCTTCCTAGCACCGCATCTAATGCAGAGGATGTTGCACTTTTGGATCATGACGATCGGCAGTTGTGTTTGCTCTGCGCAAGACCCAAAATGGCGGCGCCCAAAACAATTTTGGGGAACGGAGTGCCGATACTTTGAACGCAGCTCATTTAGTGACTCTAGGCATGAAGTGAACTCGGGTGTATTCTTTCCATCTTCGTCTTTATCGTTTATTGATTTCAATTATATCGAATAATGAACACTTTATATCACGCTACGCTTGTGTAATTATTTCTCTTAGATTTATTAACCTGACCCAGTACTTAAACCGTTCATTTATCGATAGTAAATCTTCAAATATATTTTCTAAATGTGAAGGTGAAACGACACGGAGATTGATGATGATACAGACGCCAACGCCGCCCTCGAAAATTTTTTGAACTTGGAAATCAGCAGTTTTGTCTGCCATCCGCCAGGTAGCACAACAAAACACCCAAACAGTTTTTAATTGTTTTTAAAATTAGCTAAGCTCTACAACTATCAAGAAACCAAAGCAAGATCATTGGGAAAATCTAATACATCGCAATGTATATCTATTCCATAGAATAAATGTTATTAGATGCCAATAAATCTGTTTGATGTCCAAAAAAGATGTGCGTCAAAAACAGGTAAGTTTGAAGGGCTCCCGGAGTGTTATGACTTTGAAAATATAAAAAAGCCACCGTCCACCTCTTGGGCAACTATTGTAGTTCTAAATGTTCTAAACGATTTTACCATGGTTTAATTATTTACTCAGCGGCATTTGAATTACGATGACTCGAAGCACAAAAAGTGCTACGTTTGATATAGAATATCTAAACAAAAAAATATTACACAACATTAATTTTTTTCTGCATATTACCAAATATAATCACTACATCTGTAGCTAATTTCATTGCCCTAGCGCTTGCCATTAAAAGTATATTTGTACTGAAAAATGTCAATTTTAGGGCAATATTTGGAGAGCTGTAAAAAACAAAGTAGTGCAAATACCAAAAAAGTATACCGTTACATTCTGCTCCGACATCATCTTAACAAAACTGCTCTATTGGAACCGTGTTATCTTTAATGAATCGTTCGTAAAACATGAACCAGCGGAGCAAGTGAGGGTCCGCGCCATCATATTCATAACGCTACAAATGCGCATGAACAGTATAAACCAATACATACATAATATCAAATGAAAGAGGATTGCATTGCCTTTCGAATGACATCAATCCCACAAAACAGTGCTTAAAAGGAGATGAGTAATGACCTACCAAAAAGTCAGCCTCTGAGGCACTTTCCTACCCGAAGCGCAAGGGCAGTGCTTGGCAATGTTTCCCTGCTCATGATAAACATGGCACCTTACAGCGTTTGACCCTGCGCAGTTCACGGGACCTTTGAACCCTGGCGAGCGCCCCGTCCCTGACTGTTCCGCTGAACGTACTCCCAAAAGTATTCGGTACACCTGTTTTGTGGCGCGCCCTTTCCCCTTGATTTTTATTGTGGATTTTTTTTATCCCTTGGCCGCTTATTATTGCACATCGATAGACGCTACTGCTCCTTGCATGGGACCGTGGACCGTGCATGACAAAGAACGCCGGTTCGTGTGCCTTTGAGTGTTGCAGTTTTTAGACGGGGTGATGACGCACGGAGGGCAAAATTCACGCCGATGCGCAGCTTTCTGCGTGCTCGCAACTCACACGGGTGTTGCAGACGACGATAGATGGTGTAGCAGGCAGACGATGCGCGCGGGAGTTCGCCGCGTCCGCTCAGACGACTAGCAGGCGGTGTTAGACGAAAAACCCAAACGCACTGGATGTCGCGACAAAGAGACACCAGGCTTGTTAGTGTGTTTAGCTGAACAGCCAAATCAATCCAGTAGTACGGGCGGAACTTAGAGCGCGCCGTGACTATGGTGCCTGAACGCGCCTCCGACTGATGTGTTTACCGCGCTCAAAAGTGGTTCGTCGATTTCCGCCCGATGACGTCCTTAAAGGCTCATGCTGTCGCCGGTCGCGTCTGGCGGCGTTTCAACAGCTGTGGTGTATAGCGGCGGTGCACGCCCGTTCTGCTGCAGGTCGCTCCCCACTGTGACAGTCCACGGGAAGCAGCAGCCGGAAGTTGTGACAACTGGGACGCCGTGACGACAGCGACACTCGCGTTCGCTCGTGCTTTCGCCGGCATTTCTACGGCCAACCGCCAGGATCGCGACAGGCTACAGCGTGACACTCCGGCTTCTGCAGACGTAATGTTGTTGCCACTTCGGGACCACTTTTGATGTAGCGGGCGGAACAGGGACGCTAAACACACCAGTCGAAGACGCGCTCCAGAGACCATACCACGACCAACCTCCAGACAAAAATGGAGTTGCGCGGCCGGGAACACGGATGGCGCCACCATCGAGGTGTACAGCAGCGCTCGCATGGTCGTGGAGGCTCCTCATATTACTAAGAACTAAACAAAACAATAATGAATCAAACTTTATTTATCTCTAGTTATAACCGCATACTATTTCATCTAAATACAATCACGCATTTTCTAAAAAATATAACATTTTCTGAAAAGTTTGTGTCAACATCACATTCTAGATTTAGGTCTCTTTCCAGTTATTTGCGTTTGTAAAACGAAAACCGCTGCCAGTGCGCATACGCGTGCTTGCGCTCTGCGCGCTCCAGAAACCGGTGGTCCGTTCTGGAGGCGTCAGTGAGTTTGTCTGCGTGCTGCTCGCCGCCGGTGCGTCAGGCGGTCGTGCGCCTCGATCATCGCACTGCGCGAGCCTCGCACTTTCGGGCGTGTGGAAAGCTTTTCGTGACTTCGATCACCTCATTCTGTGCGGTTACGCAAAGTTGTGCCCAAGCAACGTCGGGGGACAAGAAGCACTCTGGCAGCGTCGGGGACAAGAAGCACCCGTTCGTTCGGATGCCAACTGCCGACGGTGAGTTTGAAAGTTTTCTCTCCAACTGGAACCCTTCCTAAGCTGATCTTCCAGCCACAAAATCGCACCATTCGAGGGTTTTGTACTCTTTTTTTAGGTAATCGAATATAATCGTATCATTTTTGAAATTCACGAAGGTAAGCCACCGTGGAGATTTCATTGCGATGCACATATTCTCAGCGGTGCTGTTTTTAGCACATGGTTTTGTGGATGAAGACCGTCTCCGCAAATATTTTGGGATCTGCAGACTGTTGGCGAAATCCCGCCTCCTCTACCTCTCGTCGATTTCTGTGCACAACAGTGTAGATCCCCGCTGAGCAATTGTATGTATATATATATATATATATATATATATATATATATATATATATATATATATATATATATATATATATATATATATATATATATATATATATATATATATATTCTTCTGTTTGTTTTATAATATTTCAGAGAGTTCATACATCTTATAATATCTGCCTGTGTGCATTAATGTATCTCGTGTAAAATGCTTTGACAGCCCTGCGACTAGTTTGCCATGTTTTATTTCTTGCAGAAATAAATAAAAAAGCTAGATAGCAAAACAATTTCACTTTCGAAAGACACTTTTAAAACCTCGAAAGATTTACGTGCATAGAAGGGCAGAATGAAGACAGCAGAGCTTGCGACCGGAGATGTGCTATCCGTCCTTCTATGTGTAATTCTTTCGCAGTTTTTACACCTACCAACGCACCCCCCTCAAAACAATTGAAACCCACGGTAGGAATTTTTTTTTTCTCGTTGGTTGCACATAGGATAGCAACATTTTGCATTATGTGTTCTTTTTTTGTGCGACGAAACATGTGTCCATGAAAAGTTGTCCATGAAATGCAGTCCCACGAAACAAGTTTTGATGAAACGATAAAGAACACTGTTCTAAAGCGTTTCCGGAGGTCCGCACGGCTTGGAAACTAGAAAGCTCGTTGTCTTTGTGACTGTGTAAACCTCCGTCGACCGAGAGAAAGAGAGAGAGAGAGAGAGAGAGAGAGAGAGAGAGAGAGAGAGAGAGAGAGAGATACGTCTTTATTGTTTCGATTCCGCCTAAAGCCTAGCCCACATGGCGCGTTTTTCCGGGCGTCTAGACGCGCGTCTCGGCTTGGCGCGCGCGCTAAGCCAGACGCGTGCGCCCAGTCAAACCACACGCAGCGCTACCGGGCAGCGCTTCGCGTCTGCGTTTCCGAAGCGTCTGCCCAACGTAGCCAGACGCGCTTAAGAAACAAAAGCAAATTTTAAATAGAAATCGCGCGTTAAATGATGGCTACATGCCGTAATATTTAATTTTAGTAATAGAAAGCACGCATTTTTATTACAGCAATCGCAATGAAGCTCAATTTCACTCATTTTCATCCTTTTTAGTGCGTGCGCCTCATCCACCTTTCGATACGCCATGGGCATCACCATCGCCCGCGCCAAAACATTTACAGCTGGCCGCTACAGAGGTTGCGTTGTTGCGGTTGTTGCCGGTAGTATTAATTTTGTACCTTTGTCTCTAAGTGTCCTTGTATTCTTTACATTTCGCCTGCCAGAGTGCAGGACGCTTTTGTACTTCGCTAGCTCCTCTCTGTTCCGCTGAAGGAGCGTCAGCCTCTCCCGCGGAGCAGGGAGGAGTCCCTGGACTTGTGCAAAAGGTATGGTAAACTGATATCCGCGGGGGAAAGGACGTAACTACCCATGTTCGCCCTGCTGCGAGCGTTGGCGGGTCCTAAAAGCCGTCTTTATTTAAGGCCGCGGGCGTGCAAATTTTGTAAACTCCGCGCGCGCGGGTGTGCGTGTGTGCGCGTGCGCTCTGCCTTGGAATGGCACAGGGCTGTTACCCGTTTTTGTATGTGTATCTTCCTATTTTGAGTGTTTGTATTTATTTTCCATTCCCGTATCCCTTTCCCTACTTGGCGGCGGGCTAGCAGGCGCACCTGCGTAAGGGTCTCAACCTTTCTGCCTAGCCTTGCACGCTGCCGAGTGGGTATCGCAATCTGTGCAAATAAAAATTCTTATTATTATGATCGCCTTTGTCGCAAGGTCCGTGGCGAAAACTACAGTCCTACAGTGGCGAAAACAGTGGAGAAAATTCAAACGCTCCTTGCAACTAGTGAACACGGCCGTTCATTGGTTGTCGCCTTCTGGACGCAGCGCGAGACGCGACGCCTGGACGCAAAATATCTGGCTCCTCCAGATACGCCGGAATGCGCCAAAAAACGCTGCGTTTCGTCCCGGCGCCGGAAGTGACGTCAAAGCGCAGGCGCAGACGCGACGCAGACGCGGAGAAAAGCGCGCCATGTGGGCTAGCCTTAAAGGAGCGAAGGGCTACGTAGGGGTGTCGAGGCCAAGGTCGCTGGACACTCCTGGACGCGTGCGCCAAGAGGTGACGCTGAGGTGAGCTTGCAGTGCGAGGCGTTGAGTTGAGCCATTCCTCCCAGGTGAAGCTGGGGGGGGGGGCAGGGAAAGTGTGTGTGGGGGGGGGGGGGAGAGGGGCGGAGAGAGGAGGGTTTGGGAGCCTGGAGAGCTCCAGAAGATATGTTCAGAAGGTAGAGCAGGATGGGTGCCCGGTTGAGGGATGAGGTGCATCCAAACGCGATGCTAATCAATCATCCGCGTTTTGCCACTGCTAGCTTTGCGCCTGCTGTACGAGTGGTAGCTTCGTGCGCGCCTGAGCTTCCCACACAGGCTTCAAATCGTTCTCAATAGCCGATTGTTACGGTTATTCGATGACGCTCGGTCAAGTTTCGATTGGAAACATATGCATATTTTCACTATCAGCACAAGATTAAATCATTTTTTTAATCAATTAGCCATAATCGCAGATATAGCCAACCCAATCATGTACACCTGGCCATATAACTCACCTGCACAAACCGGATAAGTGTAATCTTGCACGTCACCTTTTTTAAAACAAAATCTGTTAAGCTTCTTTAAAAACAAGAACACCCCGAACATCCATATCCACAACGCTACCAAGCAACAGAATATCCTATTTTCAAGGACACGCACAGAGCCCACAATCACAAACAAAAAAAGGACGGTTATTAAATAAAACCATTAGCTGGAGCTTAGACACGTCTGCCCCTGTTTTTTCCCCACCTCTGTAAAATGTTTTGCTTTACCTGCCCCAGTCTCGGGTTAATTTCATCGTGGTTACCTTAGACATTAGGATTTCCTAACAAAACGTCGGCTGTACATTTAAAGCCTAGACACCGTTTCAAATGTTCCAGTTGTTGCGAGCAATTTATGCTAATACCAGTTCACGAAAGAGATTGGAAGCTCATCCTTTTTCTACTTTTGAAAAATGAGATACTAGGGAAATGTTAACAAACTCAAGCCCGGGCCGAAATCACATAATATAGGGCTTCTAAACACTAGATTTTTATTCTCTTACAGCTCCGATAAACGAGCTGTTCAGAATATTACGTTATGTAATAGTGCATTTTTTTAGAGTTTGTCATGGAGTGTTTTTTTTCTACTTGTGTTTCCCTAGCTTGCCCTTGAGCTGGAACTGCAATTCGAAAAGAAGATGACTGAAATAGGAGAGAGAAATAATGCAAGTGCTCGCGGTGTTTCGACGAGACAAGGAAATGAATCCAGCTCGTTTGTCAGCATCGACAAGCATTTGAGGCCTCAGAACACCTGTTTTGAGCTCATCAGTCTGGTAAATCACATTGTTCGCTTATTTAGTTTAACAAATTTATATTGTGTATATCATGAATCGACTCAGCCTTGACAAGATAATTTTGCATACGGTGTAAGTAAGTGTAAATGTTTATTCAATATTGCAGCTAGAATGTCCAGAGGGCAACGTCGTGGAACCTGGCCGAAACTATTTTTTGGCACTGACCGAAGAATCATCTGGTGTCTAGCTGACCAAAAGACTCGTACTCAAGACAACATCGATGGAGCGAACACTGGTGCTCTGCCTCGTGAGTCTATTATGTAAGAAACGTAACCTACCCAGTGGCGTTTTCTCAGTTCCTGGCACAAATTCAAATAGTGATGGCGGGCAACGACAACTTTTGCCAAAGTTGGAGAGGAGTCTGAAGGCTCAAATTTGACACTGAAGAGTGAAGAAGCTGGATACGTTCCTATACAGTTTTTGAAACTGGCCACGTTTCCTTATATACCTAGGAAATCTCTGGAAGCTCACCAGGATTCAATGTGCCAACATTTTAAAATCAAATAAATAAGTTACACATTGTTTAACTTTGCTTCACGTACCTTTTTGTTACGTTATTTTGGCTGATCTAGTTTAATGCCTTACTTTTCAGTACCTCTTGAATGCAAACATAGGTTATCAACAGTTATACAAACACTGAAGATCCCTATGATCTACCTTGTATACAGGCAGTCTACCAACCTGGCAGACAGAAAACCTGTAGTCGTAGAGAATTCGGCGAGTTTGAAAATATCAAGAAATTTCCACCTCGCAATCAGGAAATTTACCTTTCTTTCTCCGAGCGACCGCAAATCACGCGCGTGTGGTGTGGCATAATTGCATGCAACTCGGCTGGCGTGCCGACGCAAATCTCTGGAACTCCAATCGCATTCTCTTCAAACGCTCGCACTAAGATGAGCTTCTCTCCTTGTGCTTGCACTAAAAGATTTATTCAGCAAGAAATATTAAAGAAAATAGACTGACAAGGTAGTATGATAGAGTGCTTGGCCACCGCCTTGTTGGCCGTCAGATATACCAGTGTTTTCCACATATAAACTGTGCTTCAGGGTCCAGATACGTCCTGTACCCCTAGGAAGCAGGCAGGGAATTACGATAAACATAGAGGAAACCTTAAAAAGCCGGGAATTTGAAAGCGCCATGTTGGTAGACACCTTGGTATAGTGTCTGGAGAAAGCTGATTAAGTATACTGCCTAACACGCGATAGCTGTGCTTTTCTTTTATGCTGTCATCTTTAAAGCCTAAAGTGTTTTACTTGGGGGCACATAACCTAAGCGTTCATATCTTATACCTACTAATTTCCAAATAAAGTATACGGGTTGTTTTCTTCGACATCCGACTAAATGTGTAAAAAGAGGAGTTGTGATTAAAATATTTTAATATACGTTAAATGTAGCTATGTACTCTGGCTACCTTTTTACATAATCACCGTACAGTTTAAGGCAGTTATTATGACGTGGTGCAAGCTTTTGGATGCCCTCCCCAAAGGAGCTTCCGCCGGAGTTGTGAGCCCTTCCAATGAATTGTGTAAACAAAACAAGAGTGTTTAAAAATATTTTATTACACACAGAATGTAGATACATACTCTGGATACTCCTACAAATAATCACCACATTGAAGTGATTATGACGTGGCACGAGCTTTTGCATGCTTCCTCCCTTTCATATGCCCTCCCTTTTTGGGGGAGGGCATACGAAAGCTTGTGCCATGTCATAATGGCTGCCTAAATCTATGCGATGATTATATGGTAAAGTGGATAGAGCATGTATCTGCAATCTGAATATACAAATATTTTTTAATCGCTTCTATTTTCTCCACACAATTTGTCGTAAGTCGAAAACAACAACAACAACAACAACAGCCCTGGTACGAAAAATTGCTGAAGTACCCGTGCTCACAGTGTCCCGGAGCTTACATACAGCAACGTATTGTGTCTGAGACGACATAGAACGATCCGATGCGCTCACTGCCATCAACCACCTGTTAGGTGACATAATATAGCAACGAGGCATGTCCTTCCGGCATAATGTTGGATGCAAAAATAGAGCACCATATGTGAAACACCGTTCCATTTGTTTCTTGCTTCTCACGTATTCTTGAAGCTTTTAGATATCCCCAGTGCTTAGGAGCAAGAAAAGTTCAAGCTGTAGATATATTCAGCTTCAGACATTTTTACCGTCACTAGCGCCGTCCTCAACACTTAAATGCCTGCTTTCATTGGTGCTGACTGCATCGCTGATTCGCTATATTGAAAACATATGTTCAAGGTTTAGTGGATGACGTTAGTAGGGCTAAAAAAAGGTTTGATTTGTATGGAATAAGGTTCGTAGTGGTGAACTATTCTGCTAGTCAACCCAGATAAAAAAAAGTATCTAATGTGACCCAAATAAAAAAACCTTCAAAATGACACAGACAAAAAAGAAAAGAAAAAGAAAAAGAATAAAAAAAGAAGTCCGGGGTGATTATTTAAAATATTTTCAAGGTGACCCAGGTAAAAACTTTTCGAGATACATCCGCTACCGGGTTTATAGTGTAGTAATGATCGGAACATCTGATCTGTGGGTTAGGTTTAGAACGTGCCATAACGTCTACCTAAATTAAATCTAAAAGCGTAAATATTCCGCGATCCCTTTTTATTTTGTGGAAAAAGTACTGAAAATATATCCCATCTTTGCCCTTTAAGAAACACTTTTCTTTTGATTTTACTTTTTCTTTAATGACCGACGACCAGTTGGCGCTTTCCACTTTTTCCTCGCTTCCTCCTCTCCCCCTTCTACCCTGTCCACCGTTGCTTGTTTCCTTCTCCCCCATGGTGAAAAGGATCTTCTGCCTTGCAGAATCTCGTGTCTCGTCGTCGGCCTTAAAGGTAAATCAAAGCATAGACGGCGTGACGCAGCGATTTCATTGACTGACAAGTAGTAATGACGAGATGATCGAGATTGTCGACATCCTGTCGTTCTTCGGCTTTCGGTGAACAGTGTTTTATAGTCGAAAGGCCTATTGACAACTCAGTTACAGCCACGCTCCGGTTATGGGTACGATTCTAAGGATACGGCTATCTATGCATCGAGGAACTGAAGGGGAGGTGGAGACGAGAGCGCGCGGACGCGTCAGAACGGCGAGCTCTGGTTGGAATGGTTAGTGGGCAGACCCAAGGGAGGTTAGAAGACATGAAGGGGGCATGACGTCATTTTGTTAAGCCTAGTCATAAAAATTTAGCACGTAAACAAGGAGAATGTAAACATCAACAAGATTTGGTCACCTCCGCGAGGCCGAGTGACACGGGTCACTTGTAAACGAAGTAAATTTTTGTTCTTTTTTTCTTTGCGTTGCGGTTTTGCGTTTGTTTCGTACGGTCACGAGGAGACGTAAGCAGACGCACCGGCCATTCGGGGCGGCTGGGCGGAGAAAATGAAAGTGCGTGGCGTCGTGCATCGCCGTGACGTGGCTTTGCTGTGTGAGCGGCTGCAAAAATTGCATCGGTTGTTTTTCCGCGGGGATTTGGTTTCACCGGAAAGGCCCTCGCTCATTCATTACATTCCAAATATTGCAGTAATGCGAAATCATTAACTATCCTCCGACGCTCACCGAACCGAGAAAGCGATAGGTTTCGTTGCTCGGTGACCGGCGCGGC
This sequence comes from Ixodes ricinus, assembly GCA_037355805.1. Lineage (NCBI taxonomy): Eukaryota > Metazoa > Arthropoda > Arachnida > Ixodida > Ixodidae > Ixodes > Ixodes ricinus. The sequence continues at coordinate 322,575 of JAZHYW010000493.1, forward strand.
AGTGCACGATCCCGTCAAAAAGGATCGGAAAAGGAGTGTGCGGACTCTGTGACTCTGTGCACTTCGAAGCGGATGACAAGGGCGTGTCGAAGGAAGTGTAGAGCCGGACTCCTCCAGCGACAGTGCATACGTTAGCTGCTTCTATTCTGGAACACTTCCCCCTACCTGCATGCAGGTGAAGAAAACAACAACAACAACAACAACAACACACCTGGCACATTCGGGTGACCGGAGACAGATTTAATAGTTACAAAAATACATCGGGAGCGAACACAAGATGCTCGCTTTGCCCAGTCAGCACGACACATGTACAGCGCTAATATACAGATGAAAAGAAAAAGTGGAAAACACAATTACAACGGAAAGGAAGCTGACGCGCACTCGTCGGCCGGCTAAATATCTCAAAATGAGCTAAGTCGTCAACATAGGCGAAGTGTGAAACCGACTTACGTATTTTCCGCCAGTCACCATATCTTTAGGCAGCCACACGCTTGTTCCCCTCTGAATTGGGGACATCCGTTAAGTTCGTTCGTACGTACAGTCGGCACGGAATGAAACGCGAACAGTGGGTGCATGGTTTTGCTAGATGGTGCACCACCTGAACCAGATGGGAGCTGCAAGAAGATGGCCCTCCTTCGATGTGTTAGACTCTTGCTCAGTGCACCCAAACGTTTGGTGTTGCGTCTCTAGGTGACTCGGCGTGGGTCGAAAACCATGCGCTCCTTGTTCGCGTTTCATTCCGTGCCGACTGTACGTGAGGTCACACGCAATCGGCATTCGATGTTTTCCTTCCGTTGTGACGTGCACCAACCCGAGCACCAGCCGACGTACACGAACAAATTCATCTCGCTCACGATTTGCGCGAGCGTGTAACAGCCCACCTGTCAACTCTCTGCGCCTTGCTCCGTTCACCAAGAACGTAACGACGCTTGTCGATAAACGCCGAGTTCCCAGCAAAGACGCCGAACGCCGCGCATACTCGCTCTCGTCGAGCGCCTCTGTTACGCTGTACAACCGGCACAACCATCAACAACCGCTAGCATTATGCGAAATTCGTTTTCTTTTCGACCGAAAAGCGCCGATCGAGAACTCAGCCGCTTTGAGTCGCGCTCACTCTCTTTAACGCCACGTGACCACGGAGAATAGTCTCTTCTCCGTGGTCACGTGCCGTTCTCTGTGGATTAGACACACACGCACACTAAATATAACTAAAGTCGTGGGTCATCGAAGGCACACACTCAATATTAAAAATAAAAATACGATGAACATTTTTTTATTTCCGAAATGCTGCAAATACGTTGATTGGATTAAAAAAAAGTCGCACAGAAAACCTGAAGCACTCTGTGCATTGTTTACGTAATCTTCAAGAGGGCGTCGTATCCCGGGAGCACAGGTGGCAGTCTCTGGCTGAACAGCTGAACGAAGCGGATGAAGCGATGGCGGCAGACAACGGGCGTGACCTCTAGTTTAGAGCTGTTGTTCGCTGTACCGGCGAGTCTCTCTAGCTTCGAAAGAGAACTAGTGTACCGATCAATACAATTAGGATTTATTCCGTACGACACGCCCGACCACCAAGCTGATTCGTACGAAGACGTCACCGAGTCGTCGTCCCTTCTTCTAGCTGAAACGCGCAGACGTCAAGAACGAAGTACTTGACTTTGGCGTTTTGCGTGCGACGAGCGAATTTTTCATCTTCCTCGCGCGGCCAAGAAAACACAAGAAAAAGAAAAAAAAAGGAAAGCGCGGTTGGGCGTACACGTGACTTCCGGTAACTGTCTCCTCCTCTAAATTTCTTCTTCCTTTCCAATCCAGCTTCGGTTTCAAGCAGTTCTATTTTTTTTTCCTTTTTTTAATACACGTTAAGCTGTAGCGAAGATATTGATTGGGTAGCCTTCTGACACCATAATAAATCGCTAGGCACACAAACAAAAAAATATTTTTGGGGGTGTTAGTGTTTCCTTAAAGAAGTACTCAATCGAAACTTAAATTCTACCTCTCATGTTCAGAAATGAGTTAAACATGATCAACTCTATCTGCTAATGAAAATCGCATGCTTGCATTTCAAAAGGATGACTGTATTTTTCGGTCTAAATGTTCGATTCTGGCGAGTGATTCAAAACCAGCCATCAAAGAGCGCGGAGCGTCTCGGGATGTCCAAGTTGCCCGCGACTTGCCTGTGACGTCATCGGCCTCCCTAGGGCCAAGTGTAGCGTAGTCATGAGCTTTGACACTTGGCGGCGTCAACGCGTTACTACCTCGCTTAGTCAGAGTGCTCGAGAACTGTAACATATCACTGGGAAAGCGCGGAGCAGGCAGAGTCATGCGCACAATGACAACACGTAGTGCGTCGTCTGCTCCGCGACTTGGCCGATGTGGCGACATCGTCAACGTCGGTTTCGGGCGCGAGCTCGCGGCTCTTTGAACGGGACGACATCGTCGCGAGCGCCTAGGGTACCTCTGATATATCGCACTAGGCGAGATGCTGCTAGATTTCCTACCTCATGTTGACTAAGGTGACAGCACAATCATGTGTGACATTGGTATGGGCAAGGTAATTGCTGCTTACTTGATTTACCACCGACTGATCACAACGACCAGACTCGGCGAGGGCGCCGGCTTCACGGATAAATAAATATCGCTTTGAAGGCGCCATACCAGTTGGCATCCTTCATTTATTAAAACGAGCAGGGAAGCAGGCAGAGTCCGGTGAGTCAGCACGGCGGTGGCATCACTCGAGTATTTCACGCAGCGCATCGCATCGATAGTGGTGTTACCGCAGCATTGTCACGCCACCGCGAAGAAACGCGTACACCACGACAATTTTGCGGCATTCCTTGTCACAAAGCGAACACTAAACGAACGATGGGAAGGAATCGGTGTAAAGAAAGCTTGCGCTGGTCTCGGACGGACGCGATTTTCCAGGCGAAGGCACAGAGCAAAAAGTAAACACGACTGTGGAATTCTCATATCGTCACACAAAAACTAAAAAAAGAAGAAAAACTCTCGCATTGCCGCCATTTTACAGCGCGATTTGTCTCAATGGCGAGCACTGACGAATTAACGAAAGCGACCGACATTGCTTTCGTCGGTCTCGTCCAACAGGGGTTACGCGATCGACCAGGCGGGGGCACTTAGTACGTCGACGGCGACTAAGTTGGACGGCGACACGATCGCTGAATTCTCATATCGTCGCACAGAAACTACCGCGCACAAAAGTGGATACCAGCACAGCTCTGCGACGTAAACCCGGGTGAGCTCGAGAGGTCGGCGTCCCTCGGCGAAAACGACGTTAAAAGCAGCGCGCGCCATGTTGAAAAATATAGTTCATTAGCCCCCGACGTCAGTGACGCCAAAGAATGAGTGGAAGCGATTGGCTGGAGGAGTGAATCCAAGGTGGCCAACTGTGCTTTGGCTTTCTTCACCAAACGTTGGGTATTACGTTCTGGCATAGGCAATCTGTACTAGTGAGCGTGCTTCCCATATAGTGGCGCTGCCGTCGGAGGCCGATAGCCGTCAAGACATTCCATTGAAGCTTCATAACCAACAACCATGTGGTTTTTGGTTATAGTTTAACTCAGCTTAAAATATGTTTTCTTGCGTCTTCCAACAAAACATTGATCTTTCTGAGGTTCTACCGCTGACTACGTCATGTTGAAGCAAATAAATGAGCGCCAGAAATTGTTTAATGTAGACCTTTAAGAAAAGCAGGCCGTCGGCTTATTTAGGCTGGTTCACACATTTCCGTTTAAGTCTGATCGACTGCGTTGCAATCGTTTGCAACCGCTAACGGTGAGAAAACACCCTCACGTCCACCTTCCGGGTATACTTGAGACCGGAGCACTTTCGATTTCCAAATATACGTATAATGTGCTGCAATGGTCAAGAGAACCTGAACGATAGCCTTCATCTCATTAACGAGAGTCCACGTGCATCCCCTACCGACGCTGACGCAGTAGAAGCATGTAGGTAGTACACGTATGCAACAGAGCACGCTTTTCTGTCAGGAACAGAAAAGAGTGAGTATTTTCCCAAGGTCCCGAGACACCATCCGAGGCATGCAGGGAACACCTGGCAATGAGTTCCTACGATCCGACGAAATATGAATATGGCCGCCCTTGCCCCCAGGAAACGTGGCATCACCACAACCATCGGATGAATCTCCGGCCACTTCGGCACACAGGGAAACGAGATCACCAACGAAGTCGCGAGAGCGTATGCGGCGCGCTAGTTCGTTTGCTTCTTTTGCAGGGGTTGTGGTGACGTCACAAAGACGCCGAGCTCTGATTGGCTCTGATTGAAGGATAGCGGGTAGACCTTCAAGGCAGCTTGCTTTGAAGTCTACCCACTATCCTTCCAATCAAAGGCCAACCAGAACTCGGGGTCGTTTTGTCGTCAGCGCAACCCCTGAGCAAGAAGCAGACGAATTGTACTCCCGCATAGTCGTGCCCTCCTCCCCGACGCCATTGATCAAACTCTGCTGGACCACGAAAACTCCGTCGTATGCGACAGTTTGGAAGAGTAAAACCCAACTGCCGACATCACCGATGCCAAAAGACGCATCGAGAAAGAGTTGCAAAATAAGCTCCCTAAAGCCGGAGTCAGACTGTTTTTACATCATACAAAAGACAGTCTGCATACAGATTCGAACACGAGTCACCACGAGATCTAGTGCTTCGAATACCGCATGGCGATGAGTTCAAGGAGAAAACTTGGCACGCCGCATTCTAACCCCGGATTTTGCGGTGACTCTTGTTTGCAGACTGTCTTTTGTATGATGTGAGCTGTGTGACCCCGGATTAAGGTGCCTTGAGGAGGTTTCTTGAGACATCCTAGATATGGCGATAACTCACTCTGTGGGCACTAAGCAACCTATAGAAAGGCATAAATCATAACGATGCGCTGCCGATTTCCTAATTAAAAAAGCAATCAAAGATCGAACACACCGAGGTCATTTCCGGTGACGGGAGGAGCATTGTTCCGGCAGCCAGGGAGACATGTGGACAATGAAAACGCGAGATTTCGTTGAGATTTCAGACGCGGTTACTACAAAAAGTGGATGCTTTTGTAGATGATAAAAGCAAATAAGAGCTGTCGTAAAATGTTAATTTTTCGAGGAGAAGGAACATTATACTGCAATAATCGTCTCAAAAACAGCACACTACGATTTTTTTGTTTTGTTGTGTTTCGCGGGAGTGATGTGTCTGGTCGTCGGCTCTAGAGCGTGCGCTCGCTGGGTTGAATCGTAGTCCGGGCTGTATGGGCAACGAGCAGCGCGCACACTAATCGGAGGCGCGAGGATCTTTCGCTTGCTATTGACTGACAGTGGTCCTGGTTTCGGAACATACGCTCCTCCCATCGCCGAAGATGACATCGGTGTGTTGCGATCTTTCATTGCTTTTTGATGAGGCAGTCGGCCGCGTATCGTCATGATTTAGGAATTTCTAGAACGCTTAAAGCCAGCAGAGTGACTTATCGCCATATTTAAGCGATCTCAGAAAACTTCTCAGGGCACCTTTAAGAAACCGAGTTCGGTTGGGACGAGTTTTCACCGAATTCAGAAGGCACAGAACGGTGCTTCTGAAGAGGAGAGAACAGGAAGTGCCCTAATATAACGTCCCCCCCCCCCCAATAAACGAGAAACCACAACAGCAAGATTATAAAGGACTCGAACTTCATCCAAGAAATTTTCTAAACTGCAAGGAGAACAAATTACCCGACATCAAACACCTTCTTTGGGAGTGCGCGCACTTCAGAGAAGAAATAGAATAAAGAGCTATCATAATTTTACAAAAAACCTCACAGCCGCGAAGAATTGATAAAGCCGACGGGGGCGAAACCGAACGTCTGACCATGCTGATGTCTGCAATTTCCCTCCTGGAGAGGAATTAAGGGCCAGCACAATCCTCTAGCATACCTCTTTCCTCTGAAACTTTCTTTCTGCCTATTCTGTGTTCGGAAGAAACGAAGTGTTAACCCAGTCTAAACTTCGTTTTTGCTTCCTGCATAATCTCATATGTCGTACATACATCGATCGGAACGTCTCAATGCGTCAAGCAGATGGCGGGGGCGCCACATATTTCTGGATAAGTCTGTTGCTGAGTTGGCGCCATCGGACCGTGATGACGTTCCATGGAGGCAAACGAAGTTGTTTGCAGGCCTTGATTATTCTGTCTGATGTTGGGCTTTCGCACGCCCAGTTTAGCCCGCTTCGGCGAGGCAGCCACCGCAGGGTGTGTGTCGACCACATCCTCGCACGTGGCCCTGCAGGGGCGACGCCGTGTCCAGAAGGGCCAGGACGGATGAGCTGACCGAAACTCGCGGAGAACAGCGGCACGTCTCGAGATCGATCCCGGCCACGTGACGGACAACGCCCAGTTGCTCGGACCAGGCGAGGAAGCGGGAAATTGAATTCACGGACGGGACTTTGGAAAATCGGCCCACGACAGGTCGGGCGCAATGTCCGTGACCCATTGGATCTGCACTCCGTTACTCTTTACAATGGACCGCGGTGGTCGCTACGAGCCTCTCGAAGCAAATGGCATGTTCGTGTCACGTGACCCTCGGCAAGTCCTCAGGGAACTGCAGGCGCCTATTCACGTGGTGCGTTCGTAGCGCTGGATTGGCTGGGACGGTCCGTACCTTTCGCTGCGGTCCATCTTATGCAAGCATATCTCATATGCTTGCGCAAGCCCTACACAAGCATATCAGGATTTCGCCAATCAGCTAACCTTGACACTCTTTCTCACCGCCGCAGGGTGTCTCGTCTTTCTCTTCTTCATCGGATCTTTTATTACAACAGTCATCTCAGACAGAGTTTGCTATCGCCTCCTTACCGCATTTTCCCTCGTCTCGACCATTCTTGTAAACTCCGTCCAATTTCATCGTCAACCGTTACTCACCAAATGTCTACTTTACCATTGGCCATTGACGACTGGAACTCACTGCCTGACGTAATTGTTTCCTTATCTGACACTAAAAAATTTTCTGCAGCCATTAGCTTATTTTTTTCTAACCTATAACTAGATTGCAGCGTGTTTTTGTTGATAAATAGTTGTGTTATTTGTTTGTTTTTGAAGTGTTCACTCCCTTGTATAATGCCCCTGGGCCTTCAAGGAATAATAAATGATGATGATGATGATGATGATGGCGAAATAGTGGCTTGGAGCTGGAGGACGCGTTATGCTCCCTGTCAATGTGCGAACCGACTTTCCTAGCGTCAAATGTACAGATGAAGGCAGGAGTCGAAATATATGTGGTGCCTGGAGCGGGTAGTCAACTGGCGTGTTTCGCGCGTCTTAATAAGCGGTCCCTTGATGTCCGCCCCATGACGTCATACATGTGTCACATTGTCCCCGGTCACGATCCTGGCGGTTTAAGCGGCGGTGGATGTACGGCGGACGCCTGTTCTGCCGCAGGTCGCCCTCCTGCTTGATAGTCCACGGAAGAAGCTTCAACAGCCAAGAGTTCGGGACTCGTCGACGACTTTTTGCCGCTACTTCCAGCACCCAACCGCCAGGGATCGCGACATCCGACAGCACGACAGGCCGGCTTCTGTGACGTCATTTGATGCCACTTCGGGACCATAGGGTTATTATAATGTACGCTAGAGGTTCAACTGGCGCTAGTGTCTATGTGACTTTCGCGACGCAAATTGAAGCAGACAGCAACCGGTCTACTTTTGCGGTGCGCCTCTGCATTCCTATGGGAAAACTCGCGTGCGTTTTGGCTCTTCGCCGGAAAATGACATGGACCACTTTTGTTATTTTGGTCGTACCGAATAGCATGTGCCCTTATTAACATTGTAAAACTGTAATTGTTTGAGTTACAGTATTTTTCTTCACTAGTGGACGATGTTAAACTTAGCTATGTTTACGGCTCCGAACCTCTATTCCATAACAGGTGTGTGAGAACGAGCGACGATTCTAAGCAAAATAATAATCGAAAGGAACGAAGTGTGTTCAATATTCACCCGCATTCTAGTTACGCTTATACATTGCTAATATGCCCGTCCTGTCACTACATGACAATGACACCGTCTTGCATCTTTAGGAGCGGTTGAAACATTCAGATTGTAAAGAATTAAGTACGTGGGCTATGAAAGGTGTCTCTTTTTATTATTTTCTATGCCTGCTTGTTATTTTCTACGTAGGGCAGATTTTATCAGGCACTTGTTCTCAAAAATTTCGAAGTGGGGCAATGTTTTGAACGTACAACAAACATCTTCGTACAGAGCAGGAAGAATAAAGCAGCACTTATTAAAAATCGAACTATATTACATGGCCTTCAATTTATGTTGATCGTAATTCTCAAATGGGGGTCCGCAAAGCTCTGCCTCATTAGTCTAGCCCAGAGGTGGCCAGGCTGACCCGGCCTAGAGCCGCCAAACAAAACCACGAACTTCCAGGAGCCGAGGGGGGGGGGGGGGGCACTCTTCTTCAGAGCAATAAAGCGAAACTCGAACTACATTCAATCTATCCGAGGTCAAAAGCAGTCCAACTGTACACAAGGTAGCACAAGACTACAAAACCGCAACCTGTCTTTTGATTTTAAAAAAACTTGTTCCATTTTTCTTTTTTGGGGAGAGTGCTCCTGTGACCGGGAGGGAGTAAGGGGGGGGGAGGAAGCCGCGAGTCGCACCTTACACGCAAAGAGCCGCAGCATGGCCACCCCTAGTCGAGCCCAGCGGCAGCAATAAAGTTGTCTTTTCTCAGATTGAGAATAAATATTCCAATATTCGGGTGAGTTTTCTGGTGTGTATGTCAATAAGAGAAGTGTACTTCACACTAGCACGTTTTTATATCTATTTATTCAATCACTATCATAATTAACATATATCTTTCCCTTCCCCTCACCGTGAAGGGGTCCTCCATCATCTCCGCCGATCAATGAAGGGTTCGCGAAACATCAATCGTTGAGTTCCTGATCCAGTGTTACCACGTAGTTCTTGCCGTCACTCTTGGATTTTCAGATGTCCTTCGTTCATTTGGCATGTTTTATCCCCAATGCTGAAAAGCGCAGACGTCGTGTTCGCGCTAACAGTGTCCGACAGTGCACATGAATACATATACGAAATCTCGACCGAGGTACACACACACACACACACACACACACACACACACACAGAAACAAACACATTTTTTCGCTTCGTAACAGTGCTCTTAATATTTACGTAGGAAACAATTATTAAAACTAAGCCTCTCTGGAAACAGATACTGTCACACTAAACTAAAGGGCAAGAAAAAAATAAAAACAAAAAGAAATGCAGATGACCCAAAATCCCAGTAAAACAAAAATCACGAGCGAACCTAAACCCCGAAAGATGACCTCGCCATATTGCTATTCATGACTCGGATATTAGGCGAGAGAACACTAATAGACATGGCCTTCAGGATGAACCGTACGACACAAAAAGAAAGCAAGAAAAAAAGAAAAAAGAAACACGACAGGAAGAATGGCGGTCCGTCCGCGAACTATGGTGTGCGGAATAATGCAAGACGAGACATTAAACGCCGATGGGATTTATCTTCGGAAGTGCGGAGCCCTGTTCGGCGCCGTCGGTCGCTGCGAGGGTTCTGTTCCTTTCTCGTGCCGCCCACCGGCGCGCGAGTGGCTTCGGAGCTCGAGTCATTAGCTGCCCGGAGAAAGAGAGCGAATGCGCCTCACGCTCGCCGCCACTAATAGGACTCCGAGGGCCCATTCACGTCCCGGCACCCGGTTCGTCTCGTTAACCATGCACGAGCGGCCTTTGAAGTCCGATAGATCGCCTTCGCGGTCACATTGCGCCTTCTGCTGTGCCACGTCGGGGCACGAGACTTTGCGAAAGACCGTTTAACGAAAAATGATACATCTTCCTTTTTTTTTTTTTTTTGCTTCGTGGGGTTGAGAGATTTGGAGAATTGTTACAGTACACCGAATCCGTAAATTTCACCGCGAACCTGCGCTTTTTTTCTATTTTTGTTGTTCTCTTTGCGCTATTTTTTGTGGATAACAAAGCCCCCATAGCATCTGTTGCGGCCGGAGCGACACAACGTTAATCGATTGATTACCGTTGTTTTTGACATGCCACGGGGAGCGAAAGCTCGCGCCGCGGAACCCAGGAGGAATCACGGGTTGAATCCCCACACCCCGGTGCCCGTTTCGATCTGCTGGGTAAGCATCGCGTACCGCTGCGTGCGGACGTGTATCGCTACCGCGTGATGCACGTTTAAAGATCCGCATGCTAGCGGCTGTACTGCACCGGCTAAAGTGCTCATCTACAGCTGAGAGACAAGTCGCCCGTTCAGGCCGACCTAACTTCCAGCTGCGTAAACGTTCGCGGAACGTTTATTATTATCTTGGCAGGGAAACACGTTTTTTTGTAACTACGTTCGTGTACCTCCATGTAATGCGGACGCAAAGCCGCGTTTACGAGACGGCCGTCGTCTGATCGCAACCTGAAATGCGGACCGGATTCAAGCCCTTCTCTCCGAGATCGTCGTCGAGTGGAGAACCGGTGGCCGACGAAGTATATCCCGCCGCGTGTTTAACATGCGCCAGTCGTCGGCCCTGAGGAAAGGTCGTATATCTTCCGTGGTCGGCACACGCCCTTCAACGGACCACTTGTGTTTCCAGGCTAGACGGTCTCCCGGGAAGAGACGACGGCGGCTGCCGAGGACGGGTGGATGGAAAAAACAAACAAATAAAGACTCGCCTATTTTTACCTCGTAAAGCGGCGCTGGATATATCTTCGCTACGGAAACTGCGCTTTACGTTGAATGTTTTTCAGCTATTTTGTTTTTCTCTTCTGGTTACGTCGGGCTGTTTGTTTACACAGGAAAATTTTTTTTGACGGCAGGGTAGGTTACTTCCTATCGAACTAAATTAAACTTCCTCGTTTGTCTAATAACAAATGTTCCTCTCGGCTAAAAAATAAATAAATAAAAAACTATACGGTGAGCAAATATGCCAAGATGCGTCTTTAGCGCGTGAAAACGCCGCGAGGGGCACTCCAATCAGATGGCAACACAGCGAACACGCAGGAAATGCTCGAGAACGAGGCAGCCACGCAAGCTTGCGTCACTGGTTGAGGTCGAGGATAGTCCAAGTGCCCCATAATCTTATACGAGTGATTTGCAAGTAATAAAAATACAAAGGTATGAAACGAACTGGACCGCAATGGCCACGCATAATATATTGCGGAGAGGATTGATTCCGCAAACACCCGAATAACAAAGCGGCCAAAGCGGCGCACGACTGCCGACACGACTGCCGTCTCGGCGTTCGGCCGGGGCTCGTGTTCCCGCTGATTGGACACGAAGTCCCGGACGAACGTTGACGCAGCACTCGTGACCAATCGGTGCCTCGCGTTGGTCTTCTCCGGGTGACGCCGAAGATTCAGAATGACGGCCGTGTTAGGTGGGAGGTGTCGCCTTAGGGAGACCGTAGATCTCAGAGAGGGAGGAGCCCAAACCACGAAGACCCATTTGCATTTGAATGGCGGGCGCCTTCTGGCGCAGATGGGACGTCGCAAGTGCGCGTGCGTCACGCAGTCGCGGGGCGAGGAGGAAAGCGGGCGGAGAGGCGGAGACGCTTGCAGACGATAGACGCTTCGTCACCTCCTAGCAACCTGTATCGTAAGCACCATAGAGCTATTACAATGAACGCTAGAGGCTCAGCTGGAGCTAGTGTCTACGGGACTTCCGGTTGCAAATTGAAGCAGACAGCAAGCAGTCTACTTTTCCAGTCTCCCTGCGTATTCCTATGGGACAACGTATGTGATATTTTTGTCTTCGCCAGGGAATAATAGAAATCAGCGTAGTTTCTTTACTCGTAACGGGTACTATGTAGCTTTATTCACACTATAAAAGTGTAACTTAAAAAAAAATATTGCTTCTTTTTTTACTGAGTGATGTTTATGGTAGCAATAATTGAGGCCCAGATCTAATGTTGTACAGCGTGATATGTCAATAGTAGCTGTCGATTCAAGCAAAAAACACGAAAGACGTTTACAATTATCATGTAACGACAAATTGGAGAGCAGCTCTTGAGGAGCAGGAGGGCAGGGTACGGAGGGAAGGGTATGCGCCTTCTCCTTCCCCGCTAAACTTAGCGTGAATATTGCAATTTTAGAGGCGTGTGACGTCAAGTGACGTCACACTTCACGTGTTTCCCATAATGACGTCACACGTGGCGTCACGAGGGTAACGTTTTGACGTTACTCTCGTGACCCTCATGGAGGTTACCGTCACGAGGGTTACCTTTACGAGGGTAGCCCTCACGGGAGTAACCCTCACGAGGGTAACCCTCACTGGGCTTATCCTCACGAGGGTAACCCCCGTGAGGGTTACCCTCGTGAGAATAACCCCCGTGAGGGTAACCCTCGTGAGGGAACCCCCGTGAGGGAAACCCCCATGAGGGTAACCCTCACGGGGGTTACCCTCGTGACGTCACGTGTGACGTCACACGCCGCATAATGCAACGCGCGGTTACGCCGACGCCGCTCAACCCACAAACGGCCGCCTAAGAGCTGCGCTCTAAAAGAACAATTAAAAAGTGCGTAGGGTTTCTTCAAGCTGTAATAGCATTGAGATGAAGGAAACGCAGTTTCCTTCATCTGATTACGGCGGCAGCGAAGGCCGCCTGCAATTCCGTCTCCCAGTCCAAACGTGCAGAACATTTTGGTTGCATTGACGTTTTTACCACTAATTTTATCAAACGAGCAAACGAAGCCGCGAGTATCAGCGAAGTTCCGGAGCAGTGCCAGCAGCGCTACGTACACTGGGCTAAGATGGCCATCTTCGGATTGCGGAACCTACGCGGAACCATGCGGACCACGCGGAACGATGTGTCCACGGTGGATGTGTCGGCATAGAAGACGTTATTGAAATCGCGGAAACTGCGTCCAAGACAGGCTGGTTTTGCTGTCGGGTGCGTGGGTGCCATTTGTGCTGAGTTCGGTTCTGTTTTCCGATGCCGAGTGCCAGCCGGCAGTCAACGTGGTTCTGTATTTCTGCGTGTCAGCAACCTAGCAGCAACATCGCGATGGAAGTGTTGTGCGTTGCGAACAGAAGACTGGAATTATCGCCGATGTGACCGTGCGTTCGCGCATCAGTGGTGTAACAGCAATATGAGAGTAAACTGTCGGCCATTGATGCCCCTGGTTGGGCCGTGATCGGAGGGTGCGGGGTGTCGCAGGTTGACATTCCGCTTTACATTAAAGAGGTTAAGACCGCTTGAGGGATTACGGTGCAATCGATCGAGCTGCGGATAGTCATGTTGGAACGCTGGTCTGAACCGTAGCTCCTATCGTACAGTGGCCAATGTGACTGTCGTCTGCGATGTCCTGTTCCCGTCCCGGAGAGCGATTGCGGTATGGGGGAAGGACTGAAGAGTCTTGAAATATGGCGGAATGTACGTATATTTACAGTTTGGAATTTTAGCATTAAAGGGGTGATGCAACAGTTTTTGTACTTTGCGCAAATACCGCTTAGAACGGATTCCTGACGTTAATGACCTATGAAACACGCGTTCGTTTTTCACCCCACGCAATAGGGGTCCCAGAAACAAATGGAAAGAAAACGAGCAGCGTTCACCCCTCAACTCGCAGCCACAACAAGCGGCCACGTGGTCTGGAGCCAATTATATGCCGCCAATGTTGATCATTGCCGCGCGCTGGGGTTGGCAAAGCACAGGACACGCGCTGAGTTCCAGACATTGTTATGGCTTGGCTATTGTCGTCGCTGCAGCGATTGGACACGGGCCACTACCCGAATGCTTCTCGAGCTAGTAATTATCACGAGCCCAAATCGAGTGCTGACGCAATGCTCGGGTCCAATCTATGAATTGCTTTCAGATATCGTCATTTGGGTGTACTTCAATCCCCACTTTACGTCATCAAATTTTGCACAGGAGAGATTGAATGAAAATGATCGCTTTTGTCCTTGAAATTACCCCGTAACAAAGGAGTTTCTTGGCCAGTGGCGTTGCGTGCGAGTATCCTTGAGTCCCACTAGTGCCAGTAAGCCCGTGTGAAGTGAAAAAACATTCCAATTGAATATCATTGCACCGCCCCCTTAAGGAAGTGTGGTAGCTTAAGTCGCCACAAAAGCTATCCTTTAGTTTTCTGTTTAAATATACCACGGTTCCTCGGAAAACTGCCCTCCAAGTGGCGCGCTGGAATGGGCGCTACAAGTTTTCGAGCTCACCACGGCGTAGCTCCGGTCACTTCACACCTGCCGCAAGTCGCGGCTTTGTCTGCATTCATGCTGATCAAAAAGCGATTTCTCTGCCCGTGAAGCATCGCTTCCAGCTGAGGGATTAACTGAAGACTACAATTGCAGCCGCAGGTGAACAGCCCAAAGAGAAAAACAAATACTACGATAGAAAAACTGGCTAGCGACGTGCTAATATGGGAAGCAAGCACAAGACTTGGAACCGCAGTGCACCGGTTTATTTTATAGAATTTCAAATAATTACGGCATGACCGCTTACTTTTTCCGAAGAGATTTATCCCTTGAGCCGTCTAAAATACTTTCGAGGTATGACATTACTGAAAGAAAAAAAAAAAAAACGTTCAGCCTTTCCACTCTCGTGAAGAAGGAAGACCAGCGGAGCTGCACTCGATACACTCTGTGCTTTTTCTTCGTCGTCGTCTGTCTTTCGCGCTGTTTCCTACGATGAATTCCCATCAACGCGCCCAACTATCCATTCTTCTATTATAGCTGGAAAGGTTGCCGCCATCTACGAGCGACGGCGGAAACCATACTGGTTGTGTGCTTGCGGCCGTCGCTTATAAATGGCGTTAGCTGTCCAGGTAGGTATGTGTCGACATACACGGACACGATCCTGGAGAATCTAGCCCTTAACAGTTCCGCTGTAAAAGTCAACATGCTGGGAATATTATTTATTGCTTAGGTGCTCACCGAGAAAACCCGTAACTTCAAAATGACGAGTATAAAAGCCGGAAGTGCAAAACTCGTTAATTGTAATCTGGTTAGTGTGCTGCTGGATTGATGTTTGTATGTGCCATGTATATTTATGCGCTCGTTGTATATGTTCAGCTGATGCTTGGCCGTAATGCATCTACATGTGTGTACAATAAAGTGCCTGAAGGGCAATGGTGACGCGAGGAAATAAAAAATAAATTATAGCACATGAGTTGGGCGATAACTAGCGCCACCTAGTTTAGCTACTTGCAATTACACTGCTTATAATGCTTAACCCTGCCATCTGGCGGCTAGCGATTAAACCTTCTCTCTCGCTTCGCGATGCGCTCATTTCTGGTTTGCGTGCAACAGAGCCAAGTAGGGTGCTTCGAATTTGCCCTACTGAGAGCGGCTTTTCATTTCGCGAATGGTTAACAACTCCTTTGTGATGTGCGGTGCTGACGAAGAAACTGTGTCGCGAGGAACAGCAAAGGTAAGTACGTGCTTGAGGTAACTGGGTATCGGTTGTCTCCGTTTGACATGGCAGTGCTGACGACGAGAAGACTGATTAACTGCAGTGGAACGCAAGTTCATTTACCTTCGGGGGAAGCTGGCTTTGGAAATAAATACAGTTTGCGGAAAGCTCGTGTTACGATTTTATTCGTTGCTCCTCTCGCCCCGTATACACAAGACGTAGCGTCCTCCTTAAGCCTTATGGGGCTCTATTTGCTTGATTTGCGGCCGTCATAATGAGATGCAGACGACGGAGGAACTTTGCTCCCCTGCTTTCAGGGACGAGAGTTTCTCCCTTTCTGAAGGAACATAGGCTACAAGTGCGTTCCTCCCTTTAGTGTCTCTAAACAGCCCTTTAGAGAGGGCTGTTCAGAGACCCTCTTTTCTAAGAGTGCAGTCTGCTCTAGCGTGTTAGCTTTGTTGAGTGCGCTTCCAATCGAGCTCTTGTGTACTGCAGTGAAGTGGCAACCGCAAAGTAAGCAGCGCAAGTTTGCTTAGCTTGGTTCGCAGCAGTGCATCCGAGTGCTAAAGGAAAAGCATTCCACCAGATCGAGACGTTAAACACACAAACGTCGGACACATTAAACAACGAAAGGAACTTTGTGCGTGTTAATCTAGCAGCTCTTAGTTGCAATAAAGATTTCTGAATTACGCTGCGGCTATTACTTATAAGACACAGTGGTATTCTGACGAAATCTTATTCAAATTCGGGACTTAGCAAAGGGTATTCGCAAGAAAATTTATATGATCTGCTCTATACGTTTATTTCTATTTGAACTCCGTTGTTTAGTTGTCACCTTTATATATGTTAAATCCGTTCGAGGTACAGTCAATAGAATTAATAAAACTTAATTAGGCGAAGCAGTAGAAAGAAGCTTGAGAATA
Organism: Ixodes ricinus; assembly: GCA_037355805.1. Lineage (NCBI taxonomy): Eukaryota > Metazoa > Arthropoda > Arachnida > Ixodida > Ixodidae > Ixodes > Ixodes ricinus. The sequence continues at coordinate 338,876 of JAZHYW010000493.1, forward strand.
ACCTTAATCATTGTGGCTGGATTGTTTTAACAAGGCGTACTTATCGTTCAGATGCCGATCTCTGTCATTATGAGGTTCTAGATATAAGATGTCATCAAATTTCAATTTAATGCCAAAATAATTTTTTGTTAAATCAAAATTAAGATTTTTTGTTTCATTACAACCTTTAGAACTTGAACGAAACATCGATTGGTGTGCTGAAGATTATTCTAACATTATTTTAGAAGAATATACTTTTTGGTTTACATTTTATTTCGTACCTAAAATAACCATTTACAGGAGTCTGTACTGTCCTTCATCGATCAGCATCTTGTTGCCATATACCTATTGCTTCTATGTGCAATGAAACAGCTAGTTCTGTGTTTGAGGAAATCAAACCTGCCGTAGCACAGAATTGTGAATTGTAAAGCATGCACGTGTCTTAGTCAGATAAATCAACACACGAACCTTAACATACAATATTCACGGTGGTATGCTTAAAATTGAAGCGTGTGCCTGTGCTCCAAAAGTACTTTTTGCTGCTCCATAATGGACGTTTGGCTGCTCCGAAAGGTGCTACAAAATGACTCGGGTCAATCTCATCACTGGTTCAACTAGACATACCCCGAGTTGGCATATGTTGAATAAAACGTGAAAGGGAAATTAATGCCTATGTAGACTGTTCAATATCTTCCATGTTTCTTAAAACCGAGTCTTGAGGTAACATCTCCTAAACTTCACGACTCAAAACGGGTTGCATAAAAAACAGGGCAAAAAACAAAATCCGAACAAAAGCTAGTTAGCTCAGAAGCGCGTAAAGGCTATGCTCTTCGCGTGCTTTTCTTTTATACAGCCTCAACCTTTAACGTAAAATACGTACCTGGCCTGAACTTAGAAAGTTTCGGCGTTCTTTGACCTTAGATCACCTTTGATCTCTCCCGCTAAGTTTGGTGACAAGAAATGAAACCACGAACGCAGTTGAAAGTAGTGAATAACTATGCAGCAATTTAATTGGTTCATGAATGCATTATGAGTGACGTTCGTAAAGTTTGTGTTATTGGTGGCCAAGAAACATACCACCAACATTTGCGTTTGCGAGACGATCCCTGTAGACTCGGCACGTCCAAAGAGATTTCTCTTGTACGATGCCCAAATTGATTTTCACGTGGAAAGTGATTTGTGCATGATGAAGGTCCCGGTGCGGAGGGACTGCTCACGAGTCCCGCCCATGCCAAAACAACGGCGAAAGGAATCTGCTGCGGAAATTGTGCAGCTTGGCCAAGCCGACCCTGACGACTTTTTTGATCGCCGCCAATCTCTATGAATGAGTGTTGGACAACCATTACAGCCCCGAGACGAAAGGAACAAAGCGAACAGTAAAAACATCCAAATTCAACACCCCCCCCCCCCCCCAACACAAAAAAAAAAAAAAAAAAAAGGCGAAGGCAGAGTTGTTATGGGAGAAGATGATTATTGGCGTTCTTGGGACTGCCATGGTGGGCACCCGAGAGATTAGGCCCCTAGGGACCAAACAGCCACGAGGAAATGTTACCGCGACCTGATGGCTGGGTTACGGGAGGCCATGCAGCGTCACGGAAAGATGATCAAGGGAGTGCATTTCCTTCACCAGAACGCACCGGTGACGAATATGCATCTGCTTTAGGTTATGAAATTCTGCCTCTGCCCCCGTATTCACCCACCTTGGTACCCAGCGACTGCTGCCTTCTTCCTCTCATGAAAGAAACATTGCGTGGCAAGTGTTTCCAGGACGATGACGAGGTAATTATCGAGGTAAGACAGAGATAAAAACTGAAGGAGTTATAAAACAAGGATGGCTGCCAGCTTATCGGTGGATGGGAGAAGGTTCTCCCTTGCGACTAACCTCACCATCGATTCTCGTGATCGTGGCTCTCTTTGTTTATAATATTAATACAAACTTTTCTGAAAGCGGCTCATCTGCTAATTCATTTACTAACGCCGCTCTTCATAAAACGCGCCTAAGGCAGGCGATGAAAGCATCGTTTCTTTTTGATGCGGTATCATAAAAAGAGGAAAGATACTATGTTTTTTCCGCACGACTCATAACGCCGCAATCTAAAAATCTCCAGATACCTTTTTTATTTATTTATTTTTACTTTGGGATGACAACAGAGTTAGTACAACGAGGAGCTTAACGATTCGCAATTCATTGTTTGCTCTCAAACACAAGTACCCCCCCCCCCCAGGCCCCCAGTAAGAAAAACGGGCGAGGGTAAAGATAAAAAAAAAAGAACGATAAAGGCGAACTAAGTTACTTTTCAAAATTGACCGAACTTCAACATTTTTAACTCATTGGGCATCCCCAGCTAACATAAAAAAAAAATAAAAAAAAAGATTTCGAAAAAAACAAAAAAAAACAGGTGAGGTGAACTTAAGAGCATTTTTATTCCGTGAATCTGAATAACACGTTTGTTTTCCCCGAAGATGTAACTAAACGCGAGAAAACACGAAAAACCACGACCAACCAGTCGTTACGCCATAAAAGGATCTTCCGGCTGCCAAGCGCGTGTTGCTCGTGTGGGCAGCGCGAGCAATTGCAAGCTTGCCAGGTGTATTCTCCCGCACTAAACCAAGGGGCCCCCTGCTACACGGCTGGACCAAGCGGAACAGGGTGTCCGGGATATCACCGCCTTCTGCGATTGGTCAGCGGCTCGAGCGGGGACCAGGCGCAGACGGCGATGATGTCCCGGACTTTCTGTCCCGCACTGTCTTGCCGTGTAGCATAGGGCCCCAGTTGTGACGTTTTTTCTTGACCTTTTTGAAACAAGCGAGCGAGAGCGGAGGTTCAGAAAAAGGAGTTTTCTGAACCTCCGCTCTCGCGCACTCTGGCTTGTTTCGCTTTTTGAAACAAGCGAGAGTGCGCGCGCCCAGTTTTGATAGGCCAGGGTAGGCGCTGAAGATGCGCGAGAGCGGAGGTTTAAAAACCTCCTTTTACGAAGTAACGCTCCGGGAAGGACGGGCTTCGGCTATACTTTGAAAAATGATTTTCTGCAGCCCCCGTACATCAAACTGGAAAAAAAAGAAAAAAGAAACTCAATATTTGTGATTTTGGAGGCCAAATGAAGACGATTTAAGTTTTTTTCCTCAAATACAGAACCGCTTCAGCTTCCCTTTAACATGCGACCTCAACGATGTAATCTCGTTACGGGCTCGAACTGAGCAAGTTGGTTCATTGCTCGTGGAAGTGGCCAGCAGTGTGAATCTATACATTCTGTGTGTGTGTGTGTGTGTTTTTATATTCTATTCAGCTGGCCACTCCCACAAGATGCATACACTCCACGACACCACTTGCGCGAACTAGCCACCGCAGTTTTTTTCTTTCTTTTCTCTCTCAATACTGGAGACTGTCATCAAAACTACTATAGTGGTAGAAAGTGCTCACCTGGGGCGTTAACCTAACTGGTAAATTTTGATGCTCACCAGTAAAAAGTAATTGTGTTATATGTTTGTTTAGACAGAGGGTAGTTACCCCCAATAGGCGTCTGGTGTTTCAGCCGTTGATGAGAAATTTGGCGGTGCGGTACGACTGCTAGCCTAGGGTATTTAACGTAAGCCACGCAGTAGGGATACACGAGTGCACGCCGGTACGATGCTCATCCAGATAGAAACGGGCAGGGGTGGGAATTCAACACGAGCCTCCGCGGTTTCTGCAGTGCGAGCTTTCGCTTCACGTTCTCCGATTTCCAGTGCGCTAACGGAAACTGTCACCGATTATTATTTCTTTCGTTTTAACTTCCTTGTCTGCCCTTATGTCCGCCAGATAGCCTTTCGAAATAAAGTGCGAAAAATCGTTCGTGTTCGGGCTAATAATGCCCCAGTCCCACTAGAGCGACAAACAAACAAACGGCTGCGACGAGCCTCCAACACATGCAGCGTACTCGCGATGGTACTTTTCTCAGGCGTTTAGTCGTTCGGTGCCCGTGAAGTAAGCACGAGTGAGATTGCAAGCCTGCCAAAGATACCCTGGCGTGCATGATGCTCGTATTTGAGCATAGCCTCCTTTATCCTACAAAGCCTGTCAAATCGCGAAAGCCCCGGTTTGAGGCTTGTCGCTGTCGCTTGTTTCTGTTTGTCGCTCTAGTGGGACTCGGGCATATGTCGCGCAGTGTACGGGCGCGTGGCAGCGTGTTTCGGGAAAAAGAAACTTACGTGACGCCGCCCCCGTTGCGCGCTTCTCCATGGAGCCTCGCTCCGGGCGGCTCCAACGTGTCAGCCGCTGCCTCCTCGCCGCCCTCCGCCGGCGTCCCGAGCCCCGCGTCCCGAACCCCGAGGAGGAGGACGCCGCCGCCGGGGCTGGTTTCGTGCTCCGAGACCGCCGCCGCACACGTGGGCGCAACGCCGGGCTTCCGACGACGATGCCGGCACACTGGCCTTTGCCGGGAGGAACCGGAACCCCGAAACTCCGACCGCGGTCCCCCTCCTCCCCATTCCCCTCTCTCCTCCCTTCGTGCACCCTCTCTTTCTCACGGTTATTTTTTTTCGCTCTTTCAGTTCTTTCCTACATCGTTCAGTTCTCCTCCGCCTGTATACTCCGCGGGCAGTTTATTTTGTTTGCATACTCTGGTCTCATATTTCAGACGCTCTTGTGTCTACGCCAAGTCGCCTTTGTGCCGACTGCCCGCTCACTGAGGACGAGAGGAATTGAATCACGCTTTTTTTGACCGAGTATTTCTTTGGTTCTCATATTACCGCCATGTTAATCAGTTAATTAATTTGGTTAGCGAGTTAATTAAATAATGATTAAATTATAAACTAATTAATAATTTCCTAATGAATTTAAATGCTGATTCATTCAGTCGCTAATTCATTTTTGTTGATTTTACGTGCTCATGGACTACTGACGCCTTCGTAATGACGCCCAGTAAAAATTAAAATAAAAATGTCGTTTCTAATTTTTTTTTTACGCTAGGAATTTATTACGTAGACACACTTAGGACACAAGAGTACATGAACAAGGAAAAAAATATAAGAGCGACCTAATAAATAAAAGTAAGTCGTAAAATATACATCGCACTTTACCGGATGCTGGTCATAACGGCCGGCTCAATTATTGTTTTACCTTGTTGTGGTCAAACGTTGTAGTCCCACTAAACGTGAAATGTCTCGCTTTTGGAATAGATATGCTTTCATGTCGCCTGTCGACTAGTCATTGTGTGCGTGTGTGTGTATGTGTGTGTGTGTGTGGGGGGGGGGGTTGCAACCTGTACCGTAACTAATGTTAGACTCATGGCTCAAGGTTTGAACTTCTTGTGCCCCCATCCTTCTTTCGTGGTGTCGGTGTTTTCTAACGACAGCAGTGTCATTCTCAATTACCATAAGAGATATTCAGAGGCCGAAATTGCAGCCCCTATATGCAGAATCGAATATTGCCGTTCTAGCTGTTCATCGACCACTTGCATCGCGGAAACGCTCGGACTCATGCACGCCTTCCCTTCCATTTCTTTTAAGGGGCAAAAAGAAAATTGTTTACAATCACAACACAACCCGCACTCGTTGTAGCGGGTTTCCGTCACATTATACATGCGAAAATTATTCAATTTATAACGTTTTCTGAGTTTTCTTTTACTTACCGAAGTCAGCGAACCGTTTGCTCGATTAAAGTTTCCTGCAGTTCATAAATGATTCTGCCTAAACTTGCATTAAAAAGTTTTTTTTTTTTTTAACGACGGACAATTAAAAGAAAGTTTTAGCGGTCTGACGGCTGTTTTTGATATATCCTGCGACATTGAGGACGCTTCAAAAAGGGGCACAAAACAAGTGTCGATGCAATCTCACATCAATTCGCGGGGTCTGCGTTGTTCATCCTCTTTATAAATCTGCGGTATCATTTTATTCCTGGTTGTATTTTGTTTCCAGACAGTTTGCCTGCGACATTTTTCGTTTTTTGCTGTTGTTGTTTTTTAGAAGTCGATCAAAATATTGCTAGTGTCAGAAATCGCAATGTTCCTATCCGCGGCACGACTCGACAGCCGTAAGTGATAGAGTAGTTTTTTTCTAAGGTGACAGAACTTTACCATTTTTATAACTAGCAACTCCGGCACATTTTGTACCTCCAAATTTGTGTGGTCTTTTGTCATCGCCCTCAACATAAAAACAAAAAAGAAAATCTTTTTCTTTTTTCTCACCCGTGAGGGAACATTTATCTCACAGCTTCAAGGAGTGCGGTGAAACATTACCCTGAAATACCGCACTTTCTCACGAACGGCACGCTAAACCGCAAAATGGTATGTGTGTGTGTGTGTGTGTGTGTGTGTGTGTGTGTGTGTGTGTGTGTGTGTGTGTGTGTGTGCTGTGCGTGTGTGTGCGTGCGTGCGTGCGTGTGCTGTGTGTACGTTTGGATTTTTTTACACGCGTGACTGATCGAATATCTCGGAGTGGACATCCGGGACTGCCTGATAAATACAAAGGAAGACAGACGGCCACACCTGTCAGTCGCTCGGAATCGGCGAAAACGCCCCATATTTTTCGTTTTTGCTTTTTTTCTGAAACGTCGCCTTTTCATTTCCCATGAGTTGGGTGTCGTCGTCTCTGGATTCAGAACAGGACGTGAGCAGGAGTACAAAATCCTCCTAAAGGTAGCAAAAAAAAAAGGAAAAAAAAGAAAAGAAATGCACACAAATAAATAGCTAACGGAGTTCGAATCGGAGGTAGAAGGACCGGCCGATGAAAGATTATTGTTTTGGACATTTAGAGACACGTAAATACAAACACGTAAGAGCGCTTTTTAATGCAAAATTGTATTCTTATACTAATGCTATCTCCGATTTGATATTGAAAAAAGTGATTGAGGCATGACAGGCTGCCAAACACCTGAGCCGTATGCTCCGCCGGCCACACACAAGAAAAACAAAAGAAAAACAAAAGAAAACTCAAAAGAGCGAAAAGGAGGACTTTGAGACGCTTCGAGAAGAGTTCGCCTACTGCAAAAAACCTTAAAAAAACGGTGCAAAAGAAGGACGAAGCGACGCTAGACGCGGCGCCGCTTGCCTGGGAGGTTGAGGCTGAAATTAACGCCTGCTGCGTTCCTCATAAAACGCTATTCTGAGTAGGACGGTTTGACTGATGGATCGAAATAAATAATGTTTGTTAGTATAAGCGTTCGAATTTGTTTCACAAACAAAGCAACAGGTTGCATCTTTAGGAGAAGTGTGATTTTTCATAATAGAGATAATATATAATAATAATTATTATTATCTTTATTTTTGGGTGCTCAAAAACGACCACATTGCTCTTCTCATTGGTGCACCTACACAGACAAACAAAATCAGCTAGCAAATACATAGGCTGTAAAAACGTTTACTAAAATGATAAAACATCTAACACAAACATAACTCAAAGGGGCTAGAATAATATTATTGAAATCGCGACGGTACATGGAAATTGATGCAGATATGTCAAGGTCGGGTGGAGCGAAGGTATTATAAAATGACTGAATCCGTGAGAGAGGTGAGGTATTACATGGCGAGCGAACATCAAAACAAACAAGGTGTCTGGTTACTCGAAATGGAATGTGAAAGTTCACTTTCGCAAGGAATTGCGCCGAATCAACTACGCCATTTGCAACCTTGTGCGGAAAAATTAAATCTGGAACAGTCCTCCTTTTAGACACTACAGAAAGCCACCACAGAAAGTGGTGGCTTTCGCCGAATCAACTACGCCATTTGCAACCTTGTGCGGAAAAATTAAATCTGGAACAGTCCTCCTTTTAGACACTACAGAAAGCCACCACAGAAAGTGGTGGCTTTCGCCGAATCAACTACGCCATTTGCAACCTTGTGCGGAAAAATTAAATCTGGAACAGTCCTCCTTTTAGACACTACAGAAAGCCACCACAGAAAGTGGTGGCTTTCGCCGAATCAACTACGCCATTTGCAACCTTGTGCGGAAAAATTAAATCTGGAACAGTCCTCCTTTAGACACTACAGAAAGCCACCACAGAAAGCAGGCTTTCGCCGAATCAACTACGCCATTTGCAACCTTGTGCGGAAAATTAAATCTGGAACAGTCCTCCTTTTAGACACTACAGAAAGCCACCACAGAAAGTGGTGGCTTTCGCCGAATCAACTACGCCATTTGCAACCTCGTGCGGAAAAATTAAATCTGGAACAGTCCTCCTTTTAGACACTACAGAAAGCCACCACAGAAAGTGGTGGCTTTCGCCGAATCAACTACGCCATTTGCAACCCTGTGCGAAAAAATTAAATCTGGAACAGTCCTCCTTTAGGACACTACAGAAAGCCACCACAGAAAGTGGTGGCTTTCGCCGAATCAACTACGCCATTTGCAACCTTGTGCGGAAAAATTAAATCTGGAACAGTCCTCCTTTTAGACACTACAGAAAGCCACCACAGAAAGTGGTAGTCGCCGAATCAACTACGCCATTTGCAACCTTGTGCGGAAAAATTAAATCTGGAACAGTCCTCCTTTAGACACTACAGAAAGCCACCACAGAAAGGTGGCTTTCGCCGAATCAACTACGCCATTTGCAACCTTGTGCGGAAAAATTAAATCTGAACAGTCCTCCTTTTAGACACTACAGAAAGCCACCACAGAAAGTCGTGGCTTTCGCCGAATCAACTACGCTATTTGCAACCTTGTGCGGAAAACAAATTGGAACACCTCTTAGACACCAGAAAGACACCACAGAAAGTGGCTATCTGAATCATCACGCCATTTGCAACCAGTGGGAGGACCAAACTGGAACAGTCCTCCCTTTACACGAAAGACAATAGAAATGTGCTTTCGCCGAATCAACTACGCCATTTGCAACCTTGTGCGGAAAAATTAAATCTGGAACAGTCCTCCTTTAGACACCACAGAAAGCACACCACAGAAGCGTGGTGGCTTTCGCCGAATCAACTACGCCATTTGCAACCTTAGTGCGGAAAAATTAAATCTGGAACAGTCCTCCTTTAGACACTACAGAAAGCCACCACAGAAAGTCGTGGCTTTCGCCGAATCAACTACGCCATTTGCAACCTTGTGCGGAAAAAACTAAATCTGGAACAGTCCTCCTTTAGACACTACAGAAAGACACCATTGAAAGTGGTGCTTTCGCCGAATCAACTACGCCATTTGCAACCTTGTGCGGAAAAATTAAATCTGGAACAGTCCTCCTTTTAGACACTACAGAAAGCCACCACAGAAAGTGGTGGCTTTCGCCGAATCAACTACGCCATTTGCAACCTTGTGCGGAAAAATTAAATCTGGAACAGTCCTCCTTTTAGACACTACAGAAAGCCACCACAGAAAGTGGTGGCTTTCGCCGAATCAACTACGCCATTTGCAACCTTGTGCGGAAAAATTAAATCTGGAACAAGTCCTCCTTAGACACTACAGAAAGACACCACAGAAAGTGGTGGCTTTCGCCGAATCAACTACGCCATTTGCAACCTTGTGCGGAAAAATTAAATCTGGAACAGTCCTCCTTTTAGACACTACAGAAAGACACCACAGAAAGTGGTGGCTTTCGCCGAATCAACTACGCCATTTGCAACCTTGTGCGGAAAAATTAAATCTGGAACAGTCCTCCTTTTAGACACTACAGAAAGCCACCACAGAAAGTGGTGGCTTTCGCCGAATCAACTACGCCATTTGCAACCTTGTGCGGAAAAATTAAATCTGGAACAGTCCTCCTTTTAGACACTACAGAAAGACACCACAGAAAGTGGTGGCTTTCGCCGAATCAACTACGCCATTTGCAACCTTGTGCGGAAAAATTAAATCTGGAACAGTCCTCCTTTAGACACTACAGAAAGCCACCACAGAAAGTGGTGGCTTCGCCGAATCAACTACGCCATTTGCAACCTTGTGCGGAAAAATTAAATCTGAAACAGTCCTCCTTTTAGACACTACAGAAAGACACCACGAAAGTGGTGGCTTTCGCTGAATCAACTCACGCTACTTGCAACCCTAGTGGAAAAATTGAATCTGGAACAGTCCTCCTTTAGACACTACGAAAGACACCACGAGAGTGGTGGCTTTCGCCGAATCAACTACGCCATTTGCAACCTTGTGCGGAAAAATTAAATCTGGAACAGTCCTCCTTTAGACACTACAGAAAGACACCACAGAAAGTGGTGGCTTTCGCCGAATCAACTACGCCATTTGCAACCTTGTGCGGAAAAATTAAATCTGGAACAGTCCTCTTAGACACTATAGTAAAAGCCACCACAGAAAGTGGTGGCTTTCGTCGAATCAACTACGCCATTTGCAACCTTGTGCGGAAGAATTAAATCTGGAACAGTCCTCCTTTAGACACTACAGAAAGACACCACAGAAAGTGGTGGCTTTCGCCGAATCAACTACGCCATTTGCAACCTTGTGCGGAAAATTAAATCTGGAACAGTCCTCCTTTTAGATCACTAGCAGAAAGCACACCACAGAAAGTGTGGCTTTCGCCGAATCAACTACGCCATTTGCAACCTTGTGCGGAAAAATTAAATCTGGAACAGTCCTCCTTTTAGACGCTACAGAAAGCCACCACAGAAAGTGGTGGCTTTCGCCGAATCAACTACGCCATTTGCAACCCTAGTGCGAAAAATTAAATCTGGAACAGTCCTCCTTTAGACACTACAGAAAGACACCACAGAAAGTGGTGGCTTTCGCCGAATCAACTACGCCATTTGCAACCTTGTGCGGAAAAATTAAATCTAGAATCAGTCCTCCTTTAGACACCATAGTATGTCACCACAGAAAGTGGCAGGCTTCGCCGAATCAACTACGCCATTTGCAACCTTGTGTGGAAAAATTAAATCTGGAACAGTCCTCCTTTAGACACTACAGAAAGACACCACAGAAAGTGGTGGCTTTCGCCGAATCAACTACGCCATTTGCAACCTTGTGCGGAAAATTAAATCTGGAACATGTCCTCCTTTTAGACACTACAGAAAGCCACCACAGAAAGTGGTGGCTTTCGCCGAATCAACTACGCCATTTGGCAACCCTGTGCGGAAAAATTAAATCTGGAACAGTCCTCCTTTTAGACACTACAGAAAGCCACCACAGAAGTGGTGGCTTTCGTCGAATCAACTACGCCATTTGCAACCTGTGCGGAAAAATTAAATCTGGAACAGTCCTCCTTTTAGACACTACAGAAAGCCACCACAGAAAGTGGTGGCTTTCGCCGAATCAACTACGCCATTTGCAACCTTGTGCGGAAAAATTAAATCTGGAACAGTCCTCCTTTAGACACTACAGAAAGACACCACAGAAAGTGGTGGCTTTCGCCGAATCAACTACGCCATTTGCAACCTTGTGCGGAAAAATTAAATCTGGAACAGTCCTCCTTTAGACACTACAGAAAGACACCACAGAAAGTGGTGGCTTTCGCCGAATCAACTACGCCATTTGCAACCTTGTGCGGAAAAAATTAAATCTGGAACAGTCCTCCTTTTAGACACTACAGAAAGCCACCACAGAAAGTGGTGGCTTTCGCCGAATCAACTACGCCATTTGCAACCTTGTGCGGAAAAATTAAATCTGGAACAGTCCTCCTTTTAGACACTACAGAAAGACACCACAGAAAGTGGTGGCTTTCGCCGAATCAACTACGCCATTTGCAACTCAGTGGAAAATTAAATCTGGAACAGTCCTCCTTTAGACACTACAGAAAGCACACCACAGAAAGTGGTGGCTTTCGCCGAATCAACTACGCCATTTGCAACCTGGTGCGGAAAATTAAATCTGGAACAGTCCTCCTTTAGACACTACAGAGCCACCACAGAATGGTGGCTTTCGCCGAATCAACTACGCCATTTGCAACCTTGTGCGGGAAAAATTAAATCTGAACAGTCCTCCTTTAGACACTACAGAAAGCACACCACAGAGCGGTGGCTTTCGCCGAATCAACTACGCCATTTGCAACCTGTGCGTGAAAAATTAAATCTGGAACAGTCCTCCTTAGGCATTACAGCAAAGCCACCACAGAAGTGGTGGCTTTCGCCGAATCAACTACGCCATTTGCAACCTTGTGCGGAAAAATTAAATCTGGAACAGTCCTCCTTTTAGACACTACAGAAAGACACCATAGAAAGTGGTGGCTTTCGCCGAATCAACTACGCCATTTGCAACCTTGTGCGGAAAAATTAAATCTGGAACAGTCCTCCTTTTAGACACTACAGAAAGACACCACAGAAGTGGTGGCTTTCGCCGAATCAACTACGCCATTTGCAACCTTGTGCGGAAAAATTAAATCTGGAACAGTCCTCCTTTTAGACACTACAGAAAGACACCACAGAAAGTGGTGGCTTTCGCCGAATCAACTACGCCATTTGCAACCTTGTGCGGAAAAATTAAATCTGGAACAGTCCTCCTTTTAGACACTACAGAAAGACACCACAGAAAGTAGTAGCTGGTCCACCACGTACGCTATCTGTAATCCTCTGTGTGGAAGAAATTAAATCTGGAAAGTAGTCCTCCTTTTAGAGACGTCACAGCATGCCACTCACAGCAGTGGTGGCTTTCGCTGAATCAACTACGCCATTTGCAACCTTGTGCGGAAAAATTAAATCTGGAACAGTCCTCCTTTTAGACACTACAGAAAGACACCACAGAAAGTGGTGGCTTTCGCCGAATCAACTACGCCATTTGCAACCTTGTGTGGAAAATTCAACCTGGAACAGTCCTCTTTAGATACCATAGAAAGACACCCACAGAAAGTGTGGCTTTTGCCGAATCAACTACGCCACTTGCAACCTTGTGCGGAAAAATTCAAATCTGGAAACAGTCCTCCTTTTAGACACTACAGAAAGACAATCCACAGTAAGTGGTGGCTTTCGCCGAATCAACTACGCCATTTGCAAACCTTGTGCGGAAAAATTAAATCTGGAACAGTCCTCCTTTAGACACTACAGAAAGACACCACATATGAAAGTGGTGGCTTTAGCCGAATCAACTACGCCATTTGCAACCTTGTGCGGAAAAATTAAATCTGGAACAGTCCCTCCTTTAGACACTACAGAAAGACACCACAGAAAAAGCGGTGGCTTTCGCCGAATCAACTACGCCATTTGCAACCTTGTGCGGAAAAATTAAATCTGGAACAGTCCTCCTTTTAGACACTACAGAAAGACACCACAGAAAGTGGTGGCTTTCGCCGAACTCAACTACGCCATTTGCAACCTTGTGCGGAAAATTGAATCTGGAACAGTCCTCCTTAGACACTACAGAAAGACACCACAGAAAGTGGTGGCTTTCGCCGAATCAACTACGCCATTTGCAACCTTGTGCGGAAAAATTAAATCTGGAACAGTCCTCCTTTAGACACTACAGAAAGACACCACAGAAAGTGGTGGCTTTCGCCGAATCAACTACGGCATTTGCAACTCTTGTGCGGAAAAATTAAATCTGGAACAGTCCTCCTTTTAGACTATTCAAGGCAGTGCCACCACAGAAAGTGGTGGCTTTCGCCGAATCAACTACGCTCACTTGCAACCTTGTGCGGAAAAATTAAATCTCGGAACAGTTCCTCCTTTAGACACTACAGAAAGACACCACAGAAAGTGGTGGCTTTCGCCGAATCAACTACGCCATTTGCAACCTTGTGCGGAAAAATTAAATCTGGAACAGTCCTCCTTTTAGACACTACAGAAAGACACCACAGAAAGTGGTGGCTTTCGCCGAATCAACTACGCCATTTGCAACCTTGTGCGGAAAAATTAAATCTGGAACAGTCCTCCTTTTAGACACTACAGAAAGACACCACAGAAAGTGGTGGCTTTCGCCGAATCAACTACGCCATTTGGTAACCTTGTGCGGAAAAATTAAATCTGGAACAGTCCTCCTTTAGACACTACAGAAAGACACCACAGAAAGTGGTGGCTTTCGCCGAATCAACTACGCCATTTGCAACCTTGTGGGAAAAATTAAATCTGAAGAGTCCTCCTTTATCACTGCAGAAAGACACCAGAAAGTGTGGCTTTCGCCGAATCAACTACGCCATTTGCAACCTTGTGCGGAAAATTAAATCTGGAACAGTCCTCCTTTTAGACACTACAGAAAGCCACCACAGAAAGTGGTGTGCTTTCGCCGAATCAACTACGCCATTTGCAACCTTGTGCGGAAAATTAAATCTGGAACAGTCCTCCTTTTAGACACTACAGAAAGCCACCACAGAAAGTGGTGGCTTTCGCCGAATCAACTACGCCATTTGCAACCTTGTGCGGAAAATTAAATCTGGAACAGTCCTCCTTTTAGACACTACAGAAAGCCACCACAGAAAGTGGTGGCTTTCGCCGAATCAACTACGCCATTTGCAACCTTGTGCGGAAAAATTAAATCTGGAACAGTCCTCCTTTTAGACACTACAGAAAGCCACCACAGAAAGTGGTGGCTTTCGCCGAATCAACTACGCCATTTGCAACCTTGTGCGGAAAAATTAAATCTGAACAGTCCTCCTTTTAGACACTACAGAAAGACACCACAGAAAGTGGTGGCTTCGCCGAATCAACTACGCCATTTGCAACCTTGTGCGGAAAATTAAATCTGGAACAGTCCTCCTTTTAGACACTACAGAAAGACACCATAGAAATGGTGGCTTTCGCCGAATCAACTACGCCATTTGCAACCTGTGGAAAAATTAAATCTGGAACAGTCATCCTTTTAGACACCACATGCAGAAAGACACCACAGAAAGTGGTGGCTTTCGCCGAATCAACTACGCCATTTGCAACCTTGTGCGGAAAAATTAAATCTGGAACAGTCCTCCTTTTAGACACTACAGAAAGCCACCACAGAAAGTGGTGGGCTTCGCCGAATCAACTACGCCATTTGCAACCTTGTGCGGAAAAATTAAATCTGGAACAGTCCTCCTTTAGACACTACAGAAAGACACCACAGAAAGTGGTGGCTTTCGCCGAATCAACTACGCCATTTGCAACCTTGTGCGGAAAAATTAAATCTGGAACAGTCCTCCTTTTAGACACTACAGAAAGACACCACAGAAAGTGGTGGCTTTCGCCGAATCAACTACGCCATTTGCAACCTTGTGCGGAAAAATTAAATCTGGAACAGTCCTCCTTTTAGACACTACAGAAAGACACCACAGAAAGTGGTGGCTTTCGCCGAATCACTACGCCATCTGCAACCTCGTAGCGGAAAAAATTAAATCTGCAACAGTCCTCCTTTTTAGATTACCACGACAGAAAAGCCACCACAGAAAGTGGTGGCTTTCGCCGAATCAACTACGCCATTTGCAACCTTGTGCGGAAAAATTAAATCTGGAACAGTCCTCCTTTAGACACTACAGAAAGACACCACAGAAAGTGGTGGCTTTCGCCGAATCAACTACGCCATTTGCAACCTTGTGCGGAAAAAAATTAAATCTGGAACAGTCCTCCTTTTAGACACTACAGAAAGACACCACAGAAAGTGGGGCTTTCGGCCGAATAAACTACGCACTTGCAACCTCAGTGCGGAAAAAATTAAATCTGGAACAGTCCTCCTTAGATCACCTTTACATAGAAAGCCACCACAGAAAAAGTGGTGGCTTTCGCCGAATCAACTACGCCATTTGCAACCTTGTGCGGAAAAATTAAATCTGGAACAGTCCTCCCTTTAGACACTACAGAAAGACACCACAGAAAGTGGTGGCTTTCGCCGAATCAACTACGCCATTTGCAACCTTGTGCGGAAAAATTAAATCTGGAACAGTCCTCCTTTAGGACACTACAGAAAGACACCATAGGCAGTGGTGGCTTTCGCCGAATCAACCACGCCATTTGCAACCTTGCGCTGAAAAATTAAATCTGGAACAGTCGTCCTTTTAGACACTACAGAAAGACACCACAGAAAGTGGTGGCTTTCGCCGAATCAACTACGCCATTTGCAACCTTGTGCGGAAAAATTAAATCTGGAACAGTCCTCCTTTTAGACACTACAGAAAGCCACCACAGAAAGTGGTGGCTTTCGCCGAATCAACTACGCCATTTGCAACCTTGTGCGGAAAAATTAAATCTGGAACAGTCCTCCTTTAGACACTACAGAAAGACACCACAGAAAGTGGTGGCTTTCGCCGAATCAACTACGCCATTTGCAACCTTGTGCGGAAAAATTAAATCTGGAACAGTCCTCCTTTTAGACACTACAGAAAGACACCACAGAAAGTGGTGGCTTTCGCCGAATCAACTACGCCATTTGCAACCTTGTGCGGAAAAATTAAATCTGGAACAGTCCTCCTTTTAGACACTACAGAAAGACACCACAGAAAGTGGTGGCTTTCGCCGAATCAACTACGCCATTTGCAACCTTGTGCGGAAAAAATTAAATCTGGAACAGTCCTCCTTTTAGACACTACAGAAAGCCACCACAGAAAGTGGTGGCTTTCGCCGAATCAACTACGCCATTTGCAACCTTGTGCGGAAAAATTAAATCTGGAACAGTCCTCCTTTTAGACACTACAGAAAGCCACCACAGAAAGTGGTGGCTTTCGCCGAATCAACTACGCCATTTGCAACCTTGTGCGGAAAAATTAAATCTGGAACAGTCCTCCTTTTAGACACTACAGAAAGCACACCACAGAAAGTGGTGGCTTTCGCCGAATCAACTACGCCATTTGCAACCTGTGCGGAAAAATTAAATCTGGAACAGTCCTCCTTTAGACACTACAGAAAGACACCACAGAAAGTGGTGGCTTTCGCCGAATCAACTACGCCATTTGCAACCTTGTGCGGAAAAATTAAATCTGGAACAGTCCTCCTTTAGACACTACAGAAAGACACCACAGAGAGTGGTGGCTTTCGCCGAATCAACTACGCCATTTGCAACCTTGTGCGGAAAAATTAAATCTGGAACAGTCCTCCTTTTAGACACTACAGAAAGACACCACAGAAAGTGGTGGCTTTCGCCGAATCAACTACGCCATTTGCAACCTTGTGCGGAAAAATTAAATCTGGAACAGTCCTCCTTTTAGACACTACAGAAAGCCACCACAGAAAGTGGTGGCTTTCGCCGAATCAACTACGCCATTTGCAACCTTGTGCGGAAAAATTAAATCTGGAACAGTCCTCCCTTTAGACACTACAGAAAGCCACCACAGAAAGTGGTGGCTTTCGCCGAATCAACTACGCCATTTGCAACCTTGTGCGGAAAAATTAAATCTGGAACAGTCCTCCTTTTAGACACTACAGAAAGCACACCACAGAAAGTGGTGTCGTCACCCGAATTGGCCACGCCATTTGCAACCTTGTGCGGAAAAAATAAATCTGGAACAGTCCTCCTTTAGACACTACAGAAAGACACCACAGAAAGTGGTGGCTTTCGCCGAATCAACTACGCCATTTGCAACCTTGTGCGGAAAAATTAAATCTGGAACAGTCCTCCTTTTAGACACTACAGAAAGCCACCACAGAAAGTGGTGGCTTTCGCCGAATCAACTACGCCATTTGCAACCTTGTGCGGAAAAATTAAATCTGGAACAGTCCTCCTTTTAGACACTACAGAAAGCCACCACAGAAAGTGGTGGCTTTCGCCGAATCAACTACGCCATTTGCAACCTTGTGCGGAAAAATTAAATCTGGAACAGTCCTCCTTTTAGACACTACAGAAAGCCACCACAGAAAGTGGTGGCTTTCGCCGAATCAACTACGCCATTTGCAACCTTGTGCGGAAAAATTAAATCTGGAACAGTCCTCCTTTTAGACACTACAGAAAGACACCACAGAAAGTGGTGGCTTTCGCCGAATCAACTACGCCATTTGCAACCTTGTGCGGGAAAATTAAATCTGGAACAGTCCTCCTTTAGACACTACAGAAAGCCACCACAGAAAGTGGTGGCTTTCGCCGAATCAACTACGCCATTTGCAACCTTGTGCGGAAAAAATTCAAATCTGGAACAGTCCTCCTTTGTAGAGCACTACAGAAAGACACCACAGAAAGTGGTGGCTTTCGCCGAATCAACTACGCCATTTGCAACCTTGTGCGGAAAAATTAAATCTGGAACAGTCCTCCATTTTAGACACTACAGAAAGCCACCACAGAAAGTGGTGGCTTTCGCCGAATCAACTACGCCATTTGCAACCTTGTGCGGAAAAATTAAATCTGGAACAGTCCTCCTTTAGGACACTACAGAAAGCCACCACAGAAAGTGGTGGCTTTCTGCCGAATCAACTACGCCATTTGCAACCTTGTGCGGAAAAATTAAATCTGGAACAGTCCTCCTTTTTAGACACTACAGAAAGCACACCACAGAAAGTGGTGGCTTTCGCCGAATCAACTACGCCATTTGCAACCTTGTGCGGAAAAATTAAATCTGGAACAGTCCTCCTTTTAGACACTACAGAAAGCCACCACAGAAAGTGGTGGCTTTCGCCGAATCAATCTACGCCATTTGCAACCTTGTGCGGAAAAAATTAAATCTGGAACAGTCCTCCTTTTAGACACTACAGAAAGCCACCACAGAAAGTGGTGGCTTTCGCCGAATCAACTACGCCATTTGCAACCTTGTGCGGAAAAATTAAATCTGGAACAGTCCACCTTTAGACACTACAGAAAGCCACCACAGAAAGTGGTGGCTTTCGCCGAATCAACTACGCCATTTGCAACCTTGTGCGGAAAAATTAAATCTGGAACAGTCCTCCTTTTAGACACTACAGAAAGACACCACAGAAAGTGAAAACATTTTCATTAAATATTCATACCTACAGGGTGAAACAGAGACGGCAGGCTTTCAAATCGACCGGAAATCGGTTTCTTAACCATCGCGCTACGACTTTGAGCAGCGTTGTCTCACAGATGGTGCATTTTTTTTTGTAAAATTTGGCAAAGAGCGAACTTACCTGAGGAAAAAGTAAAGAAAGAAAAGGCTTAGCTCTTATGGAAACGCAGCGACGCCACCGGTCTGCAAACAACACGGCGCCGTTTCGCACGGGAGACAAGAGATGGCGCAAGCGGTCGCGACGCCAACTGCCGCCAACGAACGAGCAGACGACGCCGAGAGCCGTCGCTGCTTAGCAGACAAGGAACTGCAGTTCCTTGTTGTTACCGCGCCTGTTTTTGTTTCTGCGACTGTCGCCGCCTGCAAAACGCGAGCCGTTTTTAAGTCGAAAGGATCGTCTGCGCTAAGGATGCCGGCTCTCGGCGCCGTATGCTCGTTCGTTGGCGGCAGCGTTCCGTTGCGCCATCTCTTGTCTCCAGTGCGAAACGGCGCGGTGTTGTTTGCAGACCGGTGGCGTCGCTGCGTTTCCATAGGAGCTAAGCCTTTTTCTTCTTTACTTTTTCCTCAGGTAAGTTCGTTCTTTGCAAATTTTACAAAAAAAATGCACCATCTGTGGGCAACGCTGCACAAAGTCGTAGCGCGATAGGTTAAGAAACCGAATTTTCCGGTCGATTTAAAGAGCCTGCCGTCTCCTTGTTTCACCCTGTATAATAGAAGCGCCACTCAAAGTATCTGTCATAAACAATCCGGACAACTCTTTCTGAACATTTTCTATGCGCATAGCCTGTGTCTTAGATATCGAGTTACGTATACGACAGAAGCAAACTCGAGTCGTGACCTCACTAAAGAATTAAAAAGGTGGATCAATGAACGAGGGTTTTTAAAATTACGCGTCAGACGAGAAATTACCCCTAACACTCTAAAAACATTGCCTACGACCAACGACACATGATATCTAAAAGATTAAGCGCTGTCAAGAAACACGCCAAGGTCCTTTAAGATTAATACACGTTGTATTGGCGATCCCTCGAGATAATAAGTAGACTCAGAAAAAGAACGCCGATAGCAAAAAGAAATCACCTGTTTTCTTAGTTAAGCAGCAATAGATGCAAAGAGACACTATAAGAATTTATTAGGAACTATTTGGTCAACCAGCGTGTTTAGTAGCCATTTTATAGAATAAGAAAACGAAGAGAAAATTAACTTTGGATATAGGTCATTTAATGTTTATTTGAAAAATAAAATTGGGCCCTCATAATGTAGAGCCCTGCACTTCAAATAAACACATGAATAGGATGTAAATTATGCGCTTATAATAATGAAAGAGCTTTTCTAACGGTACATTACTTTTCCATATGTACATTCGGGCATATTTACGAGTAATCTGCACAGAAAGCTTTCTTTAAATCGCTGCGTGAATACGTTTACGAGTCGACGTCTTCGGAACCGGACGACTTTGTGCCGCTGTAATTTGTAGTTGTCCTAGAATAATATTAATACTAATAAAAAAAGAAAGAAGAACGGCCCGCTTGTTTTGCATTTTGGCTCATCGATCAAAAGTGCGCGCGCAGTGATTGGCAAGGTCATCCATTTCTTTATATCTTTTTTGTTTTTATCTTGATGACAATAAGTGTTGCTCGGAAGATTTATTCAAGGACTCCGTGGCAGCTCACGCATCAATGAGATTGCTAGCCATCCGCGCTGACGCCTTCCAACTTCCTTTGACGGCACTTGTTCCATGCGTCGTACACTGCTTAGATGCAGTGCGCGCTATTCTTTTCGTTGTTTTCGCATTGCATGCCCTTTGTTACGCTGTCGCCATCGAACCGTTAATCAGACATAAACCATCATATACTTTCTTGCTTTAGATTTTTTTTTTACACGCAAATTTTAGGGTTTGCTGAGGAAACGGCGAAGTGTTTTGTTCTCTTGAATGAAAAAAAAGCACAAGAAAACACACTTTATTTTTTTATAGTAACTTTGTTCGACGGAGAGGAATATCTTTAGCAAAAATGCATCCAAAATCCACGAATGCTTCGTAACGACATGTTACATTCTTGAAACTTTCAAACAGCTTTGACACTCCCCCTCCCAAACAAAATTCCGTGCGAGATAAAAAAAATTAAAAAAAAGGAAAACAGCAAGGAGCGAAACTATGAAGGCGAGTTGGTTAAGAAACTTGATAATCTAAACCCTGAGACAAGGAGAAATAAAATAACGGTCAAGACGGCACGTCCTGTGTCGTCTTTTCCGTTATCTTATTTCTCCTTGACTCAGGGTTTACGATTAAGATTATGACGGGGATACCTGGTCGGTGCCTCGTCGCATCTTGACTTTGTTGAGCTCTCTTGTATGCTTCCAGACGTCCAGTTCGTCGATACCGACGCTCCGCTCAACGTCTCATGGATCTTATGGCGCGTTTACACTTGCGGATTCGCGGGGCGGATCCGCGCAGGCGGAAAGGGAATTTTGGAGCCGGGTGGCGGAATCGACTCGTCGCTGGAGGAAAATCTGGATCAGTCCTGTACCCATATTCAAATTTTCCGCCAGCGACGAGTCGATTTTGTCGCCCAACTCCAAAATTCATTTTCCGCCTGCGCGAATCCGCAGCGAATCCGCAACTGTAAACGCGCCATTAGACGTTTATATTTTCCGTCTATTTCAACGTGGCCCTGCGGAACTGTAAGATTGCGTGTCGCTTGCCTGAGGTTCTTGCTCACGCAGGTTGTGAACTCTTCTATCGTTGTAATTTGGTGAAGGCTGGCCGTGTTGAATCAACAAAAAACTTTCCAAATTGTAAAAAATAAATAAATACAGTTTTTAATTTTTATGGCGCAGAAATTTAGGATGAAGTATAAGGAATGCTATGTGACCACCACCTTTGGCTTCCAAGTCTGCTCTCAACGTCACTTCGACGAAAAACAAATTCACTGAGTACATGGGTAAGTCTACACAACTAGCGTGGGAATGTCCTCTTTCATAAATATGGGCGAGCCATCGTTAAAAATAACGATAACCTACCTCTTAATCGTATCTTCAATTAAACGTCCTCGGGCATCACAGTGGTCGCCTCCCCATATTATGTTGTGCGCATGAAAGTCTCCACAAATTATAAACTGCTTGCTGAGGTGTTGTATGATAGAAGACACTGCTGCCCTCATTGCTGGTGTAATGGGGACACTAGAAATATTCACACATGCCTTACCAGTTTGAACTTTGCAAGTCACATATTCAAGTACGTCGCAATACCTTGAAAACATAAACAATAAGTAAGATTCCATGTTTTCGGAGTTTATTTTTCATCAAACTCCTAAGGTGTTTTTCGGAGTTTATTTTTTTTGTCGACGGAGTTTATCGGAGTTTATTTTTGTTAGATTCCCAATTCTTCGAAATTGAGTTTAATCTTGCTGTGTTTCCTCTTTTTCAAATATAAAATTAAGTAATATCCGGGTGTAAACGTATACTAGATTAAAGAGAACGCGCTTATATCAATTAATATTTCTCCAGCTAGCTTTCGCGTTAGCGCCATTGCCTTTGGCAATACCAATTTGTCCCACGATAAAAATGAAAAACAAGTGTCGCATCGATAAATGTCGATATACCTTAAAATCAACAAAATCTTGGAGGTAGTCGCTGGGAAGCTCGAATTTATCCCATCCTATCCACCAACCTATCCCGCGGCTTCGCGAGGTGGAGTGGTAAAGGGGGTAATATAGAAGCTTCAACTGCCCACCCCCTCGTCCCCCATGAAATCTCTACGGCTCATAGCTTTCAATGTTACAAAAACGCAACCACTTCTGCCTCTAAAGCACAAATAGTATGACCCAAGCTGGAAACTGAGACAGTGGCGCCTTTGTCATAACCAGAAAGTACAACGACCTGTTATCCTGAATGAGCCTTGACGAAGTAAGTGGTAAGAACCCTTTTGCGAATTGTCCAAGATTTGGAAGAAAACCGAGGTAGCATTTTCTGAGGACATTGACCCTGTGCCCTGACCAAACTTAAGATACCGTCTTTTTTTTTCTTTCTTTTTCTTTTGACATTGGTGCATTAAAATTCGGAGTTCATCGAATAAATCTGAATTCACGAAAATTTTACCGGTGGGTGTTTTTCGGAGCTTTTCGGATTTATCCGAAAACACGGAAACTTAGTAATAAGGCAAGATTTGCGGACCCAAAGCATTGCACGAATGTGGCTACTCGGTCTTTGCGATTTGTAAATAACGTACTGGGAAAGACAAAAATGATTCGCGCCTCTGTTATAGCCGAAAAACATTATATTACGGTGTAAAATACATAAAACAACCCTAGTTGTTAGGCGCAGTTAATTTATGTGCCATTAGATTATTGCACAAGTTTGGTAAATCTCATTCATAATGAATGAAAGGTTAAAAACGGGGACAAAAAGAACACGGACTACAGGACAGGCGCTTCACAGCGCCTGTACTGTCGTTTGTGTTTCTTCATTGTCCCCGTTTGTTCGCGCTTTTTAACTTTTTATTCAGTATGGAACAACTAGCCCAAACCCAAGTTTTATGCTCATTCATAATTATGAACAGGAAGGCCCCTTTCCGCCTTCCCGTTTTACCCTTAACTTAATCAAGACATTTCTCAAAAATAGAAGATACGTAATCAAAGTGGGCAAAGATCAAAGTACCACAAAGAACAATGACATTGGAGTGCCGCAGGGTTCTGTCCTTTCCCCCACGCTCTTTAATCTAGCGATGGCACCGCTAGCTTGGAGGTTGGACGAGGTAGAGACACTCCATTTTACTATATACGCAGATGACATCACACTCTGGACGACACAAGGCACGAAAGAGGAACAGGTCGAAACACTGCAGGCAGCACTTCACATCATAGAGAGCTTCCTAGCAGAAGTAGGCATGAAACCATCAGCCGAAAAGACTAAACTCCTGATATTTGGTAGAGAAAGAGACAACACCAACCCCACTCTAAAGTTCGACGAGCAGACAATAGAAAAGAGTGACGAACACACCATCCTCGGAATCCACGTCAACACCAAACTCAATCCCGACAAATGGATCAAAAGAATGCGCGACACATGGAGACACGGCACCTCGATCATCAGAAGAATAGCGAATAAACACGGCGGAGCAGGTGAAGCAATTGCCAGAACGATAGTTCAAGCGGCACTCATACCGAAAGTCATGTATGGCTGTCGCTTTTACAGAATGACACTGCATCATTGGGCCCGTCTCGAAACCCTGATGAATGACGCTAGAAGATGCATCTCGGGCCTTCCGAGACAAACAAAACTGGAAGAACTACACAAATGCGTGCCATTTCCGTCGCTGAAACAATTGGCCTCCACGCAAGAACAAGCACAAAGAGTCAAGATGCAACACACCAAGCAAGGCAGAGAAATCGCCAAACTACTTGGTTGGAAACTCGAAAGCAATGCACCCATACCAGACCAACTACCACCATGGGAGAGGATCGACATAGCCCAATCGGCCCCTATACCACGAAAAATGAACGGCGAAAAAAACAAAGAAAGACGGCGAAACAAGGCGATGAAGCACGCCGAGGAAGTAAAAGCCATCATCGAATGTAACGACTCACCTACCATCGTCTGCTACACCGACGCAGCCTTCAGTGAACGAGGAAATGCTGCTCTTGCGTGGTACGTTGAAAACACGAAAACTACTTGCACAAAGCATGCACCGTACTGCAGAACGGCGCAAGAGGCTGAGATCACGGCCATTGAAGAGGCCCTGAATGCGCTAGGACAAGAAGCCCAATGCGGCACGAGCATCATCATGTTCACAGACTCCCAAGACGCCATCCGTTCACTGAAGACGCATCAAGAAACGTGCAAGGCGATTCAAAATATTACAACTACGGCCATCAAGCTAAGGATGCGCGACATCCGAGCCTCGGTACGCTGGATCCCGGGTCACGAAGGGATCGAGGGCAACGAGATAGCCAACGAGGCAGCAGGAGAGTTAACTCGTTCCTTCCTCCGCTGCCTTCAATGCCACTCCGAAGCCCCCGCGCCCTCTCGAACCCATCAAAATCCACCACAAACGTCACAACCAATCGCGTCTCCGAAGAGCGAACCTGACGGCTTTTACGACCCTTTTTGGGAAATTAAAGCAGCCAGGATCGCTCTGAAGAAAAATATCGACAAGCACAAAGACGTGGCACGGGAAAGCCTTCCCAAGGGATTCCGCAGACACGAATCCGTCCTGCTAAGAAGACTCCAAGCAGGAGCTGCAATCACCCCATCAATAACAAAGAAATGGGCGGACGCTAAAAGAAGAAGAAGAATCCGGACTTTGTGCCAAAACCAGACCAGTGCAAGTACTGCCTAGAGAATCTCAGGGCAGACACTCAACACTTGGTCTGGGAATGTTCAAAGCTTGACCAAGAACGCAATGACGCCCTGGGAGCACTCAACCGTGAAGACAAACCTTCAACACTCGACGAATGGGTAAACCCCGCAGGAGACTCCGAACGACGCAGCCTCATCCTCCGATCGCTGGTCGACTTTCTGAAGACGGCCAACCTCGGCAGAGACTTGTAGCTGCCACAATCACAACCCTACGCGCTTCCATCATCCCAATAACCCTCTCCCCTCTGGCCCTACCATAGTGTAAACCGCCAGTTGAATTTCATTCGTAATAAACGTTGTCTGACCTGACCTGACCTGACCTGTTTGTACTTCAGGCACGTTGTTTAACATTGAAAATTCTCGAAGAATTGCCTTCAATGTAGCAAATATTAGTGAAAAAAAAAGAATTTTATCAATCATGACATTTCCCGATCTTGTATTTTGTGATGCTGATGCTGTTACACCTATCCTGCGAGCACGTTGTTTACGATGTACAGGTACAGGAGGGCATGTCAGTGTTGCTGACGACGTTCTCACATCTTCGGATTTTGAAGCCTATAGGTATGATGGTGCCTGTGTTCTATCCTGAACATATCGATTGGAGTCGCCAATGAAGAGTGAGTCGCGTCTGGCAAGCGTGGGAAGTGAGAAGACTCATCCAGAGGAAAACTCATCTACGTCGGACGGATCACAGTAGGACTCATTTGTAGTGAGCGCCGTCTTTGAAATTTTTCGAATTGGAGTAGCAGCTTTCGTTCCCGGAAATCACGATGTGTGTTCTTCCCCACCGTTTGAAAAGCGCGGCTGTCGTCTTGATATAGCAGACTTTGCAGCTATGCTGCCCTGCCTGTCCTGCACATACTTTACACCGCTGCTCTCCTCGGCAATATTTGACCACGAGGCCATGCCGTTGATACTTGAAGCGTTGTACTGCCAGTCTTGAAGTACTCGTGAACGGGATGGCTCGCAAAACTCCTTGTCGGTGGTGGCTTGTCAGTTTGAAGGTTCAGGATGACACTGTCGCGGTACTTGACTTCTGCTGTCTCACTTTCGTTTTGGTAGTAAGATGTCAGGACGCGAAGAATACCCCATAGTCTTTTAGATATTCCAGCAGCTCATCTTTCTTGTACTGCAGAGAAACACCTGCGATTTGTTTTATGCATTGGGAGTACGACTTTGGTGCGACGGCGGTCCATGCAATTCCGGCAACAGTGCAAACGGCAAGTGTAGTCTGTTCGAGACCTCAGCGAAGCCACGTTGTTTGTATAAATTGTATAGGTTGCCGTCTTTGGTGAAACGATGTAACATTTTATGTGATAGCGTGACGATATCTGACACCAGGACATTACGATTAACGCATCAGAATGATGATCCCGGCTGGAGCAGTGCACTTGCTTATTTTTCGAGGCTCCGCCCGACCCGGGCCCTCTCACCCTCAATCTTACCCGACCCGAGCTCGGCCCGGTGGGATGTCTGCCTTACGAGGCCAGACCCCGGTCCGGACCAGGCGGGCCAAGCTGGAGGATCCCCGACTATAGGAGATGAAACATATCTTGGCCCAACGAGAGGCCAAGGCCACAGAGTTCATCTCCTAAATCCGCATTGGGAAAGTGCCAATGCACTAAAATTTGCTCACGAAAAAAAAAGGCCGCTGCTTTGTTTAGCGGTTTCTAATTTAGATCAAAGCTGCGTAACAAGATCACAACAATATCTTGAGAAACATCTGGAGCGATCAGCTAGGGGGTAAGCATGCTATTGAATTAGACTTTTGGGGCGAAAAAACTTGAGAGATGGTAGTCTATGTACTGCCTTCGTGTGCTAACATCGATTCAGGTGCGTCAAATCTGAGCGCCCGGCCCGGGCCCAGCCCATGCCCAAGGAAACGTTCGTGGGCACAGGCCGGCGCGCCCCGGCCCGCGGCCCGTCCCGACCCGCGGCCCACCCGGCCCCGGGGCCGGGCCCGGGGCTTTTGGGTTGGACTGGGTCCGTGCAGAGCTCTATTCCTAACTAAGTTGCCTTTGAAAGAAAGAAATATTTCCCTGATGCCCGGTCATTCTTGCACGTCACAAATATAAAGGCTGTTCCGACATCATTTGCATCGTTGTTCATGTCGTTCATGCGAGTAGGTCGATGTGGCCTCGTCGTCTGCATAGCTCATGTCTCTGACATCCCACAACTCCCCACGGCGTGGGGTGCCATGGGGTATTACCGCGAGGTCTCCTGGATTTTTTCAAGAAAGTTCTCTTTAGGGTGCTACAGTGTTTCGGAATAAATCGTTCACGCCCCCGTTCTTTACAGCAAAACAATGGGGAGCTTTTAGATTTGCGTACGCAAAGAATAGCGTCGTCGCCACTGCGCATACGTCGAACGCTATCTGCAGTTTGCGCTGTGCGTGCGCTATATTAGAGGACGATATTTTGCAAAAATAGCGTGCGTACGCAAAGAGTGTTTGCGCTCTTTTATGGAGGATTCGTGATGAGAAGTTGGCTAAAGCCAAAACGAGCGCAGTTAAAAAATGGCGGCTGGCCCTCGGCTGCGGCCGCTTTGGCGCTGTCGTGGGCGCGACGTCGGCGGCATCTTCGTGACTGCGACTTTCAGCACGGGACGACATTGCACCCTACAGGAAGTGCACGTCAGAAACGCTTTAAAAGACCCAGCAAAATGGGCAACGATCGCCGGCAACTTGCTGCTTGCGATGCGCGAACATTTCTCCGCGAAGGTGCGGTGCGCGAAGGTCGGTACACGAGATCTTTCTTGCCGTGGTGACTCAAGCGGACACGACCGGTCGACCTCTCCAGTCGCATTCTCATATTTAAACAAATTAAAATATTACTCCAAACCTAAAAAAAATCTTGTTTTTTGTCAAGTTACAGCGTTTCGTGTGTGAAATAAAAATGGTTACAGTATATCTTGGTTGCAAGCGTGAGCATGCTTGAGCTTTTGCGTCGCGGCGGAGAAACGCCATTCTAGATTTTTCTTTGCGTATAGAATGCGCTAAGGCAAGCTCTAAATTAAGCACTGGCGTGCGCTATGATTGCGTACTTTATTCTAAACCTCTCTGTACCGATATTTAATACAAACTGCGAGTTATTTACCGTATGTAGACGAAAGGTTTGATGTATGGTGCCTGGAACATGTCTCCGTGCGTTTACGGCGGTCTAAAAACTGGTACCTCGATTTCCGCCTCTGATAAAGTCATGGAATGTCATGTTGGCGACGGCCGCGATCCTGGCGGTGTCGCAGCAGCGGTGGTGGATGTAGCAGACGCCTGTTCTGCTGCAGGTTGATCTCCAGCTTGACAGGCCATGGAGGCTTTGGCAGCCAGGAGTCGGGACTCCGCGACGGCAGCGCCGCTCGCGTTCGCTCTGTACTCTTCGCCAGCATTTCTAGAATTAACCGCCAGGATCGCGACATGCAACGACATGGCACTCCGGCTTCTGTGACGTCATTCGTTGCAGCTTCGCAGCCACTTTTCATGTATGGGTGGAATAGGATACTATACAAAAAAGTTGAAGTCGCGCTTCCAGGCACCGTAGTTTGTTGTTGTGTCCTTTGCAGTTAAACCGTGCGCGACGTTCTTGCTTTTATTTTTGCAACTCACTACCCTACATCGAGTCTACTTTATTCGGCTACAAGGGGTAACTTTTCTTATACAGGGAATAAGCTTTATTGTGCCTAGGATAGGGTCAGGTTGAACTTGGGAGACGAAAAACGTAAAATTCAGAAATAGAATAAAGATACATACATAGAGATACTGCTGCACTACGTACCAACTATGGTTTTAATTGTTCTTCCTTTTCTTGAACCTATCTGCTTCTTCTTCGGAACATCGCATCTAAAACCTAATTTGAAAAAGCCCCCAGATATTAAACGAAGGAATTGAAAGCCTCATTCGCCATCGGGGTCTAAAACAACCAGGATATCAGCTTTAGCTACACAGTCCAGGAGCTCCGAAGCAAAATTATAAAACTCCGTGTGTCAGATAAAGAAGGTGGTTTTGTTCTGACTTCAAGAACATACGCAGAGAGAGCCCTTCAGGCTAAGGCTAAGAACTTTATCCAGGTTGAAGAAAAACGAGGCAGAAGTACGAAACAAGCTGTCATGAGGTTGCTTCAAGAGAACCGCTTTAACAGCCGACGCTCAAAGATTAAAGGAACAACAGAGGGACACTTAAAAGTAATCATCTCAGCCAAGTCATACAGGGAGAACGTACCATTTCGGGCCATCGTGTCAGAGAGGGTACTTGGCAAGTGCATCTGTCAACCTTCCTAGCCAAGCATGATTTGTACAAGATTCAAAATTTGAAACGATTGATATCATATGTTCAAGTTAATGGACCCAATGTCGTCTCAGGCTTTTCGATTGAGATACAAAATATGTATTATTCTATTCCCCGTGGACGCCTCATGTCAATTCCTTTGACAAAACATAAAAAAGCACAACAGCACATTGTTCCAAAACGCGGCGGGGATCAACTTGGATACCTTCTCGGAACTGTCTCAGTGCATACCTAACAGCGACAGTTGTTGCTCACCAAGACCAGCATTTTGTACACAAAAATGGTGTTTGTACAGGCTCTCGTGTAGCCCCAAAACTACATGACTTGTTCCTAGCTGCATGTGGCAAGACCATCCTAAAAAACCTAAATGATAACAGAACCATGGCCATCTTGATGACTTGATGACTTTCTGATTCTTGATGACTTTCTAATTCTTACAAGAGCGGAGGTAGAAGGTAAGAAACAGTGGATGCAAAGAAACCGTTTTACGGCGCTTACAAAAAGCTGCCCAGAATCGGTATTCACGCATGAACAACCCGTTAATAGGTCCATCAATTTCCTCAACCTCACACTGGAATTTAATGAAACACACATTTGTTAGAAATATGAACCAAGGTCAAGCAGTGGATTTCTTCCTTTTCGTCTGGACATTCTAAAACTGTAAAACGAAGTATTGCTAATGCTGCTTTTGTATTGCCTTAAACACATCTTGCAGTCATACTATTGGGCAAAGTTTTAACAAGCAAATTTCCCGCCCACGTGATTCTGGCTATCCGATTGGTCTATTGGTTTGCGTGTGTGGGAATATCTGCACAAAATTGAAGCACAAATCAGCTGGCACAGATGGAAGAGAAACGACAGGAACTCAACAAAAATGATCAATAGTATTTTACATCCATAAAATAACCCATATGTTAAAAAAAGAGCCGCCAGGCAGGACATTAAGGTCGTTTGCTCTGCACCACACAAAGAGCGATAAAGTAAACCGCAACACCAACCAGAATAAAATTTCCAACATCTCCTACAAGACACAGTAGTAACGTAGTAGGCTGGGCTAGTTTGGTATGCATTAAACATGATGATAAACCGAGCACAAATAGACAGAACAGACGAGGTAAGAAGAGAACGGAATAGAAGCACGTTCTCTTCCGTTCTCTTCTTACCTCGTCTGTTCTGTCTGTTTGTGCGAGGTCTATCATCATCCTAGAAGACACAATATGCCCCGTATGAAACAGGGGTTGTTTATAACATTCCCCTATCGTGTGACAAGTGCTACATAGGCCAGACTGTCAGTAATGGTAGGGCACGTGAGCATGCAGCATCTGTCAAGGGAACTACAGCGGGCCATCTACCAGCTCATTGCCGCATATGTAAATGCAGTGCAGCTTTCAGCAGCATCAGCATCCCAGCAAAAAACAAAAACTTGTATGCACGAGAGATTCTAAAGACCTTGGCTAACGGAGAAAATGATAAACATGCGTCCGTGTGCATTGTATCCAGCTCACCGCAAAATTAAATCAGTATTTGCGGTGTGTCCCATTCTGCTAAAACTCACAAAAAATGAAAAAAAAAAAACGGTATTTGCGGTGTGTCACTTTCTGCTGAAGTGCGGGTTTTTCAAACTGGGATTGTATGTGGCTCTTATTTAATTTAATTTTTATTTTATTTCATTTCATACTTCGTTTGTATGGGATTGAATGGGGCTCGCAGGATGAGACGAAAATAAGAAGCAGAGAGGTTGAAGAAAAGGAAGAAGCATTAAAACCAGAGTCGGTAGTCCAGCAGTATCTCAATCTTAGTCTCTTTCTTCTATTTTTGATTTTTACGTTTTTTGTCTCCCAAGTTCAAACTGGCTCTATCCTAGTTATGCACCAACTATCTTAGCTCACACCCCTAACTCAGTTTATTGTGTCCTTTGGTACGGAATAAATTATTTTGAACGTTATCTGTAAGTACATTACGTTTTTAGCATACTTATCTATAGTTTACGTACTGACTACACGAAACGACATGGGCCTTACAACGTTGCCACGCACGACTGCAACTCCAGAGAGATGATTGCAAAGCGTGGGTTGGGCGGCGCCGCTTCGCATCTACATCCGGGCCACAGCGTCCATTTGCCGCAACACCAAGGTCCTTCGCTTTTTTTTTTTGTTATTGTTTCACGCTCGCTCTATTGCAGGAAGGATGCTGTTGTTCCGAGTAAAACGACATAATAATAAAAAAGAATAATAATAATGGTAAAAATGTTATCTTTAACGCGTGTTTTAACGGCAACGGCGATGTGTCTTCCTTTTTTTTTTGTTATTTTTTTCGTAATGAGCGCCGTGCAACCCCCACAACCGCCCCCGGGTTTTTCACCGCCGTCCTCAACAAAGGAAACCCGGTTCTCTTTGGACCCAATATCTCGCAAAGCGGAAACTGGGTCTCGCGCTCCATTTTAGTATCCTCCATTCACGAATCGAGGTCGGAGGAATTGGGCAAGAGTGCTTCTTCCCAATAGCAAGCCTCGTCGTGACCCTGTGGCCGTAAGATGTCTCTGACGTCACATGCGCTTTCGAGCATTCAAATCGACGATGTAACTCGTTCTTTTTTTCTTTATTTTTTTTTTCCTTTTGGTGTTGTAGCTTTTATTTGGGAACGTGGCCAACTTTTGGCGAACTTTGAAGTTCGATTGATTCGGAGAACACTCTCCGAGTTGACAAGACTTCTACACACAAAAAAGCGAATTTTGGGAAACGAATAATCTATAATGCACGTTATTTTAGATTTTGTATTAACGATTGCCAACGTTTGCGCGAAATAAAAGAATACATATACACTTTTGGTGCTTTAGTTAGTCTTTTTAGCGTGAAACAATACAATATACATCGGTAGTAATAAAACACGTTTACTACGCCAGAAAAAAAAAAAAGCAGGAAGAAAACGGGAAGGAAAGTGCGTCGATATATTCAATACTTATTGCGCCTTTCCTCTGTTAGGTAGCGTTAAGTTTTAAATGTTCGCCCATGCGTGCGAAATCAAACCCAAATCAAACTTTAAGCCCGAAAAAAAAAATACAGGAAAAAAAAAACGTTTTAGACTCGAATTTTTGAAGGTTAGCGACATTCCTATTTCTATTACAGCGTGATCAATACATCACTTCGTTTTCTTCGATGGAAGAAAACGAAGTGATGGTTTCTTCTGCCTGGAACGCGTCTTGGACTGGTTTTATCCCGTCCATACATCAAAAGTGGTCCCGGAGTTGCAACAAAAGACGTCACAGAAGCCGACGTGTCATGTTTCGGATGACGCGATCATCGCGGTTGGCTCTAGAAGTCTGGCAAACAGCACGAGCGACGAAGCTGGCTGGCACACAATAACAATACAATACAATACGATGAAAAAAAATCGATTTGTTCCATTTATGGTCTTGGAACTTTTCCCCGGCTTGACATATCTCGGAAACTTGACAGTTTCCGAGAAGTTAAGCTGGAGAAACCCCTGCAGCAGAATGGCCGTCTGCCACACCTACCGCCTTTGCTGTGACACCGTCAGAATCGTGGTCGCCTACTACATGACGCTTGTATGACGTCATCAGGCGGAAATGAAGGGTCCACTTTTTAAGACGCGGTAAATGCACCAGTCGGAAGACCGTCCCAGGACCATAGATGGAACCAATCGATCTTTTTTCGCGTCTTTACGATAGCAAGACGGGACGCTGTCGTTCCTCCTCATTTTTTTTCTTTTCGTTTGTTGTTGTTGACGCAGAGTGCTTTTCTTTCGTGGCAACGTTGTGCGACGCTTCGATCCCTAACGCGCTGCCGTGTAGTCAGCAGCGCGCTTCGGAAGTTTTCGGCCTCTGGGCACCGCGCCAACTGAGGGTGCAGATTAGACGGTTCGCGCTTGACGCGCGCACAGTAGCTGTAGGCTCCCGCTCGAATGGACTGCCGATCGATAGCGCCATCACTCTTTTGGATTTTATTCCTCTTGTTGTCTTCGCTCATATCTCTTTGCCTATGACGCTCCACCTCCACACTTTTTTTGTACCTTTATCTTGCTCAGACTTACACCCGGAGAATCATCTTCGGGTGGTTCGATGCGAGATATCGCCTTTCCGCAAACTCCCAAATGGCTGTCAAAGTGCCCGGTTTCTCGTCTGTGTTCGGTTGCTTTAGTCACAGAAAGATTGGATTCTTGCTGACATCATGGCCAATTGAAATGATCTCTCGGTTGCGCGGCGCTCACGCTCGTGCTTTTTGACATCGCCTTTTTAAAGACCGACCTGAAATGTTCTTTCTTTTAAAACAATACGTTTGCAAGAAAGGCTCCTGTGCGCTGTCATTTTGAGGAATGCTGCTCCGCGTAACGTTTCCACCATGTTGGGGTGTGCTAGGGGCACGTCATTAAGGTGCACGGATGCGGACCAATCAGGAAACGCAGTAGTCATGACAAGTTCTGTGACGTGCGGACATGTGGAAAGAAAGACGTTGACGCTGCCAAGGGCGCGCGAGGGCTGGGCGGGCCGGGCCCGGCAATGAATTGCTGGGCTTGCTCGGATGAAGGTGTCGTTATTTCTGTGTGCAGCCTGACTTCGACTCCTTACGGGTAAAGGGGTATCCATATCAGGGATGATTTTCGGGGAGGGATGTGAGTAGTAAAGAATATGAGATGTCTGGACCATCCCTCATTCCCCCGGCCACGAAAAATGACATTCAAGAAATAACAATAAAATAATAAACAAAAATCACACTGTATAAACGTATTTTACCATGTCCTGTTCATAAATCGTCCCCAGTAAATCTTCTCCCTCCATGACAAGTAAATGGTATAACAGTTCACTGAAGACTTCCTTTATTCGAAAGACTTCAATTGTATAATTCTGCTTGTATTCCCCCCAAAAACAAACAAACAAACAAACAAACAAACAAACAAACAAACAAACAAACAAACAAACAAAAAAACTTGTTTTTTTGTTGTAATTTTACGGTACTAATAATTTTGAATTTCGGCTTTTTATAACGTTTCGCTGGAGGTACAAATATTGTCTGACAGCTTCTTCATTTTTTTAATGAGGCTTCTGACGGAGTCATTTTATTAGATCCACGATAGTATGCATTGTAGTTTTTAACGATTTCATCTGAAACACGCGGATTATGAACCTTTCCTAATTTCTATTTTAATGTTTTCTTGAGTTTTTCAACAACTGATGTCTTAAGGTCTGAATAAGTACTAAAATGTTTAATTTCTTTCCTTGAGACAATCTCAGTATTTACTTTGTAAAACTCAGTCCTTGATCTGTTTGTATTTTTTGAGGGGTATTCTCTCTGACTTTTAAATATTTTAAGGAATGCCTGAGTTATTTGTTCACCTGTTTTGTTCCTTAACGGCATATCCATACACATTTAAAGAATATATCTATACAGGTTAGAACATATTAATAACCTTCGACTTCAACAAGATCAGCTTTGCATTGATCAGCTATTCCTTGACCGATTACTGTACGGGGGGCGTTCATAAAGTTCGTATTATTGTCACGAATGAATAGAGATTCAGCAATGAAACTCGAGTAGGAGTTTGTGGGTCGCTCTACTAAACTGCTGCCCAATTGGTCCCTGCCTGGTCCGCCCTCCCAAGAAGTCACACGAGCAAGGATAGCTTCAAAAACACTTTACTCTTTCGGCGTCTGGTGGTGGGCCTGGCTGCCGCAGTCGAGGTTCCGATCTTCTTGCCCCGTCGTTCCCCACTTCACGTGCACACACTCTGTCGCGCGCACACCCACTCGCGCACCGGGCCGCCGGCCACCGCCCCTGCCCCCTCGCGCGCCGTCGTCCTCCTCGGCTTCCCACACTTCCCCCCCTCAAGGCCCGGTCTTCGGGGGGCCCCGGGTGCTCACTGGTTTTGGCCGAGGAGTTGTTCCACCTCGGCCATGATGGCGTCGTCGGAAGTCGAGGGGGACGGAGGGGGCTGGTGGACGACACTGGCGCCGTTGTCTTGGGCCGGAGGATGTGGTGGCGGCCGATGTTGTGGGGGCCGATGTTGTGGCGGGTTCAATAGCGGCGGCTGCGGCAGCCGGTGCGGCGGCACGGTTTTCGGGAGGCCGGGCTGGCTGGACAGTGGCCAAGGCAGCGGGAGCCAGGAGGTCCGGGCGGCTTGCCCTCAGTGTCTCGACCGCTGCCGCCACGTTGTCCGGGAGGGGCTGTGCCTCCAGCAGGTCGGTGTGGAGTCGACCTGCTTCGTGGGTCTCCAGATGTATTATCGGGACCCCGCACAGCCAGCAGGTGTCAGGCGCTCCCAAGACCCGTGGCGCCGCCGGCTGCGTGTGGCCACGGAACGGGAGTGGGACTTGGTGGTCGGGCTGGCCAGGCGTTGGTCTGGGTTGATGCTTCCAACGCCGGCGGGAGACGAAATGGACCGCCCCTCCTTCCTCCCACGCCGTCCACGTGGCCACGGTGTGGCAGGGGGGCCGACTCCAGGCAGGTCCCCCAGTCGCAGACGGACCCGCTCCGTGGTGCGGGGGTTCCGTCGCGGACGGCCCTGCCTGGTGCCGCGATGTTGCTGCGGACGGCCCTGCCCCGTGCCGCGCGGGCCTGCCTGCTGCCGGGCTTGCGGTATCTGCGGAGCCCAGGCGGCGTTGGCCCGCTCCGCCGTTCGGCCATCCTCGGTGCTGACGCCTCCCTGGACGGCCGCCCCTAGGGTTTGGTCGACCGGACCACTGGGGTCCAGCCGCCCCGGGGCCTGGCCCGTCCGGTGGGCCTCCTGGGTATGGCCTCCTGGGGCGGTTTCTCCAAGGAGGCATCCTGTGTAGAAAGAACACTGTCAGAACACCGGAAAATCATCACTTTCTGTGGCCGAATGTGGCGGCGGCGGTAGTTTTCATTGACTATGTTCCCCATCGCGACGGTAATACCCCTTCAAGTCCGCGATGTGAACTGGACCCGACTCCTCATTTGTATCACACCGAGTGAGTTTATAAGTAAGCCGTGACATTCGCGTCTTTACCTTATAGGGCCCTTCCCATCTATGAGCAAGCGATGCGGCGAAACCGTTAGCTGCGTTACTCAGAGGGTGAGTTCTTCTCAGGACCAAGTCACCAACCTTGAATTCCAAGTGCCTATGGCTCTTGTCATACTGCGCCGCTTGCTCGATCCTTGCGGCATCAAGATTCTCTCTAGCATCATGCAGCGCCCCAGACAAGCGGTTCGTTAGCTGTTCCGCGTACCTAGAGAGCGGGCGTCCTGGTGTTCCTTGGTTGCTCCGTAACTCGTTCTCCAGCGGAGATGGGATCTCTTTACCCAAGTTCAGAAACGCTGGCGTGAAACCAGTTGATCTGTTTACGGTATTCCGAATGGCAAAACCCATCTCCGCGATGTGCTCATCCCAGTCTCGGTGTCTCTCCGTTAGCGCGATCAGCATGCTTTTGATATTCCGATTCACACGCTCAGTGATATTGGCTTGGGGATGGTACGGTGTTGTCCTCTTGTGCTTTATGTTCAGCGCCAAGCAGGAGTCCACGAACACTTTACTAGTAAAATAACTAGCATTATCACTAATGAGACACCTGGGTGTGCCGAAGCGTAGGAAAGTATCTAGTAACTTTTCCCAGATCCGCTCTGAAACCAGCTTCCTCAGTGGGTACAGCTCTGCCCACTTTGAGAAATGATCGGTAATAACCAAGAGGTACTGGTTTCCCCGCGGGCTTCTCGGCAGTGGGCCGATGATGTCGCAAGCGACCATCTCCCACGGGTAGTGACTCTCCACCGACTGCATCAAGCCCGGAGGCTTGCCCCCTCTGGGCTTCGCTTTCTGGCAGGCTGGACAGCTGCGGGCGTATCGGAGTGCGTCTTGCCTCATCCCCGGCCAGGTCGCGGCGCGGCATAACTTATGAAAAGTCTTGCTGCCACTGCCATGACCTGCCAGAGCCGAGTCGTGGAAGTACCCGATAAACCTCTTCCGTAGCTTCCTGGGAATCACCACCCTGAAGGGAGACTCATTACCCTCCCCTTCATCGATCGTTGGGATGTAGCGAAGCAATAAGCCGTCTTCGCCCAGCAGATATGAATCAAATTGATCATTAACTCGACCGCCAGCCTTCCCGGGGTCAACCGCAATTTCCGACAGTTTACCCAACACCCGCTGGCAAAAACCATCTGCTTTCTGGGCCTCGACAAGCTCTTCCTTGCTGATCACTTCACCCCAAGCGACGATCCTTTGCTCCTTCGTGCCGCGCGCTAAGGCTGCTACGAGTGCCGGTTGCTTCGCCTCTTCCCAACCGTCCGTGAGGGACCTCACCCCTGCATCTGGAGACATTCTCCTGTTCTTCCCGCGCTTCTCGTTACACTCTGGTTGCGTCACCTCCTCCCAACCACCATCCTGGGGCGCCCGAGAGAGCGCGTCCGCGACCTTGTTGGTCGATCCCTTTCGGTACTCAACCGTGTACGAGTAGCGCTGCAAGGTTAGTACCCAGCGGGCCAGCCTCCCCGCGGGCTCTTTTAGCCTCTGAATCCAGGTAAGTGCTGCGTGATCAGTCTGAATAACAAAAGTCGTACCGTCTAAATAGAGGTCGAACTTCTTCAGAGCAAACATGACGGCCAACCCCTCCTTTTCCGTCACGCTATAGTTGCGTTCCGACGGTGTGAGCGTTCGACTAGCGAATGCCACAGGGCGTAACTGTCCATCGTGCTCCTGTAGCAATACTGCTCCGACACCGTAGTCGCTCGCATCTGTCTGCACAACAAAATGCCGATTAAGATCTGGTAACCGAAGGCTAGCGGTGCTTGCTATTGCCCTCGCGAGAGAAGAGAAGGCAGCACCCTGCTCTGGACCCCAGACCCATCTCGAGCCTCTCCGGAGCAGCAGATTCAATGGCCGCGCCAGCTCCGCGCACATCGGGATGAACTGCCGGTAAAAGCCAACCATCCCCAGAAACCTTTGAAGGCTCTTTACATCGTGCGGTGGTGGATAATCGAGAATGGCCCTCAATTTCTCATCGTTCGGCTTCAAGGTACCATTGTCTACGACAAAGCCTAAAAGATTTACCTTTGAGGCGGCCAGTTGCACCTTTTTTGGATTAATTGTTAGACCGGCCTCACTCATTCGCCTTAAGACGATCTCGAGATGAGTTAGGTGCTCTTTGAACGACTTGGAGAATACCACAACGTCATCCATGTAGGCCATGGCGAAGTTAAATTTCGCGTCGCCCAGCACGATGTCCATGAGCCGTTGGAAACTCGACGGCGAGTTCGACAACCCAAACGGAAGACGCGTAAACTCAAATAACCCCCTGTAACAGGTGAACGCCGTCTTTTGGACATCGTCTGGCGCCACCTGGATCTGGAGAAAACCCCTGCTACAATCCAGCGTGGTGAAAACCCTCGCGCCTCCAAGCGAATACATTATAGACTCAATAGAGGGAAAAGGATACGCGTCCCTTCTAGTGACCTCATTAAGTCTTCGGTAATCAACGCAAAGGCGCGCGGTGCCGTCTTTCTTTGGCGCCAAAACTACTGGAAACGCCCAGGGACTCTGCGATGGCCGCACCGCCCCCGTGTCCAGCATCTCCTCGAGAGCCGCGTCTAGGAGTGCCCGTTTATGTACGCTTAGTGGTCTAGGATTACACCCCCACGGCCTGGCCTCTCCTGTATCTATTCTATGTTGTAAAACAGTCGTAAGTCCCGGTCTCTCGGTAAACATAGCTGCGTGTTGGGACAAGGCGTTCGCTAGCATCCGCCGTTGGTCGGCGGACCCATCGAAAGACGCAATTATCATTTCGACGTTCCCGGGCACGACTCGCGCAGCTAATACCTGCTCCTGATGTGACGCAGCGAGCGAACGTTCCATTCCCTGCACCAGAGATGATGGGGCAACAAAGGGAATAAGAGGAGAAAACGCACTATAACGATACCCGTTGTTCCTCAAGTCCAGGATTATTCCCTCACGACAGACGAAGTCCTGCCCCAAAATAACAGGAATTGACATACCGGGCAAGTAAACGAAACGTTGCCTGCTTCGTCTGCCGTCAAGGCCAAGGTGAAGGCGCATCGCCCCTTGCGCTTCGGCCAATCCTGTCGCTAAGCGCAGCGGAGTTACAAGTTCCCGCGCGCAAAGGTTCCTGTTACGGCAGTCCTCGTACACATTATCGCCAATTAGAGAAAGAGTAGAACCGGTATCAATTAGTGCCGAATATTCTCTACCCCCGATCTCTACCCGCACGTACGGGCCCTTCTCAGGTATCGTGCTCTGAGCCCGACACGCCGACGGGGCCATCGCCACGCGGTCGCCGGCCACAATTTCCGCCCTGTCGGCACCCTGATACTGGGCCTCGGCAGCGGCCGGCAACCTCGACTCAGAGGACCTGATTAGTGGCGCCGGCCTCTGGCGTTTCCCTGGGAACCCTGAGATCCAGACGCTACCCACGTGCAATGCCGCCTGATGTGCCCAAGACGGTGACAGTTGTAACACCTGACTTGTGGCCGGTCGTTACGCGCAACCTGTCTATTGTTACCCTCACGCGACACTTCATCTGTGGCAAACCGCGATGAGTCATGATTATCGCGACTGTCGTGACCAGTCGCGCCTCCACGGTGGTTAACCGCTGCGCCACCCCTACGGGCCTGCGCTTGGGCCGAGTTTACGTTGGCTGCCCTGCGCCTTTGCTCGTAAGCGAAGGGGTCCAAAGCCCGGGGCGTTACGGCTACCTGGATCCTGTGACCGCGCTCCGCAACGGCCGTATACGCTGTCCGCGACTCGATGTGTGTGTCTGCGGCGCGTCCTCCCCACGCACATCTTGGCTCTAGGGACTCCTCGGCCCTCGGAGGGGGTGGTACTGCAGCTCAGCGAGCAAGCCCGCTTGGACAGTTCGCGCCTCTCTGGCAAGTGCCTCCAGATCCGCGAAATCCCGTCCGCGCAGATAGGCTTTGAACCTAGGGTGACATTGCCGTATCGCTCTAGCTACCTTCTCTGCGTCAGACGCGGATGGTTCGGCCCTCGAGTAGAGCTCCTGGAGCGCGCGAACGTACTCCACGAGGCTCTCGTCGGGGTGCTGAGTGCGATTAGCTAGTTCGTCTCTAATCCGCATCTCGTAATCAGGGGGCAAAAATTCCTCCCTAAACCGCGTCCGGAAGTCCGCCATCGACAGAAACGGTCGTTGCAACCGTCTCCAGCGCGACGCGTCGCCCGTTAACGCGATCGGCACGATCTGCACCAAGGCCGTTTCGTCTGATGCTCCCAACGCGGCTACATACGCGTCCAAGTCCTGTAAGAAATCGTGGACCGATTTCCCGTCGGAATATCCCGCGTAGGTCGGCGTCGGTAGGGACAACCGCGGTCGGGGCAGAGACATAGGCGCGGCACTCGCGACTCCTGGAGCCGTCGCGATTTGTCGCGAGAACGTCTCCATCATCGCCGTCATGGCGCGCATAAACTCGCCGATGTCTGCCGCGCCTCCAGCTGGAGCTGGTGGTAAAGTCCCAGCATCTGGAGATGCTCGCGTACTAGAGCCTTCTCCGGCCCCCGCAGCGTCAGACGGTTCCTGAATTCCGCTCTCAGACGAGTCGTCCTCGTCCCTATTGGGGGTCGACCTCGTCTTGGGGGGCATCGTTAGCGTTTATCCCTAGATCTGCACCACGCTGAACGCTCAATAGATCTCTGTGACTCCCCGGGACGGACAGAACAAGCAGCAGACCAATCGGGCCCCACGTTGGAAGCGCCAATTGTGTGGGTCGCTCTACTAGACTGCTGCCCAATTGGTCCCTGCCTGGTCCGCCCTCCCAAGAAGTCACACGAGCAAGGATAGCTTCAAAAACACTTTACTCTTTCGGCGTCTGGTGGTGGGCCTGGCTGCCGCAGTCGAGGTTCCGATCGATCTTGCCCCGGTCGTTGGCCCCACTTCACGTGCACACACTCTGTCACGCGCACACCCACTCGCGCACCGGGCCGCCGGCCACCGCCCCTGCCCCCTCGCGCGCCGTCGTCCTCCTCGCCTTCCCACAAGTTGAGACTTTCTCTACATGTTCGCCACCAAAAGTTACCCACTTTTTCCAGGGATGCACCACATGCCGGAGGTCATTGTTATAGAACTCCTCGTCTTGAGTGTTCAGGAATCGCTCCACTTCAGCAATCACTTGGTCGCCGCCCTTGAAATGCTCTCCTCGTATTTGGCCACGCTAGAAGCGCCTGTGCCATTTAACCAAAGTGTCATAAACTGGGGCGTTGTCCCAGAACCACGCTCCCAGATTGGAACGAATATCCTTGGCATTGCTTCCCTTCAAATGAAAAACAAAACAACAAACGGATCACTGCATGTGCTTGGCACCGACGGGCGGTGACATTTTTGTTTCGACTCCCTGGCGGCGTTCCGAGCTACTATAGCATGCGATGCTTATACTGTGAGAAAACTAGAGGGACGCGCGCCTATTTTGATGCCTGTTTTGTTCCGTTTTTTAAATTTTTTGTGCCGATAATACGAACTTTATGAACGCCCCTCGTAGGTCTTTCACATTTGCTTCTAATTGGCTTGAATTTTGTATATACATCTTGTTTCTCAGCAAACTCTTTAGCCTCATTAATTGACTTGTTGGACTTTCTTTGAAGATGATTTATCCCTGATAACCTGAAAACCCTCTTTCCAGGTCATAATACACATTTTCTAAAGAGAGTTATTTAGGAATAAATTTATAGCCGTTCAGTTTTCCTTTTTTAATATATTTCTTCTAGCAAGGTATTTGGTTTACTTAATAAAATAATTTTTTCAATTCCTAACCTCAACTTCAAAAATTTCATTTGTTTTGTATAGATTCAGAAGTTCTTAATAAAAATTGTAAGAAATCAAATATTAATATTTTCTTTCGTGTACATTCAGAGTTTGTTTAATGGCATCAACGAGTAAAATACTTAACATCAAACGAGCTAAGTGAAGGAAAACAAATGCAGTTAATCCACTTGCTGAACAAAGAATCTTAGTGAAAGTTGAAATTCCATTTAGAATCTTTGATAATAATGATATGATCTGAATACGTATACTTTCTTCTCAGGCTCTTCTTTAATTTAGTAATAAGATAAAAAAGAGCTAATCAATTGTTTATCCTTATGTCCTGGATCTGATTAAAACTCTTGTATAATATCGTATTGTGTTTTCCCCTAGGCGATTCAGAATATAGTGATTACCATAATGACCACACAAAAAGAAGTTTATGCTTTGAAGCTGTGATAAATTATAGAGTATGTCTTAATTGCTTGTTTCCAGATACTTTAATGATTCTTTAGCAGAGGTAGACTAAACAATTAAAGAATTTAATATACTTTGGACCATTAAAATACCAAACCCAGCGAGTTCCAGAGGATGTAAAATAATCATTTATTTGAGAATACACCACTAAATCTCGGTTTCTGTTTTAATAGATTAATAATACATGTAGAACTTTGTGTTGACTTTCTTAGCTTTTATCAATTATCCTGACACCCTGGATAGCAATTTTCTGGCAGGTTTCGCAGCTCAAGCCATTGTGGCTCCTGTAAGACCTCTTTGACAACAAGTGGCAGGGCTCAGGCTGCTAAGGCACCAAAGATAGAAAGAAAAAAACACCTTCTTGAGACTTTTGGTTTTTTAACTGTGTTTTACTGAACTTTATGTCCACAGGCTTACACTTCTTTAGTTTCTGAATTTGAGTGGAAGTAAAAAAACAATCTGCAATTTGTGGGATTAGCCCTCGTATCAATTCGAATTTTACATCCTTCTTTCTGAATTGAAGTCTTAAGCTTCTTTATTGACCTTCTTATAGGTGTACTGGTTATAGGATATACATATGGATGGTTTCATCTCAACTCAGGCACACATTTCGGGTCTGATTTTTTATTTTTGTTAAAAAAATATATGTTTATGGGCAATTCCTATAATAAAAGACGCAAACGGCGAGTTCTTCGAGATTTTTCGTTCTGAAGTTATGAACCGTTGAAGCGGCAAAGGGGGAAACTGACGTTTTTCCCATCTTATCGAGTGCCATATTTCACTCCATCTCTTTACTCCATTTTTACTCTATATCAACATAACTTTTGGGAACACTCTAGACATATGCTATTTTTATGCCAATTAAGCGTCTAGGTCATAAGAACCTTAATGTGTTTTTTTGTTTTAATTGTCAAACAGCCTCTCTACGACGAAGTTCAGCAAGCTGTGCTGTGTCATATAATCAACATATTTTTATGATCTTTACATCACCGTAAAGCTCAATTAAGCTCTTTCTTTTGAGTATGATTTGAATAATTTGCGATAAATACATAATGCGCAACATGTGCCTGAAAAACGAATATTTCGAAAAAATTGCGGTGGCTTAGCTCGGCTATGCCAGGATATACGTAGCGTAAGCTTATGCGCAC
The DNA here is from genome assembly GCA_037355805.1 of Ixodes ricinus. Lineage (NCBI taxonomy): Eukaryota > Metazoa > Arthropoda > Arachnida > Ixodida > Ixodidae > Ixodes > Ixodes ricinus. The sequence goes on from JAZHYW010000493.1 coordinate 382,534, forward strand.
AAAATGAGAGGCGCTATCAAGCGGCTCCGGTGCAGCGTCAGACTTGGCTACTGCGCAACGGAGGCGGACAGCTGGGCACGCGGCGGCGCCAGTGCGTCTGCCGCGGCTATGACGTCTCGAATGCGAAGACCGGCGAGGCGCGCGCGGTGGCGCGGAGCCCGCGGCGGTGGCGGCTCCGGGCACGCCAGCTGTGCGCCGTGTGACGTCACTGCTCCTCGCGCTTGCGCAGACCGGCGAGGCGCGCGCGGTGGTGGCGGAGCCCGCGGCGACGGCGGCTCCGCCCCGCCAGCTGTGCGCCGTGTGACGTCACTGCTCCTCGCGCTTGCGCAGCACGGAGCACGGCTCATTATGAGAGCCACGCGAAACTGCTCAACCTCGGCCAGTGTAGCTTACGCTACAAAAAGTAGCAAGTTTATAGACAATGCTGGACGAAATGCGCTGTGACTGGGAGATACCCGATGAATATGAGAAGTTGATCGTCACGTATAGCGGGCGCAACATCTGTGCTGCAGTAAGGAGACTTCCGTGGACTGAAAGAGCCTGCTTCGCGCATACGCTTCAACTTGCGATTAATGACGCGAGATCCCGTTCGCCAGCCATTCATCGCCTGTGCAAGAAAGTGAAGCATATTGTGGGACATTACAAGCACAGTTCATCAGCTCAGAAAAGGCTTGAGGAGTGCCAAAAGAAGATGGGAAAGGACACACTACGTCTGGTGCAAGACGTGGAGACGAGATGGAATAGCCAGTATCTAGTGTTGGCTCGCCTTCTGGAACTCAAAGAAGCAGTCACTGTGGAGCTTGCTACCTCGGACTGTTACATCGATGGGCTTGGTTGATCAAAGTGGAAAGATGCTTCTGAATATGTACAAGCATTGAAGCCATTGTTTGATGCAACTCTTGCTGTCAGTGCTGAGAAGTATCTGTCTTTTTCCTCCCAAGCTCCTATGATTTTTGGTATGCCCCACTGTCTAGGTAACTGTGCTGGGTCATCAAAATTTCCTGCAGAACTGATAAGATCCATCAATGCAAGGTTCACTTTGTATAAAGAGGACAAGGAAGCATGCCTTGCTATGTTCTTGGACCTACGCTTCAAGCCCACACTTTGTAAAGCTGAAAAGGAAATATTATTCTGGCTAAAAGGTCTGGTGCTGCAAGAGCTAGCATTATGTGATGCTACTGAAAAAAACCCTACCGGAAGCTGCAACACAGTCAAAAGAGCAAGGCTTAACCCCGTCAGCAATGTTTTGCAAGCATTTGACCACTTAGACAAAAGTGCAATAAAAAACAAAGTGGTTTCACGGCGGCTTGAGCGAGTTGGTTATCCATGTCTCAAAATAACAGCGCAAGTATGGGGTCACACACAAACACACGACATTACCGGCCACAAAAATAATCACACTTAGTAACACACTTCCAGCAGACAAAGCAGCGCTGTTTGAGTGTTTTGTCTGCTGTGAGTGTGTTGCTAAGTGTGACTATTTTCGTGGCCGGTGCTGTCGTGTATTTGTGTGTGAACCCCATATTTGAGCTGTTATTTTGAGAAAGTGGTTCCAGCTTCAGAATGGAAAGTTGTAGAGTATGCGGAGGAGGCACTGCTAAAAACAGAGAGTAATCCGTGTGAGTGGTGGCGAGCTGTCGGGTGCTTAAGATATCCGAGTCTGCCAAAGCTTTGCATAAAATACCTGGCAATACCTGCTACTTCAGTGCCGAGTGAGAAAGTTTTTTTTCTGTGGCTGGAGGTGTAGTTTCCGCTCTCAGGGAGCGCCCCCTTCCTGACCGTGTGCAGCAGTTGATTTTTCTGCATGACAACTTGTGATCTTCCCTACAAAGATAAATTCCACTTTTGTGTTTTTATTCTCTTTTTAAGACCAGTGCCTCAATGGTGTTAACGAGAATAAAAACACAAAAATGAAAATTCTAATTGTAGGGAAGATTTCAAATTGTCATGCAGAAAATTCAACAACATTTCTGCAACTCAAAAATAAAAAAAATTGAAAAATGAAAAGAAAATTAACTGCAGTTTTGACATGTGAAAATAAAAATGCGGTTAATAAATGCACCTGCCTTCGACTATTCGGTATTCGATTCGATATTCGAAGCTAACTATTCAGTATTCGATTCGTATTCGAAAATTTTAATATTCGCACACCCCTAATATAAATATATTATGGTTTATATAAAATTCCTTTAAAATACATGGTGTGCTCTGCATTATCAAAGTCTATTGTTCTAGTGGTTTTAAAACTTTTCCATTCGTATGATACAATCTCACTACTCTTTAATTATTTGGTTAGGAGGTCTCGAGTTTTCAAATTTGGTGTTATTTTTGAAATCTTACACAATAGCCTGTCAAATAGAACTTTGTAATTTGCTGCAGTGTTAATTAACATGTCTGTGTAATTATTTTTAGTTAGAGGTAGCTTAAATTTCATTCCTTGAAATACTTTATCAATTCTAAAACGTATTAGATATCTGACCCTAACAGACACTTCTACAAGCTTTGAGTTTTTGGTTATTTCCTATATCTTGGCAAATCCTTTGTTATATCTCGGGTTTGCTTTAACATCAGTAAACGTTTTCTGGGAATCTACAGTCACTTTATATTTGTTTGGCTTATATGTTTTAGACGTATCTGAATACCAAAACTCGGACGTGGCTGTAGATTTTGAAAAATCATCTGACCAGGAGATTAATATTTCGATTGTTTAACTGATTCAAGGAAAACGGTTATGTTCGATTTCTTTTTCATGAACATTTAATCTAATTTCTGGAAATGTATTCGCACCAATACTATTAACAAATGCAACAATATGAACATTACTGAGATTTGTATCGTCACTTTTAACAATCTTTAGTCTGCATTGAAGTGCACTTTTGGACAACCTAAGGGATGCATGTTTGGTTGGAACACAAGAGTTCTACTTCGTTTTGAGATTTTATAGTGTCGTTTGAATTTCTTACCATTTCAAAATCACGACGTTCTTCAGTTGGATATCTATTCTCCTTTCTCGTAAGTATACAGATGAAAAAAATTTATGCCAGAAGGTGATTAAGAATAACTTCAGATTTCTTGCCCATTCCTTTATTTATCATTAATCCTCCGCCGTGTAAAAGGTCATGACATGTTTTGTACATTATGTTTTACTATTTGAATAACCTGTTCTTTAAAGTTGTAAATTTTTAGCTTTGATTAGTTGTGAATTATTCAAGGCATTTTCAACTAGTTTGGATGCAGCATTTTGTAATTTTGGTTTAACCTCTGCAAATTTATTTTCAGCAAAGGAAATTCTTTTAGGTTTTGCTCCATGAAAAGTGACTTACCAGATGATTATAAGCGCTTTGCAAGAGATATGAATTCGCGAAAATTGTATTACCTTGCATATCAAAATAGACATCATTTGAATTTGAAAGGAAAGTGCTGACAAGGATTTGTAAGTAAAACCATTTACTATAAAAAATATCTTTACAGAAGTTTAGGGAAGTTATCTAACGTAATAGACATTTTTGTTCGCTAAAATAAATTAGTTTATTTATGTTTATTCATTGGAGTTTATGACATTAATAATTATGATCTGTAATTCTTAAAGAAAACTCTATGATCTCACTGTACTGTGTCTCAAACTTCTTCATTCGTTTGGACTAAATACTAGCCATGAACTGAGTTTTTTGTTTGGAACAAACGTGTAAAGTAAATCACTTTTCATCATAGTTTTATTATCATCTGATTAAAATTCTTTGACTAAACTCCAATGAGTACATAGTGTCCTTACATCTCTTTCAACATTTGCTGGAAAATCCCAAATTACTTCAGTTCCGCCCTTATCACTTCCATATATTGATTGTATGTTTTTTAAATGAATCTTTTCTCCGAAATACACCTTCCATCCTTTCGTTAGGGTTATTGATATTCAATTAGTAATAACTGGTGGTACTGCTAAGAAAATTGGAATCTCATCTTTAGGCATTTAGAAGTATTTAACCATCTGATGATTCAGAGAACCACAATCATGATTACCGTCGTCAATGGTTAAACTTTTGCTTCCCCTTGATCTGAAATTTACGGTAAAATGTTATTTTTGAATTTTGAGGATATATTATGCCATGTGTAATCACATCCTTTCATTGCAATAAAATTTTTCTATTTAGATCTAACTTCTGTGTCTCGGGAAATGTTACAGTACCTTCACCATTTATAAGATTCAATGATTAGAATATCATTCTTATTAGACAGAGCTATTTTATCATATAATTGCTTACGCTGGTTTTTATTTTTTATCTCCCATAAAATATCTATTATAGGACATGTTTCACTTACAAGTTCCTCAGAATTATTTCCACCTCTTTTATGTTCAATATTAATATATATTTTTATAAGATAATCAACACTTGTATAAATACTATTTCCAACGATTTTTACCACATTAATTATTATGTTTCTCAGACCACTTTTGTATTTTCTAAGATATTATATTTTTTATCAATAACACTATATGGTAAGTGAAAAGACAGTGAGTGTGCAGGCGAGCTGGTGATAGCTAATCATGTCGTATAACACCTGAGACTGTGGTGGAAGAAATTGTAAACTTTTTAGTAGAAGGAACAGACAGAGAAAGGGACATCTCAAACTCAGCTTACTTGATTATTTCTCGACCATCCAAGATATACCCATGAAGCCCTTCCCAACCACACTCTACGCAGAAATCTCCTTTGTTGAAAACAGTTCCAAATGGAGAGAACATACATGACACACAAAGAGATCAAGTGCACGCACAGACAAAGAGGCCCTTATGGGGCACGACATTGCCGCTGGAACTGTCATGCAAACTTCCCGTCTGCTACAGGTTTTCCTGGCTGCTGCCCTTGCGGTGGCTCTACCCGCCAGCTCGCCACTCTACGACCACCGTGGAGACACACCCACCTGGATTCACCCGCCGCCAGTCCGAGTGGCTTCCGATCAGCCACTACCCTGCCCGCATTTCCTTCAGCTGACCCTGGCTCCGAACCACCTTGGGATCTGGCAACCGGGGACGACATGTGATCCACGTGAAGAGAATCTACAAAAGCCCGCCCGATCCGCCCCCAGTTGGGGCACGACATTGCCGCTGGAACTGTCATGCAAACTTCCCGTCTGCTACAGGTTTTCCTGGCTGCTGCCCTTGCGGTGGCTCTACCCGCCAGCTCGCCACTCTACGACCACCGTGGAGACACACCCACCTGGATTCACCCGCCGCCAGTCCGAGTGGCTTCCGATCAGCCACTACCCTGCCCGCATTTCCTTCAGCTGACCCTGGCTCCGAACCACCTTGGGATCTGGCAACCGGGGACGACATGTGATCCACGTGAAGAGAATCTACAAAAGCCCGCCCGATCCGCCCCCCAGTTGGGGCACGACATTGCCGCTGGAACTGTCATGCAAACTTCCCGTCTGCTACAGGTTAGTTATCTTAGCAACGCTGCTAACGCTCGTAACGGTTTTTGCTGTTTTATGGTGATGTCGTGCCCCTACGACTTGTCAGTGTACCGTAATAATATTTTGAGATGTTTATTCAATTGCGCATACCACGCAATGATCTCCCATCTTTTGCTTTTAATCTCGGGAGATATTGAGACTAACCCTGGCCCTAACTCCCCCGTAAACAATACCATTCTGGAAACGCTGACGCGTCTTGAAGCAGGCCAAGCAAATATGCTTGCTGCGATTACATCTTTGCAACGTGATCAGCGAGCGGCCGATGACAGGGCCATACTTCTTAACAATAGGATTACTAACATTGAGCATGACATCATGGCATTGAAGAGTGCATCAGCTCAGCCACAATCACCTAACAGCCCTCTGAATACCATCCCATCGGAACTTTCTAAATTAAAAGCGAGGTGCGACGACGCCGAGAACCGTCTCCGTCGATCAAACCTACTTTTTTTGGTATACAGGATTCCCAGAGTGAAACGTGGGCGAAGTCCGAAGAAGTTGTTATTAATTTCTGCTTACATAGATTGGGCATCGAGCTGGATCCTTCCAACCTCGAAAGGTCCCATCGCTTAGGACGCTTCACTGGAAACAAATCCCGCCCTATTATTGTCAAGTTGCTACGTTTTAAAGATAAGGAATCAATCTTGGCGGCCGGTCACAAACTAAAAAATACTACTTTCGCCGTCCGTGAAGACCTTTCTGAATCAGTTCGCTTAGCGCGCGGCAAGTTATACCAGTTTGCAGAGCCGCAAAACGTGCCCTTTAAAATCCGCTTTGATAAACTTCACATTCATAACAAGCGTTACATTTACGATCCGATTAGTGACTGCGTAAAGGAGCTTGAAGCATAACTAAATGGGAATAAAAAAAAAACCGCCTCCCGACACCAAGCAACTGTCGGATCAAAACTAAAAAATCGCAGTCTCATGTTGTTACTTTTACAAATGTTCGTAGTTTCCTGCCTAAGAAAGATGAAATATGCAGTCTTCTCGACGACTGCAAATCCGACATAGCTATATTTACGGAAACTTGGTTAAAACCGGACGTTAACGACGATGAGCTTTTTTATTCGAACATGAACTTTTCTGTATATCGTTGCGATCGGCCTCGGCAGCGTGGTGGTGGCGTCCTTGTGGCCATAAAAAAGAAATGCCTTCATTTTACGTTCAACTATCCTGCGATCTCGAGCTATGTTGTGTTTGTCTTTCATCGCAGTTTAGCAAAACGCTTCTTGCAGTGTGCTATAGGCCCCCAGGTTTTGACTGTTCTTTTGTTAATAAACTACATACTGCCCTAAACGAAATCACGATACGATTTCCCAAAGCGAATCTTTTACTGTTCGGTGATTTCAACTTCCCTGAAATCAACTGGCAGTTACTCACATCTACGTCACGTGATTCCAAGCACTTTCTTGACGTTTGCATGTTGTTCAATCTTAGTCAAATGATCGACAAGCCTACCCGTGATGATAATATCCTTGATTTAGTCCTTGTATCATCGCCCGATCTTGTGCAATCTACTATTTACATGCCTGGTCTTAGCGACCATAGAATAATGAATATATTGATCACACTGCCTGTTCTAGTTAAATCGCCCATGTCTAAAGTCATACGCGATTTTAATAAAGCTGATTACGCTGGTATTAATGCTAAGCTCACCATCTTTTTTGACGTCTTTCTATCTTCTTTTTCGTCGCGGTCCGTAGAGGACAATTGGTTGGTATTTAAGCAAAAGGTTACTGACCTGATCAACTTACATGTTCCCTTGCTGCGGATTCGTGGAGATGTTGGGCAACCATGGTACAATAAAAAGCTGAAATCAATTGATAACAAAAAGAAGCGCCTTTTTCGAAAAGCGAAGGCTAGTGGTTCTCCTTCTGTGTGGAATAAGTATTTTCAGTGCCTAAAAGAGTACACTGCGTTAATTAAAACTTTCAAGAAGAAGTATTTTCATCAGGACTTGCCCAACATTCTTCGAACCAACCCTACTAAATTTTGGAAAACGATTACACCCAATCCTAGTACGCAGTCCATTGAGCTAGTTGATAAGGACGGTGTCGTTGTGCCCGGCGAACTTGCCTCGTCAGTAATGAATGATTACTTTTCTTCCATCTTCACAACGGAGCCACCAGAAAATATTCCCTCCCTCCCTCTACTTCCGTTTTCCCAAATGCCTCCGATCACTGTCACTGCATCTGGAATTTCTAATCTTATAGATAAACTGAAGGTATCTTCTGCCCCGGGACCTGATACAATTTGCTCAAAAATACTGAAGAACACGAGAGACATCTCCTGTTTATTTCTTCAGCTAATTTTTAACCAGTCATTGTCAGACGGCTGCGTTCCATCGGACTGGAAGATTGGCCGGGTCATCCCTGTCTTCAAAAGCGGTGATCGATCCCTTCCTGATAACTATCGTCCCATATCGCTCACATGCATTGCATCGAAGCTTTTAGAGCATATCATCCTCTCTAACGTTATGAATCACCTAACCTGTAATAACTTTTTTTCCAAAACCAGCATGGTTTTCGCCAGGGTTATTCCTGCGACACCCAACTTTTTGAATTTTCTCACGACCTGCACACTAACCTTGACTCACTCTCTCAAACGGATGCCATCTTCATAGACTTTTCCAAAGCTTTCGATCGGGTTCCTCACCTACGCCTACTCGCAAAACTATCGCGACTCAATATTGATCCCTTAATCGTATCTTGGATTCGCAGCTTTCTCTCTTCCAGAGTCCAATATACAGTCGTCAACACTTTAGAATCAAACCTTACCGATGTTTTGTCGGGGGTCCCACAGGGCAGTGTCCTAGGTCCGCTTCTTTTCTTGATCTTTATTAACGACCTTCCAAATTCTATCACCTCTAACATACGTTTATTTGCTGATGATTGTGTCATTTATCGCCAAATAAATTGCTCCTCCGATCACCTTCTTCTTCAGAAAGACCTCGATAATATAACCAAATGGTGTGATCAATGGCTAATGTTACTAAACCACTCTAAATGTAAGTTTGTCTGTTTTTCTCGAAAACATTCCCCATCTCTTTTCAAATATTCTCTAGGCTCATCAACAATTGAGTGTGTTCAATCGTACAAATACCTAGGCGTTCATTTTTCCTGCCGTATGTCTTGGACCCTCCACATTGACTCCATACACGCCGAGGCTTCCAGAACGCTTGGTTACATTCGACGTTGTCTGCACTCAGCCCCTCCAGCTTTGCGCCAGCTGGCCTACGAAACTTTTGTGCGTCCGAAGATTGAGTATGCTGCTGCCATTTGGTCCCCACACCAGATTTACCTCACTAACACCTTAGAATCTATTCAGAATCGTGCTGCCCGATTCATTCTTTCTAACTATGAACGCACTGCCAGTGTGTCGGCCATGAAGGCTTCCTTATGCCTCCCCACTCTCATTTCTCGCCGAAAAATATCACGCATCTGTCTTTTCCAGAAGATTTTTTATTACCACCCTCTACTCAGACAGTCTCTACTGTTAGAACCGCATCGTTCATCCCGACGACTTTTTAACTCCCTTAGTGTACGTCGCATCCATGGTTCCACTGTCACTTTTAACAGCTCATTTCTTCCCCTTGCCATAATAGAGTGGAACAATCTACCGGACCATGTAGTGCTCATCAGTGACCCCGACCTCTTCAGACATGCTGTATCGTCTATATTTAATATGTAATCAGTGCGATGCTCCTACCTATGGCCAGTGCTCAGCCACATCTTGTTTCTATGTTTTGTTTGTTGTTTTTATTGTATAAAAGTTCTACTTCTGTGCTTCTTTGTATTGCCCCCCCCCTTATGTAATGCCCCTGGCGGGGCCTTTAAGGGATAATAAATGAAAATGAAATCTGTAGGACAACCTTGGGACATGGAAGTGACCTTGATAAAATTGTCGATCACAGCACACATAAAATGCCTGGATTTGTTCCTTCTACTAAAAAGTTTCCCACTCTTCCACCACAGTCTCAGGTGTTATATGACATGGCTATATTGTTACTTCTAACCGCTTTCTACCCTCTTCATCACAAGCTTTTTTTATTGGTTTCCCTGCGTAGCTCTCCTTTTTTGACTTCCTAATGATTGTGATAGTTTTGTAGGCTCATCTAATTTTTTTGCAAGTTAACCTATATTATCTCAATATTCATTGAAGATATCTTTCTAAGCGAGTCTCTTCAAGTTTTTATACAGTTCCTGACCAAAAGTTTTGTTGATTTCTTCTAACTCTAGATCTAGATTAAGTACGATAAGAGTGGATACAGTAATGGCTGGCAAACTCGGCTTAAAAGTTATAAGCCGAGCCTGCCCAGACAAATGTCTTTGCATACAGACCTTTTATCGTCTCACTCTGATATTTAAGCACTTTTGTAGCAGGTTCTAAAACTAATTCCATATCATTTCTTAATGATTCTTTTGATTCCTGAATACGCATCACTCGAGCTTTAATGGCTTTCTCTATTCTTTATATGTCCCCTAACATGTTGATATACTTTACTGGACCCACTTAGTATAGAGAATTTTTTTTATACTCGAAATATTTCAGTAAACTTAACCTTTTTTACCATACTAAATGAAAGACTATTCAGCGTTTATATCAGAACCAAAATATGCCAATGGAAAT